>JANVCC010000040.1:3477245-3512962 GCA_025345505.1 Todiramphus chloris collaris
AACCCTGGCTCAGCCTCCCCAGAGCGGCCACACTGGGCCAAACCCAACACTCTGGTGCCATGATGCACCATTTCCTTTATCTGACTCCAGTTGCCCTGGCAAAGCCGGGCAGCCCCAGGCAGCACTGGGCTCTGTGGGAACTTACTGCCATCTGTGCCCGTCAGCCGCGCCAGTTTGAGGAAGGAGCGGGACTGGGAGGTCCCAGTGCGGGGCTGCCAGTCCTCAGCATCCTCTATCAGCCGCAACTTCTCAGGGTCGCACACTGGGGTGCTGGGGGGCTCCAGCAGCTGTGGGGGCTGCCTGCGAGTGACAGAGTCCTCTGTCAAATCGGAGAGATCCCCACCCACGGCAGCACCTCCCAGGGGCTGCCCCACACCTCCCCTGGCACAGAACACAGCACACCAGCACCTGAGACTCCACACACTGGAGTTACTCCCTCCACCCCCTACTCCTCCTCCACGTAGCAAGGGCCCATTAAGGACTGAGTCAGGCTTAACCACCCTCCCTGTCAGTCTGAGACTGGCCCTAAGGGCCAGGAGATGAGGACAGGGCAAGAATATGTCAAGGTAAAATAAATAAATCAATCAATCACAGTTAGGAAAGTTACATGAGAACCTCCTGAACACCTAAGGTGGCTGTGGCAGCACCGTCCACCTGCCTGGCCCTGGGCACAGTGCCCAGCACAGCCCAGCAGCCCTTGCCCAGCTGAGCCACATCTCAGGGAGGAGGGAAGGGGCCATGTGTGAGGCCCCTCCATGGTCCCAGCAGCTGGCAGACAGGCAGTGCTCACCCTTCAGGCTAGGGACAGCTTGCTGCCAGCAGTGACCCACCCACATGGGCAGAGCAGCCTGTGCTGCCTGTGCCCGGAGAATGGGGCACTAGCAGGGAAGAGACAGGTGGGGGGAATAGTGAGAGCAGGCAAAAGGCTTACTGACTTGTCAGGGCTCAGCACCTGTAGGGAAGAGGGAAAGAGAAAGGGAGGAAAGAAAGAAAAAGGAAGGTGAAATTAGACCCACAGCACCTGAGAAGATTCCAGAGCTCACCTATGGCCTGCACCAGTACCCCTACCCCCAAGACACATGCCCGGCTTGCCCAGGACTGGGAGCAGCATACTGGGATGCAGGGTCAGATGCTAACAGATGCTAACAGATGCCCCCCAAAACAGGCCTGGATGTTCAGAGTAACCAATGCTGCATCC
The DNA here is from genome assembly GCA_025345505.1 of Todiramphus chloris collaris. Lineage (NCBI taxonomy): Eukaryota > Metazoa > Chordata > Aves > Coraciiformes > Alcedinidae > Todiramphus > Todiramphus chloris. The sequence goes on from JANVCC010000040.1 coordinate 3,478,444, forward strand.
CCCCCCCCGCCATTGCCTAGTGTCAGGGCATCACAGCAGTTCTTGTCAGGACGGGCAGGGACTGGCAGCCACCACACACATGGCAGCTGGGTGGGCAGCCTGCATAGGCAGGAGCTTCTTCCCTGGGAGCAGGGTGAGGACAGTGCCATGCCCAGCCCATCTGGGCAGCAGGGGGACCAAGACATCCCCGAGCAGGTGCTGGCTGGTGGCCACAACACAGCCACCATTTCCCTGCCACCGCAGATGTCAGCAAGTGTCCCGCTACTCCACGGGACTCCCTGCAGGCTGACACGTCCCCAAGCAAGGGGCCAGCATGTACGTGGCTGTGTCCCCCCAAAAATGTGACAATCCTGCTGCGTCACCTCAGCGTCAGCTGTTGGGGGACCCCAGCACGGGCACCGTTGCCCGCTCCCACCCACGGGTGCCTGGCATGCAAGGTGCAGCAGGGCCAGGCAGCAGGCTCCCCCTGATTCCTGGGGAGCAGCACGGACAGCAACATACCCATTGTGCTGGGGGGTGGAGGTGGACGCCAGGGGCGTGTACGTCACAGGTTTCGTCACCAGCCCAGGCCGTGGGTTCGGAGGAGAGCTGGCCCCAAAGGGCCGAGCTGTTTTGTTGAGGGCGGTGCTGGGAGCGAAGTTATATTTCAGGGGTTCAGAGCAGGGGAGTGAGTCCTGAGCGAGACAAAACACACAGACACGGGCTCACACGTCAAGCAGCATGCAAGGGGCAGCCCTGGGCCAGGCAGCACAGCAGGCAGCCAGGCAGGAAAGCAGGACAGCACATGCACCTCAGACACCGGGCTCTGGCAGCCTGGTGCCTCTCTCCACAGGGCACCCAGCCCAACAACAGCAGGTCACAAGCCTGGCCCGAGGTTCACTGAAGGATTAGTACGTGGCCCGGAGGCTCGCTGCTGCCCGCGGCAGGGCGGTGCACACACACGCCAGTCACAGCTGTACCGTGCCAGGAAGCTGAACACATGCAGGAGGCTTCCGTCCAGGAGCCACTGGTCAACGGCCCCAGCCCTGTCTCCCTGTGCCAGGGCACTCCCCAGCACTAGCAGTCATGGGGCACTGAGGCTGTGCTGGGGCTGCCAGGCCTCCTCCCAGCATCGGCCCCTCTGCACCCAGTGCTGGGGGGGTCACAGACAGGCAGCAGCTGGGGGCTGGGCACTTGCTGGGCAGACCCCGTCCCTCCAATGCCCTGCAGTGCCAGGGGTCAAAGCTGCTACTCCAGCAGGGAGTTTTCCAGCCCTCCAAACACACCCCAGTTCCCCAGAAGCAAAGTCCATTTGTCCATCTACACTCAGAGATTCCCCCTTCCCTGAGACAAGGCTGAGCTGCTGCTGCAGCACGAGGAGCAGCACGTACCTTCTGTGCCTTCCCCAGCTGGTTCCGGGCTCTGCAAGAGAAAAGAAAGCTGGGCAGGTGCTGGAACCAGCCCAGCCACTGCTGGGATGCTGGTACCCCAGGGATGCAGCACCTGCCCAAGGGGAGCCACGGCCAGACAGCTCTGCCCCAGGGCTCATAGGTGAAGGCCAGCAGTCAGGCTAAGGCTCATCCAGCCAAGCCCCAGAGGCTGCCAGACTCTGAGCAAGGAGCAGTGATGCTGGGAGATGGTGACGCCAGGAAATGGCACTGGGCAGAGGGTCCTGGCTCTGCTCTGGCCACACCAGCACCTCAGTCTCGCAGGACCGACAACACCCACCTGCTCAGGGTGAGGCTGAGCCTGTCCCCACAGGCACGGATCCTGTTCTGGGCCTCGATGTGTGTCATGGAGCTGGTGCTCTCCCCATCGATGTACAGCACCCAGTCGCCCACTCCCACGCCAGCCTGGGCCGCCTTCCCACCCGGTGTCAGCTGCAGGACAGACAGAGAGAGTCAGGGAGAGCCAGGCTGTCCGAGTACTGAGGCAGGAGCACAGGGGCACCCTTGTCCTCCTGAGAGCAGAGGTCTGCTGGTGCCCAGGCTCCCCTGTGCGAGGCCCAGCCTGGCACAGAACACCCACATGGGTCTGACCCAGGGGGAGGCAGGGACTCCCAGATCACTCCCCATTTCCCAGCACGTTAGCCCAGAGCAGCCACTTCCCCTCCGCAGCAGTGGAGTGCCCAGGGCTATCCCAGAGCACTGCCCTGCCCCTGCCCTCTGGCACGGCCAGGGGCACTGCCAGCACCCCGCAGCCCCATCACCACCCTGCTGAATGGCGGAGGCGGTGCTGTCTCAGCCTTGGCAGGAGGCCCAGGCACCCCTCGGAGCCATCCCCACAGTCTCGGGGTCGGAACGGAGCACAGTGAGTCAGGGCCTGTGGAGCAGCCCACGTCTCCCTGCAAACCACAGGCATGTCCAGCCCTTCTCCGGGTGGGGGGGAGGCCCAGAGGAGGCATCCCCCAGGCGCTCCCCACAGCTGCCTGCCTTCTCATCCCGCTCCCCTCCCGGCAGACATTACCTCATCCCCACAGAGGAGCGGGAGCTCCCCAGGGGCAGGGAGACACCCTCTCCCACCCACGCTGCTCCCCCAGGCCTCACCCCACCAGGGCAGCCGGGAGCATGGCCACGGGCTGCCCTGCCTGGACACATTGCCGGGGATGTGCCTTGCCCCAGCGTGGCTCCACATCCCCGTGCTGGGAAGCAGAGGCTGCCCTTCCCTCCTGCTAGTGATGCACAGCGAGCAGGGCCCCGAATGCCTCACACAGCTCCCAGGCACTGACAGACAGACAGACAGACAGACGTGGGCAGGCTGCAGCCATTCCTGCTCCTCCAGCAAGGAAGAACTTGAGGCACTTGGACCCAGACCAAATATTTCCTCAAGTCCTGTTCGACATGAACATAAAAGGAGCGAGCCAGATTCCCAGCACCGTCAGAGGGCTGAAAAATCCCTGCCGCCAAATCCCAGCCCCTCCTTGCCTGTGCACAGGACCCAGCTCACCCCAGAGCTGCAGTCCCTTTGCCTGTGCCAGCACTGGCCCTCTCTGTGAGCCCAAACCCCACACCTGGGCTGGACATGGCCTGGCTCTGCTTGCATCCCCACCGCTGTCCCCAGTGGGACACGTGTACCCCTCTGGTGCCTCCAAGCCACCCAGCGCCCGCTCCCCCTGCCTGGCACAGGAGGGTGCCCTGGGCAGCAAGTGGCACCGGCCTGCTCCTGGCCACCCTGCTGCAAGCCCTGGCTTGCTGCCCTGGAGGGCTGGGGAAGGTGCGGGGTGGCTGCGTAGGTTTGGAGGCAGGAGCAGGAGCTGGGAGAGGTTTTCACACGGCTGCCTGGGAAGGGGAGAGCACAGCAGGCTGCGTCATGCAGCTGCACCCAGCCTGGCCAGCACCACTGTGCTCCCCTTGCTCCTCGGCACTGGTATGCCAGGAAACCCCTTCGGCAGGTGCCAGCTCAGGCAGCAGCAGTGGCAGCGCCAGCACTCCCGCTTCCCGCCCGGCCTTGCTAACCAGCACTTCCTTCCTCCACTCTCCACCCAAACAGTCCTTTGTTTTCTGTGCCTCCATGATGGCACCCAGTGAGGTGCCCCCTGGCCACCCCCAGTCCAGGGCTCACCCCAGAGCCTCATCTAGCAGAGGTGAGTGAGGTGCTGGCACAAGGGCCCAGGCAGCATCTCCCAGCACCTTCATGCCTGCGGCATCAAGGGCCTCTCCTCTTCCCCAGCTAGCAGATGCTGGGATGTGCCACTGCAGCACCCAGCTCCCCAGATACCAACCCCTACCCTGCCTCCACCACAAGCAGCTCAGGACCACAGTCTCTCCTGTCTAGCCAAGGCATCAGGACCCCAGCAGAGTTCCTGTACAAAGGACAAGGGCAGCACCTCTTTTGGGCAACCACCGAGCTCAAGCAGCCTCACAGATCAGGCAGTAGCGTCACAGTGATGGATGCAGCCGAGAGCCAAGGTGCAGACCAGTGCCGCTTTCTCCCTGTGCTCCCCAGCTCCACAGAGCAGGACTCCACTGCAGCCCTCAAAGATGAGGCAGGATGTGTCCTTCCAGTCCATTCCAGCAGCCCCAAGCCTAGCACGACAGCCTGCCCTGCTGCTTGAGGCAAGCCAAGGACAGCAGCGTGCTCTGGGCCTGAGCTTTACAGGGCTGGGGATGCCTCCAGGGTACAGAGCAGCACAGGGTCACTCCTTCCTATCAGAGCCCACTGCCCCACTACACAGCCCCACAGGGCCAGAGAGTGCACCCAAAGCTGATTACATCCCCTGGGAACATCTTCGCTGCCCCTGCCTGCCCTGGACAGCAGCACCGACCTGCTCAAACAGTGGGGGCCATTGCTTCACAAGGCCCCTGCCCTGGGAGGCTCCTCCATCCACAGACCCTTTGTTAAGCACTGGCTCGCAGCCAAGAGAAACATTTTTTAGAGAATAAACTCGCTGAAGCTGTTTCTGTCTGCTCAGCAGAGATCAGCAGGCCCCGGGGCAGTAGTGCTGGCGACTCCAGACTGGCACAGTGCCCTCGGGGTCCATACTCTGTGCTGGGGTGCTGCGGGGACCCCTGCCCTTTGGGACCAGCACACAGTGCTGGGGCCAAGCCCCCAGGCAGCGCTCGATGCCACGAGCAAATCTGTCCTTTGAGAAGCAGCCTCAGTGCCAGCTGCCTGAGCGTCAGCCACACGGGTGATGCGGTCGCATTCCAAGGCTTATAAGGCAATTGCATGGCTGGAGCTGTGGCCAGCACCCACCCAAGGGAGAGAGCCACCCGGGGATAGGGACCCATGCACACCCAGGGGCCAGACCTGGCCTGGGAGAGCATTGCACTGAAAGAGGCTCACACCAGGTGCCTCAGCCACAGCCAGCTGCTATTACGATGGCTCACGCTGGAGAAATGGGATGGTTTTGTGAAGGGAGCCATGTCCCAGTGCAAGCAGCAGCACAGGCTTCCTCCCCTCTCTGCCCACTTTGGGAGCCAGCTCAGGAGCTAGGAGCTGTGCAGAAGGAAGGTGTGCAGAGGGGCACAAGCCCAGACCTGGGATGCTGAGCCCAGCATCGTGGTGCGGATCAGGAGGCCAGCCCCACAGCTCAGAGATGGTGAGAGAGGCTCCCCTCCCCCTGTGGTGGGCCTGGTCCGGAAGGGGCCTCTCCTGTCCCACCAGCAGCAAAATGACTCTGCAGAGACTGCAGCATTTCACGTCTCTGCTGCGGTCTGCTGCCCGGAACACCCCCAAGCCAGGCTGCTGCTGATAAGGCACCAAGGAGGCTACACAGAGCCAGAAGGGGCAGGACGCAGCACTCCTCGGGCCCTGGCTCATCTACATCCCCCACATGGCTTTTCCTCAGCCACCTAGATGCAGTCATTATGGCCTCCCACCTACAGAAGCAGTAGGAAGGATGGGTATCACTGATCTTGGCTTCTCTTACCCTGGAGATGGAGAGTGGCATGCTGAAATCCTTCCCTCCCTGCAGCCTGAAGCCCCAGGGTGCCGGCCCATTCAGCATCACTTTGTAGGACTCCATGTCACCCATCTCTGCAAGAAAAAAGGGTGTGATCCCAGAGTTAGGATACATAAGAACAATGCAGGGAGAGCTAGCAAAAAGGAGACCTGGCACCTTTCACATTTCCATCAGTAACTCCACCCTGATCATCCTACACCGTAGTTAGAGATGCACCCCAAATCCATCAGCATCTCCTCCAACAGCATCAGCACCAAGGAGCCCAGGATAACACTGATTAGTGCAAGGGAGCCAGGCACAGCCCCACTGCCACCCACAGCAGAGCATGCATAGGCTCCACTTGCTCTCTCCCCAATGAAGGATGTGCTCTACCTCGCAGCACCCCAGAAACTTACGCTGCTGAAAGCCAAGACAGTTTCAGACCACAGAGAAGCAACAGCAGGTACAGAAGAGTTTTTGCTTGGTGAATTAACAGCAGCAGCACGGGAATCGTGTGATGCCACCCGAGGCACCTGGCAGAGTAGCCAGGCTGGCACTGCAGCAGCTGGCCAAGCAGATGCTACCTGGGAGCGAGTCCATCTCTGCACGTGGAGCCGGGGCTTGGGCGGGGAGGGAATCCCGGCACTCCCCTGACTGCCAGGGCCCTGCTGACAGCTGTCAGCCCGCCAAGGCTCCGGGTACATGGGCCAGCCCCAGCCTTCCGGCCACCCCTCATCTGCAAGTGGCCACCAGCCCCCCTGCGAAGCCCCCCCAGACCTTTCTCCTGACACAGCCAGATGTGGACCGGGCCAGCTCTGGAGGGCCCAGGGTTCCCCCCACTCCTCGCAAGGGACGGCGGGCTCCCAGCTGGGAGGCGGTGGAGGCTGCGGGGCCGGGGGCCAGCGTGCCCCCGCTCTCCCGGGCCGGTACGGGCTATATAAGGCGTGTAAGACGACACCAGCCCGCTCCCCGCTCGGGAGGGCCGGGGGAAGGCTGCGTGTCAGGCATTCCCGGCGCCCGGCAGCCGCGCAAGCTCCAGTGAGGCACCGGGACCGGAGCGGGCAGGCAGCCCCCCGCAGGGCTGGGGCGGGGCCGGGCCTTACTGGGGGGGCCCGCAGCAGACACTTGGCCCCCCGACTCCCGAAGGGCCCCCAGCCCCACCTCCCCATCCCGTCCCACGCAGCCTCCCTTCCCCAGGGTCGCGGACCCAGGCCCTGCCCTTCGAGGCTCCCAGCCTTGCCCCACGGCGACGCCGGCCCTAAGCCCAGCCCCGTCCCACACCGGCCCGACCCCGACCAACCGCCCCTCCCCAGACCCAGGCCTCAGCCCTGCACCGGCCGCGCCCCGCCCTCCCTCCCGGCACAAGACGGAGACCTCCCAGCCCCACCACGGCACGGCCCGGCCCCTCCCGCACTCGCTCACTCACCCGCGGGCGGCCGGGCCCCCGGCAGAGCAGGGCCGAGCGGGCGGCGCCGCAGCAGCAGCAGGGAGCCGAGCGAAGCGGGCTGACGCGGGACTCGAACCCGAGCACCACCCCCACCCCGCCCGGCCCCGCGTTATATAGGATCGAGCGCGGGCGGGGCCGGCGGGCGGCCCGGCCAATCACAGCGCGCGCCCGCCTGCCGGGGCGGGCACGGCAGCGCCCCCTGGCGGGAAGGCGCGGGCTGCCCCCGCCCGGCCCCGGGCCCCACCGCCGCCCGCCCCCGCACCACCGGCACAGCCCAGTCCGGCCCCTGCTGTTTATTCACCGCACCGCAGCACCGCATCCGGCACGGGCTCAGGCCCAGTCCCGCGGGCCGGGAGTCTCCCGGCTGAGCAGCCGCACGAGCTTGGCCCGGAGGTTGCTCTGAGGCTTGTGCCCGGGGCGCCCGGGCAGCGCCTCCTGCTCCCCGCGGCCCCAGCGCTGCTCGGGGGGCTGGGGGCTGACCCGAGGGAGCTGAGCTAAGGCGGCCCGGTTGTCATAGAGGGGACCCGCCTCGCTGCTGTGGCCTTCAGGGGCCTGTCGATGCCCCAGCTCCCACTGCCCTTGCCCTTGCCCCTCCTCTTCCTCCTCGGCCCCAGCTGGACCCAGCTCCGCCGTGAAGATGTTCTCGTAGAGGTGCTCAGGGGGTAGCTTCCCCACGTCCCAGCGCTCCCTGGAGATCGGCTGCCCCGCTGCGAAGAGGGGCTGCTGACCCCGGGCAATGGAGGCATAGACAATGGGGCCTGTGCCTTCTGTCTCGGAGAAGCAGAGGAGGCTGGGGGGGACGTGGGAAGCAGGCTGTGCCCCTCCCAGGGGTACACTGGGCTGGGGCTCCTCCGCCCCAGGACCCCAGGACGGAGGCTCAATTCCCTGCACAGAGAGCTGGAGGTCTGAGGCACAGAAGAGCCGGGGGTCCGGGGCATCCTTGCCCTGCTGCTGCTGGCAGGTGATGGCAGTGGCCACGGCCCGGCAGAGCTCTGGGGCCCGGGGGGTGCTGAAGGTGAAGGTGCCTTCGCCAGAGTCGCTTCGGCGGCCAGCCTCGAAAGAGAAGACAGTCTGTGGGGTTGGAAAACAGGGTGAGGGGATAGCACCCGGCCCGGGCTGCCAGCAGCCCCAAGGAGGGAGGGGGGGCACCCACCTGATCCTGGCCGAACTTGCGGAGGAAGGGGTAGGGCCAGGTGAGCAGGGGCTGGCGGGACTGAGGGTCCTTCAGCATCAGGCTCTGGGGAAGGGCCGAGAGCAGGTAGTGCCCGTGCAGGCCGCAGCGGGTGGCCGCGTTCGTCTGCACCACTAGCACTGGGAATTCTGTCACTACAGGAGCAGAGCAAGGTGAAGGTCAGCACCACAGTGCTGGGCTGGAGCCCACCTCACCCCTACCCACTGCCCCTGCACGTACAGTCCTGCCAGGAGGAGTAGAGGGAGTTCTCCTCCATGGGGACAGCAGGGCTGGGCTGGGTCCTGGCACTGCTCTGCTCCGTCTCCTTTGCACCCTGAAACAGAGGGATGTGAGCGTGGCCCCTCAACCAGGGGAGAACAAGCCTCCCTGCCTGCCCTCGCACGCAGGAGCTGCCCAGCTCACTGAAGCCAGGAGCAGTATGAGAGGCCCCCGCCATGCTGGATCCCCCAGTACCTGGAAGGCCAGTTGGCAGAGCTGGGCGATCCACTCGTCCCGCTGCTCGGCTGCCAGCACATAGCTCTTCTCCGTGGTGTTGAGGTAGAAAGCAGCGGTGGCTTTGGGGCAGCTCTCGGTGCCTGCCGGGCCCACAGAGACGCAGTCTGAGAGGCGGATCACGCGGCGGGCACAGCGCCGCAGGGAGGTCTTCTCCAGCACCGTGCCATCATCCCGCACATCGAACTTCTCCATGCGGGCCACGCCAGAGGGGCTGGCAGCAAAGAGCTGTGCTCGCATCTTCCTCCAGGACCTCTGGAGTGTGGAAAGGGCACAGGCAAGGAAAAAGAGGGTCATCAAAGAACTGTCTGCTATGTCCGCCTGGTCCTGCCCGCCACACAGGGCTGGCAGCTCTCAGAGCGAGCCATACAGGGCAGGAGGGAGCACAGGGGGTCCTGCCCTGTACCTGCCAGGCACTGCAAGAGAGCACAGAGAGACGGGGCCAGCACAGACCGCAGGGCTTGGTGAAGGGGAGGCCTTGCCCTGAGTGAGCTTGACATGGTTTGCTGGGTGAGTCACGCTCACTCCCGGCTCGCCGAGCACCAGGTCCTGCTCTTTGTTCCCTCCTGCAAGTGCCAGCCTGCCGCCGCTGCAGCTGAGCTCTTGAGCTGCTCTTAGGACAGACCCTGATGCAAATTAAAGCCATTTTGAGCTGCTGGGGCTCCTGCTGGCAGCCTCACATCTGCTGATCATGGCCAGGCCCTGCAGCTTGCAGACCGCTTCCTCCCAGGGGAGGCTTTGCAGCACCAGCACCTTCCCGGCCCATCATGGGATAGAGGGGCATGTGCTCCACACACCTCAAAAGCACAGCAGAGCCTCCACCCTGCAGAAACCAGCTGCAACCGAGCACCCAAAATACCCACCACCGGCAGCCCGCCTGCCTCCCCCACAGGCAGGGCCTGCTGGCTTCAGCTCAGGGACCCAGCTCTCGCTCAGCAGGGAGGTCAGAGCATGATGGCAGCCTGGCACATCCACCGAGAGCCCTGCAGGCACACGGCCACCCCACCATGGCACAGGGAATGCTGCCAAGGCACAACCAATACGTGAGCAGGACCTGCTTCACCAACACCCATGTCATAGCTCCCCGGATCTGGCTCAACCCTGCAGGGACTCCCGCCATATCATCCATGCTGGGCCCAGCGGGCTGTGGCACTCAGTGCCCACCCTGAAGGCCCAGAGCAGTAAGCCAAGCCTTGAGGGGTGCCCCATGAGTGACACTGGCCCCCCAGAGCCAGGCTGATGGGTGCCTGGGCGCAGAGCCACATCCCACGCGCTGCCCCAGTGCCCCGCTCCCCCACACACACTGGAGCTGTGCCTCATTACACGCTTTTATTGTTTGATTGCGAATCATGTGGTGACCAAGCGAGAAGAGGGACCCTGTGTGCAAGGGGAGCCCAAGCAGGTGCCCGCACGGCTGAGTCCCCTCAGCCACAGAGAGAGCCCTGATCCTGGGGATACAGAGCCCACGGCCACCCCAGGACAGCTCCAGTCACCCCTTCCCACGCTGCCAAGGGCCCAGCCACAGGTCTGGTGTAAAGACAAATCAGGACAAACCCTGTACCCAGCCCCAAATCCACCCTTTACCTTTCCAAATTTGCTGTGCTGCACATAGAGGATCCCATCCTTCACCGGTCTCTCCATGAGCCTAGCACTGCCCTGGCAGCCAGCACAAAGATCACGGACTGGCTACCAGCAGTGGAGAAAATGTGACTGCTGCTGCCAAAGCAACTGCATGGGGCAGACTTCCTTCTCTCAGCCACTTCCCCTTTCTGGTGTGTGGGATGAGGGGCAGAGGCTGGGCCACGGGAGGTGTCCGTCTGTCTGCCCTCCCCCTCACAGAAGAGCAGTGGGGCAGAACACGCTCAGGCAGAGCGCAGGAAGCACCCAGGGACCGCCCGGCACCAGCACAGCACAGTGCTCCTCGCCCCAGATGCGCGTTTGGGGGATACGGGAACAGCCACCAGCCAAGGATGCATAAAAGCCGGTAAGAGGGACAGTTCTGGAGGGGCTTTGGAAAGGAGTGATGCAAGACCCTGGCCATACCGCTGGCAGGGGCAGCAGGCAGCCAGCCGCAGACCAGTTGCCCCACCTGGGGCTTCCTCCCATTCTCAGGCACTGCGACCTGCTTGCCCAACACGCTGCTGATATAAGGGGCCGTTGCAGCACAGCTCCACATATTTCCTCCTAGGGCAGGAGCTTCATCACGCTGAGCCGACAACAGCCCTGGTGGCCAAATGCCTGGAAAAGGGGCCACAGCAGTACAGGATAGGCCCCTGGGTGCTGCTCCTCCACGCACCAAGGCCTGCACAGGGGGAACTCTGGGCAGCATGCTCCCCAGGCTAGAAGTCCATGGAGCTGTGGGCCAGGTAGTCCTTGCGGCCGATGTTGCTGACTTGCTTGGTCTGCATGGCCTCCAGCTTGGGGCAGTCAGTGATGCGATGGCCCAGGCCACCACAGAACGCGCAGCCCCGCTCACCTGCAACAGAAGGGAGGAGGTCAGGGGAAACTGTGCCACACCAGGAGACCGGCCCCTGCACCTCAGAAGCAGAGTTGCCGCAGCACCAGGCTGCCCGCTTGTCCGGGACCTGCCCCAGCAGCCAGGGGTCCTGTCTGCAGCCCAGGTCTCTCAGCAGCCCTGTGGGAACTCTCTGGGCCATCCCAGGTTCTCTCACCTTCGATTTCCAGCATGGTCTCGTCCCCGCAGTGCAGCACCTGGAGCACAGGCGGCACCTTCTGCTTCGCCTCCAGGAGCAGGGCCTTCAGGTCCATCAGCACCGACTCATCTGGGGGCAGAGGCATGGATCAGTCAGAGCCCAAGCAGAGGAGGGGGTGCTGCCCCACAGGCCATCACACCACATCCCTGCTGGCTCAGGAGCATCCCCCTTGCCAAGGCAGAGGCAGCTCCATTGCCCAGCTGTCTCTTCTAGCTGCAGCCCCCCTGCAGACAGCCCCCAGCCCCACGCCATTTCTCACCACAGGCCTTGTTGATGAAGGTGGTGGCAATGCCAGTGTTGCCCGAACGGCCTGTACGCCCGATACGGTGAACTGTGGAGAAAGGGATGGGATCAGGCCTGGCTGAATGCAACGTGACAGACTGTCCTTGCCCCCAGACACTGCAGAGACAAGTGCAGAGCCTCGGTGACATCTGCACCCACCCGCCACATCCTCCTTGGTGCCCAGTCCTCACCATAGTTCTCAATCTCCTCTGGCATATCGTAGTTGATGACGTGCTGGATGGCTGGGAAGTCCAGGCCCTTGGAAGCGACATCAGTGGCAACCAGGACATCCTTCTTCCCATCCCGGAAGGCCTCGATAGCTTTTGTCCGTTCCTCCTGATCTGCGAAGGCCCAACAGAGAAGATAAGCAAGAGCAGAGCCCCCAGTCCTACCTCCTGCAGGAACCAATATGGCCTCAGAGCCCAGCACTGCTCAACTGCAGCTCCCCCAGTGAGGGAACCTACACAGCCCTTCCCCAGATAAAGGAGCACGGGACCTGCACTGTGTCTATACCCGATACATAAAACATGGCATTTGCTCCCGACACTGCCACAGCCTTTCCTCATACCATCACAAACTGGTGCATGCTGGGACCTCCCACAGCCACATACCCCTCAGCAGGAACAAGGTCAGGCAGGGCCACAGAGGAGCCCAGGCTTCCCCAAGACCCTCGCGTACCTTTTCCCCCATGGATGGCCACAGCTTCCACACCCTTAAGCAGCAGATACTCATGGATCGCGTCAACATCTGCCTTCTTCTCTGCGAAGATCAGCACCTGTAGCAGCACAAACATCACAGAGCAGTTGCTTTTCTGTGGGCTGGCACCAGCACAATCCCCCGGGAACCCCATTCCCACTTGCTGAGCAGAGCAAGCACACAGCAGCTCTGGGCCCAGGAACTACTTGTACATGAAGCACGGATCACTTGTACCCTGCACACAGCAGAGCCCTGCAGCATCACAGCCATGTCCCCACTGCCAGCTCCACTCATGCCTTGGAGCTGCCGTGTGCCTGTGGTGCCCCCAGAGCATCTGGAGCACACTACTCACAGGTGGCGGGGTCTTCTGCAGGCACTCTAGGAGGTACACCATCTTAGCCTCCTCTTTCACATACTCCACTTCCTAGGAACAAGCACAAAGATGAGTCAGGCACGCAGCAGAGAAATCACCACTGCTTGGTATTCTTTAAGCTCTTGGGAAGGAGGGTCATGAGCCCCAGCTCCCTAGCGAGGAGTACCCTCATGAACAGTGCTGGCCTCCCACACGGGCACAGGGGAGCTCCCAGCTACCTCACCTGCACAACATCCAGGCTGGCAGCACCTGCTCGCCCAACGTTAATGGTGATGGGCTTCACCAGGGCACTCTTGGCAAAGTTCTGGATCTTCTTGGGCATTGTGGCACTGAAGAGGAGTGTTTGCCGCTGGCCCTGCACAGGGAACACGCTGTGGGTGAGGATTTAATATTCACCCAACTAGGTGGATGCAGAGATGGGAATGAGCTTAAGGGTGATCGTAGCGTGCTGGCTCAGTACCTTGAAGTAGGAAAAGATGGTTCGGATGTCACCCTCAAAGCCCATATCGATCATTCTGTCAGCCTCGTCCAAGGCCAAGTAACGGCAGATGTCCAGGCTCACCATCTTCTTCTGCAGCAGGTCCATCAGACGGCCAGGGGTTGCCACCATCATATGTACACCACTGTGGGATGAGAAAAGGCCAGTCAGGCACTCAGATTCCTGCCCTACACAGTGCCACATAGAGTAGGTAACGCTCGCCTGGCACATCGCCTTTGCCCCCACACCTTTCTGAAGCCATCTAGTCATGGTGCCAGAAAACAGAGCACAGCTACAGCCCCATAATTCCCCCCCAGAAGCTCTTACTGTTTGATTGTCTCCATCTGCTCCTTGACGGACATGCCCCCGATGCAGAGGGCACAGCGCAGCGGGGGCAGGCCGTCCTCCTGCAGCAGGCGACAGTAGTACTCGATGATGCCGTGGGTCTGCCGGGCCAGCTCCCGCTGCGGAGACAAAACTTACTTGTTCCTACACCTCCGTGCAGGAAGGACCTGGGATTGTACAGGGAGGAGCTGGGATTGCCACCAAGTATCTGTCAAAGCTTCCTCCTGCACGTCACCATGCCCACAAGGCTCACCGAGGGACAGATGATGAGTCCGTAGGGTCCCTCTCGCTTGGAAAATGGCAGCCTCTTCTCCTGCTCCAGGCAGAACATGATCACTGGGAGGGTGAACACCAAGGTCTTCCCAGAGCCAGTGAATGCAATTCCAATCATGTCCCTTCCTGAGAGGCTGGCAGAGGAACAGGGTTGATGGTGAGAAGCATCACTGAACAGCTCAAACCTCCAGGGCTGAGCAGGGTGACAGGGCGCATCTGGCACCAGTGAAGAGTGCCCAGTTCAGGCCACTGGGTGGGCTACAGGGAGCAACCGACCCCTCCCCTGGATGGGGACAGAGCACTCACATGGTAGGGATGCCCTGGATCTGTATAGGTGTGGGCTGCTGGATTCCTTTTTTCTTCAGGCCCCTCAGAATAGCTATCAGAGAACAAGGGACACATGTATTCACAACCTGAAGCTTTCCCTTCTCTCTCCCTCCCACTTGTATCCCAGCAGGAGCTCTTCCATCAGTGACAATCACCCCCTGGGCCAGCAGCCAGGTGCCACAGCCACTGCTGAGAAGCTGAGCTACAACCACACTAATACTGAGCATTAAAGACCCGGCAGCTCCACTCACTGACATGCATTTCCCAGGCTCCTCTCCCAACCCACCTGCCGGGAACTTCATTTCCTTGAAGCTCTTGATGGGGGGTGGGATACCTTCCCCCTCCACCAGGATATGGTACTTCTTGCGCACGCGGTTGTGCCGTGCCTCCGACATGCCCAGGATGTAACGAGGTGCTCTCCAGCTGGGAAGATGACACAGAAAGGTAGTGGTGCAGTATGGGCTCCAATATCACGCCAGTGAAAAGAGGTAACCCCAGGGGGCACCAGAGAGTGAGCACGGGAGCAGATCTCAGACACTTCCACGTGTTAAATGTTTCCCCAGTGTCTGAGGAAGAAGACCCAAACTAACAGCTGAGAACTGTCTATGGATGGTGGATGGAACATGCCAAAATCTTTTGGACACATCTCTATCATCCCTCTGACACTCCCTCCAGCAGCACTGGCTCTGTGGGCTCATCCAGTCTCTTCCTCTAGCTTAATGACCTCCAGGATCTAAACATCACCCCCAAGTCTTCAAGTTTAACATAAACTGCTTTAACAAACCTTACTGTATATAAAAGACCATGCACGGTGACTCTGCAGCCTCCAATCTTACATACAATGGTAAGAAGCCAGACAGTGGAGCAAGAAAGAGGCCAGTGGCCACAGAGCAGCACTCCTCCCGTGAGGCTGCACGGCTTCCAGTGCTCTTCAGCCACGAGGAAGCCAGGTCCTCAGAAAGACAACCTCTGTGCTGGGACACGCACCTGGTTTTAATCGGGTCATCGTAGGTGATGCCCTTTGCCATCTCCTTCACCGACATCAAAGCTGCAAGAACAAAGCTAACGAGGTCAGTGCAAACTCTCCATGTCCAGAGGCACGTAACTTCAGCAGAGATCTACTCGAGCAAACAGTTTGGGAAATCGTGTCTGGAGACAGTGGAGGGAAAACAGCACCCCTGACAAGCCCTCTGGGTACAGGAACACCAAGTGCTGCAGCCTGCTGTGCCCAGGGCCTGCCACAGCAACGTCTCAGCTAAGGCAGGCAGGCAGATGCCAACTGAGGGGTCCTGCTGTGATCTCCTGTCCCATCTTGGATGTGAACATCCCTGAGTGTGGCAAGGCAGGTAACACCCCTACTGCTACCCTGACCCCTCTGGAGACAGGTCTGAGGCACGGAGCTCCCACCACTCACCTCGGCCCTCTGCCACGCTCTCCAGAATTTTCTCTTCCTCCTTCAGCTGCTTCTCCTTGGCCGACTCCTTCCGAGCTGGGGGAAGAGTCAGTGAACCAGTGAGTAGGTTTCAGACCCTCCTGAAAGCTGCCCGGCCCTACAGTCAACCATTCTTCTACCTTCTGCCTTCTCTTTGAGGTGCTGGTGCTGGTCCAGGAGGCTGATGTTGGACTGGGGCCCCAGAGGGATGTCATCCTCGTCACCCCGCTGCTCGCTCCCGCTGTCCCGCTGCTCCTCCTCCGACACCACTTTCCGACGCATCTGCAGCAGCTTCTGCAGCTGGAAGAACGAGAGTCGAGGCGGAGTGAGGGGCCCCGCGCCGGCAGGGACGCTCGGAGCCCTTTCCCGGCAGCACCGGACCCCGCAGCCCGTTACCATCTGCTGCTTGCGCTGCTTGACGGGCACGTAGGGCACATAGTCGTCATCCTCCTCCCCGGACAGGCCGGACGACTCTGCCGCCTCCTCCCGCTGCCTCTGTGGGGAGACGCGAGGTGAGACGCGCCCGGCCCCCCGGGGCCAGGGGTCCCGGCCAGCCTGGGCCCGGCCCTACCTTCCGCTCAGCCCCGGCCTCCATGGCGCCGCCTCCACGCAACCGCCACGCGCGCCCCGGATGGAAATCTCGCGCGCCGGAAGTGACAGACACGGAGACGGGCGGCGTCGCCTAGCAACGCGTTGCCACGCCCCCCTCCCGAGCGGGACGCCGCGCGAACACAGGCGGGGCTCGGTGGGTCGCCCCGAGAGCCAAACCTGTGCGGGAGGCGCACAGCGCTGCCCCCTGCCCCATTTCCCCTCTCCCCACACCTCCCCCCAGCCCGGCAGAAAGCAGCAGACAGCGGGGTTTAAATAAAATAAAAAATTAAAAAGTTCTTTATTGGGTCCAGCACGGTCCTGCCCCGCGGCGCAGGGAGCCGGGCGCCCGGGGAGGGGGGGTCGGGACGGCCGGGGTGACCCCGCGGGAGCAGGAGGAGGATGGAGGGTGGTCCCCGCGGGGCAGAAGAGCACCAGGACCCCCCGCGGAGGAGGGGACCCCACCGAGTCGAGGCGGGGGGGTCTGCGGGGCGGGGGGGCACAGTGAGGAGAGGCGAGCGGCCGTGGGCGGGTGGAGGGGGGGGGCAGCCCCCCCCCCACACCTCACTGGGCTGCGCTGGAAGTGGTTTTCTTCAGGGTGAAGTTGGTCCAGTTCACCGCCACCTTCTGCCGCGTCTGCTTGGCCGAGTCCAGGCAGAACCTGGGAAGGAGAGGACAGCCCCAGTCATGCAGCACTGGCCCCTCAGCCCACCCCCAGTCCCCCCGGCAGGGATCGGCCTGGGGCTGACCCCTCACCTCTTGAAATATTCCACTTCTCTGTCAGTTTCGTCCATCTCCGCCCCGTCCAGGTCCTTGGGCAGGAACACGTCATCTGGCAAAGGAGAGGGGCAGAGAGAGAGTCAGTGCTGACAGAGGGGTCAGCGGAAGGACAGCAGTGCAAAGCGGTGCTCTCCGCACTCACCGATCGAGGTATTGGATTTCTCCACCTTGTTCCGGCTCTTCCTGCTCTTGCCCTTGGGCTGGGGGGAGCCCCCCAGGGCAGGGGGGGCAGGCAGCTGCCGGTCCCCCGCAGCCGGCACAGGCAGCTGCTGCACCAGCTCGGGCAGCTCCGCTTTGCCCTCGCCCCTCCGGCCTCTCCACTCGCCGCTTCTCTCCTTCTCGGGCCTGCCACTGCTGCAGCCCCAGGGCTGTCCCTTGCTGCCTTCCCCCAGCTCGACACAGCTGCCCACCCGCTGTGGCTCCGGGGCGCTGGCCTTGGAAGGGTGCTTGGTTCCCAGCACCTGTCCCTTCGCAGCGCCAGGGCTCTCCATCCGAGCCTGGCCACCAGGCACAGCAGCAGTGCCCTCCCCTTTCTTCACCTGCCCGCTCTGGCGCTTGTTCTTCCGCTGCCGGCTCCCCACGGGCACCGGCTCCAGTGGCTCCAGCCCCGCTTTGGGCTGTGGTCCCTCCTTGGGCTCCGGGCTCAGCCCGCTGCCGTCCACGGCAGAGTCCGCAGCCTTGGACTGCACCCAGATCATGCGGGAGAGGCTGGGCACGGCGCTGAGACGCTTCACCACGCCGTTCTCGGCTGCCGACGGGGCTGGCGGCGGCTCCCCAGGTCCCTCGCCCCATCGGGGGCCCAGCTCGCCCCGCAACAGCGCATGGCTCTTGGTGGGGCCCAGGCTGAGCGGGGCCAGGGCCAGGTCTATGTCCTGCAGGTCAGAGGAGCCGTTGAGGTGGGAAAGCAGGTTCTTCTGCTCCAGGACAGCTGCCTTTTTGGGGAAGTCATTGACATCCAGGTTGAGGTCATAGACGCTGAAGCTGGCCCGGATGGAGTCCTTGATGGTGTTCTTGATCTCCTGCAGCCGGCTGCTGAGGAAGCTGTTCACCCGCTCTAGCTCCAGCTCTGGCCACTCCAGCAGTTTTTCCTCAGCTGTCTCCCTGGCTTGGCTGGCTGCCGGAGCACGTTCCGCCCGCTTCTGGGCCTCTGCCTCCAGCTGGGCTTTCTCCTTCTCCTGCAACATAGATGCCATAAGGATCAGGTGGCCTGGCCCACAGTGCCACAGCCACAGGGATTTATCGAGCAGCAAACCCAATGGCCGGCACTTGGCACAGACACCCCACATCTTCCACAGCTCCAAAACTGTCACGTGTCCTCCATGGGGACTGTACAGACACTTGCTACCAGACACAGCTTTGGGCATGAGGCACCAGCATGAGCCATCATGGCATCACTCTCCCCAGCACAGACGGACAGTGTCTGTCACAGCCAAGACACAGAGCAGGTAGGAAAGTGCAGCCCAAAGCACCCACCAGGGCTGGGACACCTTGTGCAGGAACAGAGGCAGGGGAAGCCCTGCAAGGAGCCGGGCACTGCTGTCACCTCAGGGGAGGGGGGCAGCAAAGGACACAAGAGTTTAAGAACCCCCATGAAAGTGAGGAAGAGAAATAAAGCCCTGAGAGGGGCACAGTCTTGCCCTGACCTCCCTCCTGCAGCCTGCCCCAGGCAGTGCTTCCCTCTGCCCAGGCTCACCTTCTTCTTCTGCTTGTGCCGTGCCCGCTTGGCCGCCTTGGCACTGTTCAAAGGCTTGGGCTCCGTGCTGTTGATGTAGTCCAGCAGCTCGTCCACGTTGCGGTGGTCTACAGCGGGCTCTCCTGCACCATTGTTGTGCCCCAGCTTCTGTGGCAGCTCCTCTTTCCTCTTGGTGAGGCGTGAACGCAGCTTCTCCCGGATCTCGGCATAGTTGCGGCTGGTGGGAGCGGCCGGGGGCTATGGGAGGCGAGAGCTGTCAGCCAGGCAGGCGCTTCACACGATGCACCAGCAGCCTCAGCTTCCCTCCCACTCCCGCCCCAGCCTCCCCAACAGCTCCCTTCCCCAAGGTCTCAGCAGGACAAGTCAGTACAGCATCCCCTCCACCACAAAGCCACAGGGGTCAGCTGTCTGCGCCAAGCCCCAGGGATGGGCAGGAGGCTGTGCGTCAGGAGCAAGAGGACCAGAAGGCCGAGGAGGCAGGATGGACATGAAGCCAGGGATACACATGGCGGCAGGGAACAGCCGTGGCCAGACCTGCCTATTCCCGCAATCTCGGCACACGGACCGTGGAATATCTCGCCGCAGAGCCGAGCACAAGGACCAGGGGTGACTGCAGCCCAGCCCCTCACTCACCGCGTTATGGCCGAAGAACTCACAGTAGCAGCAGTCGCAGAACTTCCCGTCTTTCTGGTTGGTGGAGGAGGAGGTGCAGGAACTGCGCTCCGAGCTGCTGTCCTCGTCCTCCCCAAGCCCCTCGTCTGCCTCGCAGGGCTGTGGTGGGTGGCAGCTGGTACCGTTTGGGAATTTGTGCCCTTTGCAAGAGGGGTCCCTGAGGAGAAGAGCGAGAGGTGAGCAGGAGCTGGGGCCTCTCAAAAATCCCCCCACACTATGCGTGTAGGAACAGCCCTCCCAGGGCACCCTGTGCCCGAGTAGAAGGATTTGCAGGGGCGGACAAACCCCCTCCCGTGCATCCTCCTCCTCTGGGGGCGATGCCAGAGGAGCCCACAGCAGAAGACATCTGTAACTCCTCGCCCCCCCAGGGCCTCCAGCAGGCAGGTGCACCAGAGCCCCAGAAAGCAGTGTCTGTGCCAGGCCACAAGCTGATCCCAGGGCAGGGAGCGGTACTCACTGGGGGCGGCAGGTAGCACAGGCGAGAAACGCTGGAACCGCATGCAGCTGCCAGACAGCCCCGCCAGCGGGCAGGCCCAGCGCCCATGGGCACAGACCACCCAGCTCAGAGACAGGGAGGCCAGGGCACGGCCCACAGCACCATTCCACGAGCTCCAGCTCGGGACCTGGCTGGCTCTCCGCAGGCACCGCTAATCAGCGGAGAAGAACCAGTGCCCGCGACTCAGTGTGCTCTCGTCCAGGGCACGGGCAGCCCACAGAGGGCCAGGGGAGCAGGCGAGCAGAACAAGTCCACAGGCTTCATCTTCTCGAGGACCTTTGCTCAGTGCCACAGCTGCCCGACGGATCTCACTGACAAAGGTCCTGTGGGCCAACAGCAGGTTGACCGGGCGGTTCCTTTGGGTCTTTTAGCTGGAGGAGGAGCAAGCACAGTCTTTTCTGCACCACAGTACTAAAGGACAACCGCAAGGAGAAGACACGTGGGGAGAGAAAGAGCTCAACCCTCGAGACCAGGGGGCTGCAGCGGCAGAACCGGCCCGCAAACACCGCATCTCTGCGCAGCACCACGTCAGGGCAGCTGGTCCCTCCGCAGGGAAAAGCACATCCGTGGGCAGGGGTGGGAGAAAGGGCTTGGTGCCCTGTGAGGAGAGAGGCTGGAGGCAGGCGGGGCTCCTCTACTCACCTGTTTGTGCCAGGCAGCTGGTGGGAGGCAGGAGGAGGGATGAGCGAAGTACTGCAGTGCCCATTGCAGGGATGGGTGCAGCCCGACAGCGGAGGCGGCATCTTCAGCAGCGGCACGTTGGCAGGGGGCAGGTGAGAGCTCTTACACGACCCCGGGCTGTGCGAGACCGTGCCAGCGGGAGGAGACTCGGACACCGGCTTCGGGGCTGCTGCCTGTGCGCTGGGCGCAGGGAAAAGTGCAGCCTGCGGGGAGGTGCCCAGCGGGACATGGGGCGGAGAGCCGAAGGGCCCCGGATGGGCGGGTGTCTGCTTAGAGGGGATCAGCGCTGGCGGCTGCGAGGGGAGGCCGGTGGGACTGTTGGGAGGAGCAGTGAGGTCCGAGTGCTGATGATGCTCTGAGGAGTGGAAGGCCTCACCTGCAGAGAGGCGGGAACAGAGATGGTCAGACACCAGTCCCACGAGGGCCAGGACCAGGCTCAGAGCCATCCCCTCCCGCAGACTCTGCACAGGTCACTTCTTTGTGTGGCACAAACCGTGTCTCCCCCGCACAGACAGTGGCTCTCAGGCTTTCGGGCTAGAAGCCAACCCTGCTCACAAGGGCCTTGTCCCTTCTGCCCCTGACCCATGGAGGGCACAGCGAGGTGGAGGTGCTGGGGCAGCAAGGGCTGTGCGGAGCAGCGGCCAGGAGGACTCGGGTGGCCCTGCCCCTGGGCACGCACCTGGTGGGGTGGCCCTTCGGCACATGCTTTTGAACTGCTTGGGCAGCGTCTTGCAGAAGTCAAGTGAGGTAGGCAGAGGAGAGACCAGGGTGGTGCTGCTGGAGGCAGGGGAGGCTGCGTGGCTGTAGGGACAGGCCTTGAGCCCTGGTGCCACAGCAGGTGCCTGGCTGGCGCACTCTGGAGAGAGAGCAAGGCCCGGGTGCTTGTCACCTGGAAAGGAAAATGGAGCTAGGGCTGGCTCCCAGCACCCTCTGCCTTTGCAAAGGGATCCAGGCATCCTGCCGTCACTGGCACTCGGGAGGCCCGGCCTGCCTACCCCTGCCCACCAGCTGGGTGCCCACAAGGAAAACACTGAAGCCAAGGACCGGGCAGAAAGCTCTGCTCAACCCTGCAGGCAGCTTCAACTCACCTAGTGCAGCCGGGGGGGCCCCAAGGGGGCTGCCCTGTGCAGCCCCATTGGTGTGCTGTGAGTTCCAGAGGCCCGAGAGCTTGTGAGCAGACAAGAAAGAGCTGGGGTCCCAGTCTCCTGAGTTCCCGTGGCACGAGGAGGAAGAAGAGGAGGAGGAGGAAGAGGAGTGGGAGCCACCCCCACAAGACTGCGACTTGCAGGATGTGTGGGATAACGAGACCTGGCAAGGAAAACAGAGAGTGAAACAGCAGCGGGTTTGGGGGGGAGATGGGAGGCCCTTCGCCCCAGGGCATTGTCACCGAGATCCCCTCCGCTGCCCTCAGGCAGTGGCTCAGCACACAGGAACTGCTCTTGTCACTGTCTCAGGGGTGGCAAGCAACACGTCCATCCAACAGCAACACGGCCAGGCTCCCAGGGCCTCCCCCAGCGTGGCCAGGCCACACGCCTGCTCTGGTCCCACCCAAACCAGGCTGGGGTCCATTAAAGCCAGGCAGGAGGGATCTGCTCTTCCCCTGAGCTCCAGGCATGGGCAGGCACCTGCCCTGGCACAGGCTGCACTCCGGGGACACCTGGCATATGGGCAGCGAGCAGCCCTGGGGGCAGAGGGGCTGCAGCACAAAGCGCAGTGGAGCTGGGGCTGGCAGAGCAGCAGGGGCACTGCTGGCCTTGCCAGGTGGGCGGCTCCAACCCATCACGGGCAGCCGAATGAGCCTCGTGCTCTGCCCCAGCGTGGCCTGTCCCACTGAGGGCAGCGTGGCCACAGGGAGCAGTGAGGATGTGACGTACAAAGTGCTCAGCTCTGAGCAAGGAGGGAACCCACACAAGCAGCCAGCACCACGGCAGGGGGGCCAACAACAGAGTTCCAGGAGCTACAGCCCCGGGCTTTCCAACCCCAGTTCCGTAACCTGCTTACCGCCAGGGCCTGCTCCTGCACCGCCCGCCGTTCTTCCTCCTCCACACTCTTCCGGCAGCTCTGGCAGATCCACAGTGGCATTTCTCCCAAGAGGTTCTGCACGAGCGTTGGCACGAAGTCTGGTGGCAGCCTCTCGCCCGGGGAAACCAGCCCATTGTGGGACGGCCCTCCCCAGTCCTTGCGCTCCCGGTGACAGAGCAGGCAGCATGTCTGCACCGACTGGTTGGCGGTGGGAAGCACCTGCAGAAGGACACACAGACCATGAGTCACCCCAGATGTGATGTGTCTCACAGCAGGGCCCCAGGTTGGTGCAGCTGTGGGGCAGGTGAGGGAGCAAAAGAGATCTTGAAACACTGACACCAAACCGATTTCTTGTAGGCTACACGTGAGACTGTCCCTTCTCCCAGTGGAGCAGAGCAGCCTCAGGCTGCCCAGCTGTTTCCAGTCTGCCGTGTGCCAGCTGGAAGCATTCTGGACCCTTGGGAACATCACACCATGCTAAAGAGCCGGCCTCACCACCAAGCCAGGCTGGGAGGCCACCAGCAACTCTCACTATCATCTCTTGTACAGCGGGACAAAGGGGACTCACGGGGCAAAGCAAGACCCAAAGAAACTGCCACACAAAGGGGGGTCTGGCAGCCCCAGCGCTCTCTCCTTGCCCATTGTGGACCCCCCACCGCATTACCCGAGAGCTCCAAGCCCTCCTGCCTGCCTCTTTGTTCTGCCCAGCCTGTAGTGCAGACATGCCAGGGTGGAGGGCTGATGCTTCGCGCTCTCCCCGCGTGGGGCAGACAGGTTGGGGCTTCCCACCTGGCGCTGCAGCGGGAGCCGCGGGCTCGCCGGAGGCCTGACAGCCGTGACGAGCCCAGCATGTCGCAGGCGAGGGGGCCCCCATTGTCTGCTGCCACGGTGGGGCCCCGTGACAATGAGCTGCACATTGAACCGCTGCTGCAAAACAGATGGCGTCTCCCAGGCTCAAGGTGAAGCAAAGGTCAGAGGCCAAGGAGAGCAGAGGGGAGGCACAGCTCCCCTGCCCACCCAGCCATGGGGAGGAGGGGGCTCCCAGGCCACCCCATGTCTCAGCAGGGACTGACGCAGCGACCGCTGCTCACACTGGATGAGAGGATGGCTCTTCCCAACCCACCCAACCCATCCAGACCTGGGGCCCACCCCTGGGCTCCCTGCCCATGACCCGGAGGAGTGGCAGCAGCCAGGGGCATTGAGGGATGTCAGGCAGCGAGAGGTGCTGGAGCCAGCCCCACAGCCTGTTCAGCAGATACTCGAGCCACCTGCCATCACCCCGTGGCAGGCCCGGACCCTCCCGCAGGAGGAGCTGCAGGAACACCCCCTGAAGCAGCCACACCACCCAGGCAAGAACGCCCATCCCTGAGCCCAGAGCTCTGCAGAGCGCACACGGCTCTCCTGAGCATACTTGCAAGACCTCCTGACACACAGGGACAGCATAAGGGGCACACAGACCCTGGGGCTGAAAGAGCCCTTTGCTCTCATGCCACTGAGCGTGGCTGGACCTGCCACGGGGAAGCACCATGCAACGGTGGGGGACAGGCTCACTGCTGGCTGATTCACCTTCCTCAGCAAAGGCTGACATCAGCTTTCCCTAACTGCTGGGAGAAATGAGCCCCCGGGATGCTACACCCCAGTGGGAACCCCTAACACCCCAGCCATCTGACAGAGGCATCCCAAAGTCCTGCCGCAGCTCAACACATCCAAGGCCACAAGGGAGCTCCAGCACCCAGCCCAGCAAAGCCAAGGTCAGACCCTGCCTGTGCACCCAGCCCAGCCCCAGGATGCTGTAAAAAGCAGATCCCACATCACAAGGCAGCCAAACCCCACGGAGAAGGGCTTGGGCTTCACCTCCCACCTTCCCTGCTCACCTCAGCGCGCCCCCCCCCGCCCCAAGGTGCACCCCAGCAGCGCGGCTTCCCTGTCACCATGCCCCGAAGGCGCAGAGGACCCCCCAAAGCCAGGAGAGGGGGGGGTACCAGTGCCTCAAGAGAGGGTGTGCCTCAGGGATGCTCCGAGCCGGGATCGGTGCGGGGATGGGGCAGGGCCTGGCTGGGCCCCCCACGCCCCCCCGGGCCCTGCCCCATCCCCGCGCCGGCTGAAATCCCCTCAGAGACAGGGCCGCAGGGCCTAACGCGGTACCTGAGCGGCGGCTCTGCCCGGCTCCCCGCTGCTGCCCGCCGCCACCACCACCACCTCAGGCGGGGCGGGCGGTTCCGGTGGCGGCGGCGGCGGAGGAGGAGGGGGGGGAGGAGGCCCAGCGTCGGAACCCGCCACCCTCTCACGGCGAATCCCGGAGACACCCGTCGCCGCCGCTGCCGCCGCTGCTGCCGCCGCCGCCGCCTTATTCCGCCTGCGAGTCATGGCGAGCGCGGCCCGCCGCCCGCCGCAGCCAGGACAACAGCCAATATGGCGGCGCGGCCCGTCCGGCCCCTGCCCGGGGGGAAGGAGGGAGGGGGAGAAATGCCCGGCGAGGCGAAGCCGCTGCCACCATTTTGCGAGAGGGCAGCGGCGCGGGCAGAGCGCCCCCTGGCGGCGGGGAGGGGGCGGAGCCACGGGGTGGCGACCTCCGCCGGGTCCTAAAGGCGCCGGTGCCTTCGGGGAGTCCTGGGCCCGAACACCGTTCCCCCGCACCCCGGCTCCCGCACGGCCGCACCCCCGCTGAGGATGAGCAGCACACCAGCCACCGCCCCCTCCTTCCCGATGGTGCACGAGTGGGTTCCAGCCCGTCTGCTGCCCGGCCGCGGGTAACAGAGGTCTCTCGGTATCCTGGGTGCACCCCAGCACCCTCAGCCCCAGCCACGCCGCCAGCCACCCGTGCGCCTGCGGCTCCCGGCACCCCAGTCCCAGCACACTGGCACCCCCAGTCCACTGCAGCTGTGCATCATGCTGCCCACTGCCCCTGAACTTCCTGCGTGACTCTGGGGTGCATGTGTGGGTTTCCAGCCCCTCTGCTCCCCGTTCCCATGAAACGATGCTCTCCCAGTACCCTGGGTGCCCCCTGGTCGTGAATGGCACCCCACTCTCCCTGTGCAGCACAACACCCGCTGTGCCCCAGCCCTGAGCCCAGGATGCCTGCGGGGATCTGCTGCCCCTCTGTGCAGTGCCAGGGTGGTGTTGCCCCAAGAGAGCTTGGTGCCAGCTCAGCCTCTCACCTCCCTGTCAGTCTTGGTGCCACGCATCACCCCAGAATCCCCCATCGTGGCACTGGTCTGTATGAGCCGGGCCTGGCTCCGGATCACACCTTTTGTCACCGTAGCTGCCCTCCTGCAGTGAGGCCGGGAGAGGCACTAGTGACATGGGGACGCATGGAGCACTTGGACACAAAGGAAAGCCCACTGTGCTCCAAGAACGGCACGGCAGCACTGCCTGCAGCTGCGGGACAGGCAGGGCTCCAGGGTCGCCGTGCACGCAGGGACCCGCAGCCACCCGAGTCAGGATCCACTGCCCAGCTGAAAACAAGGCTGGAGCCCAGACACCGGGACCAGACCTGCACCCGCACCCGCCCAGCTCAGCCTGGGTGCCGCGGGGCTGACGTGACTCAGGGACTTCCTTAAGCCAAGGTGGTGCTGCCATGTTTATTTATTCGTCCTCGGTAGATTTTTTACCGGTGAATCTACCCCATTAGACTTTCAGACACCTGAATTATCAGCACCCACATCCTGTGGCCAGCTGTGCCAGTATTTGCCTGGTGCGGGAACAGCCACTTCTCCAGAATGGGCAGGGTGGTTTGCTGTGCCCAGCTCCCTGAGCAACCCTCGGCACACCTTCTTGGCCCCTTCTGATCCCACCGAGGGGCTACTTTGCCCCCCCCCCACTGCAGCACCCCATTCTGCACCGCATGCCCCGCACTGCCCGTGCAGCAGAGAGCAGGCGGGTTCCTACGGGTGTCTTCCCCCGATGCCCCTCACCCCAAGCCCGGCGGTGCTCGGAGTTGGAGGGGCCGCGGAGACAGATCTCTGGGGTGTCACTGTCCCCGGAGGGCTGGTTCTTGGGGGGCTGCGGGGAGAAAGGAACCGGGAGGGAAGAGCCAGGGAACTACGAGAGGAGGGCCCGCGCACCAGGAGGGGAGAAGCGGGAGCCAGGGGCTTGCAGTCGGGAATTGGAGCCAGGAACCGACACCGGGGCGCGGCACCGACTAGGGGAGCCGGGGCAGCCGGAGGGACAGCCTGCCCTTCCCACGGGGGACCCTCCCTCGCCCGCCACGCCCCAGGGAACCGGTCCGTCGAGCGGCAGCCTCCTCCCGCCACCCGGCAGCGGCAAAGCCCCTGGGTCCCGCCGCGGGGAAGGGGCCGGTCCACCGAGTCGTCCCGGTGCCGGGGCCGGGCGGCCCCCGTTCCGGTCCGCCCCCGGGCGGTGCCCGGTGCTGTCCCGCCCCGTCGGCGAGCGGCGGGCTCGGGGAGCCGGGCGGTGGCAGAGCCGCGGGGCGCGCCATGCTGCCCACCGCCCTGCGCCGCTGGCTGCGCCGGCCCAAGGTGAGAGCGAAGGGGTCCCGTCGGGGCTGCCCGGGGGCTCCGCCGGCACGGGGAGCAGGGGGGCGGTGGGACCCTCCCCGGGGCGGAGCGGGAGAGGAAATCGGTACGGCGGGTGTGTGGGTAGGACCGGGCAGCTCAGTGCCCGTCCCAGCGCCGCCCGCTTCTGGGGTGAGGGGATCCACCCCCCGCCGAACCCCACCGTCCCCGCAGGGGTCTGAGGGAGGGATGGGGTGAGGAGCGTCCCTCCGGGCTGCCCGCTGCCTGCGGACCTTTCACCCGAGCCGGTGTTTACAGCCGCACACGGATCAGTGCCCACGCTGCCGGGATGCGGCCGGGCTTGTTCATCCTGCTCTGCCCCGGGGGAAACTGAGGCACGGGTGGGTGGGGACGGCGGCGCTCCCCCGGAGGGCTCGGTCGTGGGCCTCTGCTCACCCCCCGACCTGACCCCGCGCCTGGCACAGCCTGGCCGAGCTGGAGCTGCTGTGGGGGTCCCACGTGCCGGCCTGAGTGGGTGTTCGTGGGCCCGGAGTTGTCTCACAGGGACCAGCCATGGGGGAGGAAACCCCAGCAGCCTCCACCCCACCTGGCTGCAAGCACGGGAGATTTGGGGTCCCCCTGGTCCAGCACCCAAAGCCATGAGCTGCTCCAGATACTGCCCCCCTGCTCTCCCCACAGCGTTCCGACCCCCGCCTGCTCTCCCAGTTCTTCTTTGCCGATGAGAGGGTGACACGAGTGGTGGCTGAGATCAACGGGTTGGATGCCGAGCTGGACCCGCAGCAGTACCTGGTGCTGCTCAACCAGCTCCACCTCAGCCAGGTACAAGGGCAGCCTGGGTGCCGATGTGACTCCAGTCCCCTGAACGGCCCCGGGTGACGACCCTGCCCCCCCCAGGCTCGCTTGCTGGCTGTCCTCGAGCGGATCATGGAAGAGTGCATCCCCACACAGCGGCACAGCCGTGACTACCTGGTCAAGTTCCCTGAGGAGCTCTTGGTGGAGAACCTAGGGAACCATATGCTTTTTGCTGCTGAGGTGAGCCCAGGGATTCTGTCCTGGCGTGGGTGATGGGCTCCAGCTCCCCCAGGCTGGGGACAATGGGTGCCAGCCAGGATGGTGCTCTCCACTGGGGGCTGACCTTGGGGTAGGAGCTGTGCTGCCCCAGGCACTGGTTCCTGACAGCCCCTTCCCCCAATTCTGGTAGTGTCTTCTGGCTGGGACCTTCCTGGAGGTGGAGGAGGCGGATGGGGCGCAGCTGCGGCCCCAGGCCAGGAACCTGCTGTGCAGCCTGGAGCTGGTGCGGACGGTGCTGCGAGAGCAGAGCCTGAGCCATCCTGGCTCCTACCCAGAGCCTGTCCAGGCTGTCCTCATCCAGTTTGACAGGCTCTTTGCAGAGTTTGAGCTGAGGTGGGGTCCAGCATTAGGGTGCTGGGGTAGGAGGGGAGGTCTAGGGTGGGGAGGTGGGTCTGAGCTGGGGCTGGAGGAGCCTCACAGTCCCCATCTCTCCAGCTACGTGTCCTCACTGGTGGTGGTGAAATCTCCCGAGGAAATCTACAGGCAGCAGGAGATCATTGTGCTCTTCTGTGAGACGGTGGAGAGGTGAGGGGGCACTGTGTGCCACATGGGAGGGTGGCAGGGACCCAGCCCCAGGGATGAGGCAGTGTCCTGGGGCTCAGCCTCCTTGTAAGGATTTCTCCCCTCCAGAGCCCTGCGCCTGGGCTACCTGACCCAGGAGATGATCGATGGCTATGAACCACTGCTGATGTTCACCATCCCTCGCCTGGCCATTATCAGGTGGGTGCAGCTCCCTGGAGAAGGAGGTGATGTGCGGTGGCTGTGTGCTCCCTGCCCTGTACCAGCCCCTTCTCCCTCTGGGAAACTGTGGTCTGGGGCACCCACCAACATGAATTCGGCTCTGTCTCCTTGCAGTGGCCTCCTCATCTACCCTGAGGGTCCCCTCAGCCTGGAGCAGAGCCCTGAGCAGATGTCCCGAGTCTTCAGCCCCTTCTACAACCTCCTGAAGAAGATCAAGTATGCAATGGGGGGAAATGGGCACTCATGGATGGGGCCGTGGGGCATCAGTGGGGCTGTGATGTGGGGCTGACACTGTCCCCTTGCTGCAGGGACCTGCTGCAGGTGCTGTCAGCGGAGGAGCTCTGCCTGCTGGAGAGGAGCCTGTGCACAGCCGAACTGGAGGAGGATCCCTGTGTCCCATCCACCCCCCCAGCCTGGGGGGCAGCCATGCCCAGAGCAGATCCCCCTGCTCCCTGGGGTCTCCTGGAGGTCCCCCATGCCACCCCACCACCCCCCACCTGCATGACACGGTTGGGACTTCCCAGCATAGTGGACGACGTGGGCACTGATTGGCAGTGGGGGTGTGTGGTGGTGGTGGGGAGTGGAGCCAAGATGACAGATCCCTGCCCACTGGGATGGGGACTTTTCACACCACCCCTGGTATAACTATCACCTCCTTCCTGTGCAGCCCCCAGGCACCCAGGAGCAGCCCCGGTGTTGATGCTGCCCTGGGTGCCCACTGCATGGAGCTGCGCTCCCGCTACAGCAGCACCAAGGACATGCTGCACACCCTCTTCGTCTGCATTTCGGGTGAGTGACCCCCTTGCCACCCTCCCCTAGCACCCTGACTCCCCACCAGCACCCTGACCCCTACCTGCCCACTCCAGGAGTGGCAGATCAGCTCCAGACCAATTTTGCCAGTGACCTGCGGAGCATCTTGAAGACAGTCTTCAAGATCATCACCTCGCAGGCGGAGCCCTTGGAGGAGCCCTGTGCCAGCCGTGGGTATCCCTAGGGACACAAGGGGCCTGTCTGCCCTGTCCATTGCCTGTCCCTGTTGAGATGAAGCCATAGCCTCAGGCATGGGGATGATGTGGCCACAGTGCCCAGCTCCATGGGACTGAGCCCAGCCCTGGTTTGTCTGGACCACCACAGCCTTTGTTCCTGCAGAGGAAGAAGATGGTGATCTGTCTGTGGCAGATACTCCTCGTGTGGCTGACTGTCCCCTGTGCTCCAGTCCCACGGAGGCTGCTGGGTTCCAGAGGGCAGGTACGGGTCTGCCTGGGGTGCCACAGCTCTGGGGCAGGCTGCGAGGCTGGCGCTGATGCTGCTGCATCCTGCCGGCGGGTGTCCAGCTGCCCTGGGCAGCCCCAGGCACAGAGGCACAGTTGCCGTGTCCTGCCTGGGGCTGGCCCAGTGAAGCAGCCGCAGGGCACCCAGGACCATGGGGGTCCATCTGTGGTGGACAGGGGCATTCCTAGGGCCGGGGCAGTGATGGGGGACAGGATGAGGGGCTTTTACTGATGCTTCTGCCCATCAGGCACCCGCCGGCTGCCTGAGTGGGTTCCAGACAGCACCTGCAGCCAGTGCTCTGCCTGCCGCTCGCCCTTCACCCTGCTGCGCCGCCGGCACCACTGCCGCAGCTGCGGGAAGGTAGGAGGGGGCCGGGCTGGGGGGTGCGGTGGTCCCCCAGGGACATGGCTCCTCTCAGCCCTGCTGTGGCCCTCTCCTGACAGATCTTCTGTGCCCGCTGCTCACCGCATGCTGTGGCGCTGCCGCACTATGACCAGCCCAAACCCGTGCGGGTCTGCACGCACTGCTACACCGCACACCTCTCGCCCGTGTCCCGGCGTGCCCGAAGCCAGTGAGAGCCCCCCGTGCCACATCTGCATCCGTAGGAGGCCATAGACCCGGGAAGGAGAGGAAAGGGCCACTCCAGGGCTGCTGGGCAGCTCTGGGCATCACAACTGCCCTCGGGTCAGGTGGGCATGGTGGCAGGACCCCACACACGGCAGCAGCCTGTGCCCTGCTGTGCTGGGGCCGGGGCCGCGGCCGCAGTGTGCGCAGGACCGCTTCACTGGTGCCCTGCTCCTGGAGAGCCTCCTGTCCCGCCCTGCGCCTGCCCCCCAGGCTGGAAATGGGCTGGAAATTTGCTTCGAGATGTTTTTTTTCCAGGTGAACTTTGGCTGCTGTTGGGCCCGGGGCAGAGTCTCCCCCCGGGGCCTGGCCTGAGAAGATGCAAACAGCCCTCACATGACGGCGGGTGCCCCGGGGCCACCCGAGCTGGGCCGTGCCGTGCCCGAGGCTGGCCCTCGCCCGCGGGGCCCTGCACTCCCCACCGCCTCCGCCCCACGGATTTTAATAAAGACATAAACCCACCCGGCTGTGCCCTGCGGTGTGCGACCCGGCAGCTTCCCGGGGGAGGCTGCGGGGGGCAGCTTGGACCGGGGACACGTGTGGGGGCAGGGAAGGGGGGCAGCCTGCCCGGGGACACCCGTGGGCTTGGGGGGTGGGATCAGCGGTGATCCGAGGGGGCTGGGTGGCAATGGGGTGCACAGGCACCCGCTCCCACCTGGCTGACGTGGACACGGGCACAGGACCGCGCACGGGCACGGGCACGCCCCGGCACGCCGCGCCTCGGGCGTGGGAGCGAGCGCACACCCACGGGGGCGTGGCCCAGCTCCAGGGGGCGTGGCTCAGCTCCGGGGGGCGTGGCCCCGCCGCTTCCCTCCCGCCGATTCAAATTTGAAGCACGCGCTTTCCCGCCCGAATTTGTTTCCCCGCCGCGCCGACGTCAGCGCCCCGCAGCCAATGGGCGTGCGGCCCGCCCCGCCGCGCCCGCCCCCCCAGCCATGGAGCCCGCGGTCACCAGCATCCAGGTGCTGCTGCAAGCGGCCGAGTTCCTGGAGCGGCGGGAGCGCGGCGCCGCCGGGCTCCGCTGCTCACCGGGGCTGGCCGAGGCCGAGCACGGTTACGCCTCTCTCTGTCCCGCTCGGTCCCGCCGGGCCGTGGGCAGCGTCCGGTGAGCTGGGGGGCTAGGGGCCGCGAGGCGGGGTAGCGGCCGGTAGTGCCGGTTCTGATCACTGGGATCTTCTCCTGCAGGTCGATGCACAACGCGCTGGAGAAGCACAGGTACCGGGGTGCGGCGGGGGGGGGAGCGGCAGGGCAGGGGGTGGCCTTGCCCGTGGTCTCCCGGGGCTCATCGCTCTGTCGTCCTCCCCGCCCGCCCGCAGGAGAGCCCAGCTCCGGTGCTGCCTGGAGCGGCTGAGGCAGCAGGTGCCGGGGGGAGCAGGGACGGCCCGTTCCACCACGCTGAGCCTCCTGCACCATGCCCGGCTTCACATCCAGGTGAGGGGGGCGGCCCTGGCACTGCTCGGGGCCGCTCCGGTCGGGGTCCCCCTCTCCTGCCCAGGTCGGCACTCTGCTCATGGCTTACCGGATTCCCGCAGAGGCTGGAGGAGCAGGACCTGCGGGCGCGGAGGGCCAAGGACCGGCTGCGTAACCGGCAGCGGAGCCTGCGGCAGCGGCTGGAACGGCTGCTCTCGCCTGTCAGTGGGGAACGGGTGAGGGCTGACAGCTTGGACTCGTCCCGGCTCTCGGAGCCCTCTGAGGAGGGTAAGTGAAGGGAAGGAGGGTGGGCAGGGAAGGGGAGGCTACCGGGATCCTGACCCGACTTCCCCCCGGTGCCCAGAGGATGTTGAGATAGAGGTGGACGGTGCGGTGTTTGGTGGGGATCTGCTGCCCGGCTTCGGCAGGGGGAAGGACCACAGCTACTCTAGCCCCCGTGGCCCTGCGTCCTGACAGCGCTAGCCACCTTTCCTGCACTGCCTGCCTCCTCCCTGCCTGCCTCTGCAGGAAACCAGCCTCCGCTGGCCTCCTACGGCTGCCTGGGTAAGGGGCTGTGGGTGGGGGCAAGCACCTGGCTTGGACCCCACCTGCTGCCGGGCCGCTGAGCAACGCTGGGCACACGGGGCAGGCACAGCACTGTGGCACCTGCTATGCACCAGAATGTGATGGAAGAGCACCCGGCTGGCACGGGGATACCCTCCTGCCTGCCCCTGTGCACCCCAGGCAGGCTGGGGGCTGCCTGGCACGGCTGTGGTGCTGCCCCCAGCAGATATGGCTTCAGGAGGGCGCTGCCACTCCTGGAGAGCCAGGATGGGGAAACAAATGCATTAAGCAACCTGCCTTCAAGCTCCCACAGCTGCCCCCTTCCTTGTATGTACCCAACACTATCCTAGTAAAGGCCCTTGGTGACACCTCTGCCTGTGTCTTGCCTGCAAGCCCAGACCCTTGGGAGCGGGCTGGGCCCCTGAAGCGGAGGGCTCTGATGTAGCCAGGACAGTCCCAGGCTAAGTTAGAGGTTGGGAGTAGATTCTTTAATGATAATTACATCTCAGAATGGGTCTAACAGCAGATGATTGTCAGACTTTTACAGTTTAAAAATATAAAATGTAAGGAAGCGTCTATCTGTTCTGGTGCAGCCTGTGCCTGGCCCCTCACACGTACTGCTTCTTCTTAGGGGCTGCCTTGCTCGCTAAGTCCTTGGCTTTTTCTGTAGCAGCCAGAGCTGTCTCCTTGGCTTTCTCGGTTGCTTCCTTGGCTGTCTCCACCAGTGTTTTAGATGGAGCTTCTCCTGTAAGAGGGAAGTTGTTAAGCCAGCACCAGTGACCTGCCCCCCCCCCCCCCGCCCCAGCTGCTACAAGCTACACGAGCCCCATCAGGACTTCCCCACAGAGTGGAAGATGAGCCTGGTTCTCCTGACCCCTGTGTGTCAGGGCACGCTGTGAAGGGAACTGCAGACACGTGACTGGTGCTGCATTACTTCCCTCTCCTGCCTGCACCCTGCCCGGCCCTGTGAGCACTGCCTGGCTGCTGTACTCAGGAAGAGCAGGCCATGCCAAGACACAGGGGCAAAGGACGAGGATTTTGCAGTCTGATTAGTTCAAGCTACAACCTGCCTGTAGACTGGAGTAGTCCCAGAGCAACCTCTAACACCAAGAGACCCATCCAGGTCAGCCCCAGCCTGCCCTCAGGTGCTCACCTTGCATTCTTGCTAACACATATTCAAATCCCTTGGTGCTCTTGGTCACGTTGCTTTTGAACCTGGCCAGACCAAACTCCTGCAAGGGAAAAAACAGTGAATGTGCAAGCCCAGCTCCCTGGTCACACAGCTCCTGCAGCTTTGTCCCAGGTGCCACAAGAGCTCATGGGATGGGAGGAATGAGGAAAAAGAACAGAAAAAAACAGCACAGGGAAGGGGTTGAGCAGGGGGGGAGCAGCAGCTTTAAGGCCTTTATAAAGAGGGAGTATAAAGCACTGCTAGACCAGTGGGTAGTGCTCACCTGGATGGCCCGAGAGACACCAAACAGGCTGGAAGAGACCCAGGCTTCTCGCTTGACCTCGGTCCAGTTGCTGTTCTCCGGGTTCACCTGGTACACACAGCGCTCCTCCACCACCTGCATGAGACACAACCTGGCTGTGGGAACTGCCTGGTGCCTGCAGCCCAGCCACACACCTGCCGGCGGGCACCTACCATAAGACGTGCATGGTTGATGTTCCAGGTGAATGTGGTCATGGTTCGGTTCTTGGGGTCCACGATAGAGTCCTCCAGGATGTAGACAGAGCGGGCGACATTGGCTGGGAAGAAGCGCTCTGCCCAGCGGGGCATCCGGTTGGTCTTGGTCAGGAGCCGCCGGGAGAGCAGCTTGTGGTCCTCTGTCACCTCCCGGTGCACTATGTCTTCGGTCAGGACATGTTTGCTAGTAGGGGGAGGGGGGAAGAAAACATCAGGCCCTGCTCCCGGCCAACACACCCAGGGGTGGGAACCAGCAGGCACCGCGGGGTGTGGGGGGCGCTGGTATTAAGAGGGAGGGGGTACCTATGCCCAAAGACTCCGGAGGGGGGG
>JANVCC010000040.1:3517962-3584430 GCA_025345505.1 Todiramphus chloris collaris
CTTCCGCCTCGCCTCCGGGCGCACTTCCGCCGCCGGCTCCGCCCCCCGCGCTTCCGCCGCCCCGGCTCCGCCCCGCCCGGTGTCGGCCCCGCCCCGCGGCGGCGGCGGCGGCGGGAGGATGAGCGGGCGGCGGGTGGATGCCAAGGTGGTGCTGCTGGGGCAGGAGGGCGTGGGCAAGAGCAGCCTGGTGGAGCGCTGCGCCCACCGCCGTTTCCGGCCCGGGCCCTACCAGAACGTGAGTCACCGCGCACCGGGCCCGCCGGCGGAGCGGCCCCCGCGGGCCCGCCCTGCTTCCCCCGCCTGCTCGGGACGGTGTCCCCCGCCTGTGCCGCCGTGGCCCTCTCGTGTTCCGCCCCCCGCATCCCTCCCGCGTTCCCAGGCGGGTTCCTCCGTGTCCCTGCGCCGGTTCCCCCCCTCCACCCTCGTTTTCCCAGGCCAAATGCTCCCCGCACCCCCGGGCCGGTCCTGTCGTTTCCACATCGTGTCCCCGGGCCGGTGTCTTCCATCTCCCTGAGTGGGCTCCCCCATGTCCTCGGGCCGGTTCCTCCCGTGTTCCCAGGCCAGGTGCCCTCCGCATCCCCGGGCAGGATCCCACCACGGCCCTGGACCAGTGCCCACTGCTGCTTCTCTTCCAGACGATCGGTGCCGCCTTCGTGGCCAAGGTGATGACCGTGGGAGACCAGACAGTGACCCTGGGCATCTGGGTAAGGACTGGGCCGAGGGCAGTGCCGCTAGCCCGGTGCTGTCACCAGCCACTGCCCTGGCACAGGGGTGCCAAGACCCCCCTGCCACCCCCTGAGCACTTCCCTGTCCCCCGCAGGACACAGCTGGCTCGGAGCGCTATGAGGCTATGAGCCGCATCTACTACCGCGGGGCACGGGCTGCCGTGGTCTGCTATGGTAAGGGCAGGGCAGGGCACTACGGGAAGGGGAAGGAGCCAGGGGCCACGATGGCCACAGGCCAGGGAGGGTGCTGGTGGGTCAGCGTGTGGGTGCACGAGGGAGGGGGCAGACCCTGACCCCTCTCCCCCAGATCTGACCGACAGCAGCAGTTTCCAGCGAGCCAAGTTCTGGGTGAACGAGCTGCAGAACTGCGAGGAGGTACGGCCGGGGGCTGCGGACCCTCGCTGGAGGGGAAGGGCAGCAGGGGCTGGTGCCGTGCCCACGTTCATCCCCCTGCTCTGCCTGCCCCAGGGCTGCCGGATCTACCTGTGCGGCACCAAGAGCGACCTGCTGGAGGAGGACAGGAGGAAGCGCGGAGTCGACTTCCACGATGTGCAGGACTACGCTGACGGTACGGCCGGTGCCGCAATGCTTGTGGCAGCACCACGGGGGTGTGGGGTGAGGCATGGGGTGTGGAGGTGCTGCATCCAGGAGGTGTGAAGGGCTCTGCCCTTGTGCTGGATCCACAGCAAATCTGCTGGCTCCAGCCACTGGCTGTGAGGCCCCAGCTCTGCCAGGGACCTGCCTGGGCACGGCCTGTCCTGACAGGGGCAGGCATGGGGCCAGCTGGGCCAAGGGGACAGGAGTGGAGCCCTGTCCTGGGCTCCTGCCAGCTGCTGTCGGCAGCCATGCCTGAGGGGTGACTCTGGGGGAGAGCAGAGCCTGTGGGGACACATCCTGTAGCAGGCCCTAACTGGAGCCCTTGTTGCAGAGATCAAGGCAGAGCTCTTTGAGACCTCCAGTAAGACAGGACAGAGTGTGGGTGAGTAGCCCCTGTGCTGCTGGTCGTGCCCTGGCCCAAGGCCTGGGGAAGGCTGGTCAGGGGCTACCCACACCCACGTGCCCACTCTCCATCCAGACGAGCTGTTTCAGAAGGTGGCTGAGGACTACGTCCACTTCACTGCCTTCCAGGAGATGACAGGTGAGCAGGCAGGGTCTGTCCTTCCCCAGGCACCCTCTTCCATGCCAGGGGGTGCAGGTGCCCCTGGGGAGGATGTGGAGGATGAGTACTGTGGGGTCTGGCAGGGTCCTTCCTTCACCCCACCCTTCTGGAGGCTGCTGCAGCTCTGTGCTGGGGGTTGTCCTGCTGAGCTCGAGTCCTGTCCTGGTGTCCTCGCCCTAGCTCAGGCCAGGCCTGGCACATCTCCCCAGCTGGGTCGTGGGTGGCCTTTGGCAAAGGGGCAGCCAGGAGACTTGCAGGACCTGTCTGGGTGTGCTCAGCCCCACTATGCCCTCAGCCCTGGGGGGTGGCATGGCTCCGAGCCCCACCATTTCTCTGGGGGGGCCCAAACCCCCTTCCCCATGAACCTGCTGGGGCCCAGGCCTGGGACCAGCTGCATGGTGCCCATGTGCTAGCAGCCTGCTGCCCTGCTCTCTTCCAGAGGAGAAAGGTGTCGACCTGGGCCAGAGGAGCAGTGCCTACTTCTACAGCTGCTGCCACCACTGAGGCCTCCTGCCAAAAGGGAAGCGCTGCTGCCGGCCGAACAGCCAGCGCGCACCGGACTCCTCCGGTTTTTTACCTGCTGTATTTTAGCTGTAAGGGCCCATCTGCAATGTGGTGGCCCCGCAGACTGCAGGGTGGCACAGGGCTGCTGTGCAGTGCCAGGAGCTGCGGGATGTCACCCCTGGGAACCCTCTCCCTGTCACCCAGCATTTGTGGGAGCCGCTTCCCCCGGTCAGCGCTGCGGCCCGGTGGTGGCCGTTAACCGATGCTCTGGGAGATGCTGCCCCGTTCTTTGCAGATTTATTTAAGCGTCTTCTCTCGAGGTGTACAATGTAAATAAAATGCATTGTGGTCTGAGCCGTCCCTGCCTGCGCTGCTGCCGCACGAGGACACTGGGGCTCTCCCCTCCCTGCCCGGGGTGTCAGCACAGCTGGGCTCCCCCCATACCCACCCTGCTCAGCAAGACAAACCACAAGAGGACATCGAGAGTAAAGTTAAACTTTACTTTACAGTAATTTTTCTTCTATATACAAAGAATTACAGTACATGTTCTGGGAGCACCTGGGCAGGGCAACCCTCTTTTCATTATAAGTTTCACATACACAGCCAACTGTCTAAGGGGAGCAAAATGAAAGTAATCAATGGTCCAAGACTCTCCCCTCTCTCTCTTCTAAAAATAATATACATGCTGGAAATATGTAGGTTCCTCTCACCTGCTCTGGCATCCTTGCTTAGAACTGACAGATGAGTCCAGGCCAAGGCTGGGCACCCCCATGGCCCCCCCTGCAGTGCCCACCCACAGCTCCAAGCTGCCATCACATTTCACTCTCGGGGACAGGACCCCCTGGAGGAGTCCCCTCCGCTGCCACCCCATGGGCAGCGGGCCTCAGTGGGGGGTGAATGCAGTGTGGGGCTGCTCACACCAAGACTTCTCCCCTTCTCTGAGCAAACCTCCCACTCATGGCTTCAGCTGCTGCCATGGGTGGCCCCCCCATGCCCTCGGCAGCGGGCAGCCACAGTGACCCTCTCAGGGCCCCCCAGCCGGGAGCATGGGGCACCAGAGGGTGGCAGGGGACACTGAACGCCAGGCAGGGTATCATGACATGTCAGGTGTCTCCCAGGCAAGCAGGCACTGGATTTCAGCAGGGCTGGGAGTGCCATGGCCAAAAGGCTTCTGCCCGCTGCAGGGAGAGCTGCCCATTCCCTGCCTGTGCCTCCCACCCGCACCAGCCGGGGCCACCCTCAGCTCCAGCCACGCTCCACCTTGAGCCTCCCGGTGCTGCTGCTTTTCCTTTTAACAAGTTCCCAGTGTCTAAAAAAATACACAAAACCCAGTTCCTTGAAGTCAACAATTGGAAACATCAGGGAGAAAAAAAAAAAAAAGAAAATCAAAAATAAAATAATAAAAAAAACCAACCAAAAACTGAAACCAGCTCAGTACCAAACGGACACAAAGAACATGCAGTTAAGCGGACGCCTGCCTTGCTTCACATGGCTCCACTCACTCCCTACGCCCACGGGGCCCACTGGCACACTGGTTTGAGTCTCAAAACCATCATAAATTGAAGGAACCGAGTCACACCTCGTCCTGTTTCCGTCACATGCACCGAAGCTCAGCCCCAGCTATTGGACGGGATTCAGCCGGCAAAGAAACCCCCAGCCCACCGGCCGGGAGCCGTGAGTTCAGCCCTACTGTGCTAAGCTGCCAAACATTTACAATAGCACCACAAGAGCCCAAGTGCTTCGCCAAGGGCAAACCGATTAAAAGTTTACCTTGAAATAGGACATCACAACACCCATTTCTCAGATTTCCCTAGGAGGTAGATTCAGTGCTGTAGGGACTGTCCATCACCACTTCTCCAGCCCAAGCTCACGCACCGGCCTTTGCTCAGATTGTTTCTGGAGGACCTGCAGCAAAAATCTTGCCTTTTCCCACCTCCAGCTAAGCAAGGATACTGCCACCCCACGGGCGAGACGCCCGCTGAAGCCAGGCAAGTGATCCCAAGCTCAAGCGTCCCATCTCCCAGGCCCCGGGAGCCCTGAGCACCTACCAGCCTGGCCATGCTGCTGGGACAGGCACGGCCTTAGCTGCAAATGCTGCCACTGCTGTTATTGCTGTCAGAGGGAAGTCATTAGCACGGACAAAGCCCAGGCGACCACACAGCGTGAGCCCTTGCTGGCCCCTCTGCATGGTCAGAGAAGCTGCACAGTTTGCCACTTTGCTTTAACACTCACTGGCTGGCAAAGCCTCATCAGTAATTTAGGGCAAAGCACATTACGAGCAGGTTACAATTACAGTTACTCCAAACATCAAGCAAAATCAGAAGTTAAGGCTGAAATTAAAAATAAATGGAAGGTGTTGAAGGCCTGACGTTTCTCAAGCAAAGTCCCCCTGCCCCATCCCAATGCCAGCTGCAGTGCCCAGGTACAAGCACTGAACACCTGCAGCAAGCTCAGGTTAAACCACTGCCGAGATGTGTCATGGTTCAGCTGCTTCTCCTTCCGTTTTTTTCCTCTGTGGAACTGAGACAAAGCTCTTCTAGCAAGCCATGTTGTCTCACCTTACTAGTTAGTGACTATCTTTTAGATTCAACCCTCTCTCTCATCTCCCAGCCACCCCTTCAAAGCGAAGCCTGTCTCTGCGGGGGTGCAACCCTGAATGACCAACACACATGCCCACAGTACCAGCTGGGCACTTTGTGTATTGAAGTGAATCTGGTTCTTGTGGTGTTTTTTTATTAAATAAGAAAGTTTTAACTCCAGAGTAGCAAGAAAACAAGGTGCTGTGGGCTAGTGAGTATGTGAAGATGGGAGATAGGGGATTATCCCTTACAGTGGTTGTATTTCTGCTAGATTCACCAGAGCCCTGGCTGACAGTGAGCTGGTGCAGATGGGATGAGCCATGCAGGACAGTGTCCTGTGCCCGCTCCCCTCCTGCCCACACATTCCACAGGCACTGCAGTGACTCCTCCTCCCGTGCCCGGACAGGCAGGCAGTGTCCACTCCTGACCACCACCTGAGTCCCTCACCACATGTTCTCTCTCATCACAGCTCCTCCACTGCTGAAGTCAACTGTGACTCTCCTGCTCACCACAGAAATCCACCACTGAAGCTGGTCCTGCCGTGGGACAGAGGCCACGGCCAGTGACACCAGCCCACTGCTCTGAGCAGGGCAGCCAGGCTATCCTGACAGCAAGTATGTTATCCAGAGAAGCATTTCTATGGGAGCAAATCCTTCCTATCCTTCAGAACTGTGGTGGCAGAGCCAT
Source organism: Todiramphus chloris collaris (assembly GCA_025345505.1). Classification (NCBI taxonomy): domain Eukaryota; kingdom Metazoa; phylum Chordata; class Aves; order Coraciiformes; family Alcedinidae; genus Todiramphus; species Todiramphus chloris. Next base: position 3,523,617 of record JANVCC010000040.1, read on the forward strand.
TCCTACAAGTGGGAATGGGCTCAAGAACATGGGAAGTTCCCATGAGCCTCCCCAGGACAGCAGGGGAAGAGACACAGCTCTGAGCAGAAATAATTAATCCCTTCTGCTTCTACAGCTCTCCACAACAGTGAATCAGCACAAGAGTCACCTATTGCCCATCCTGGGTGCAATTATGGCTGACTCAAGACTGTTAGTGGCCTGGTGATCAAATCCCTCCAAAGCTGGGAAGAAAGGAGGGGGGGGGGGGGGGAGCACCGTGTCCCTGGCCAGAGAGCTGCAGCAAAGCTAGCCCAGCCCAGGGGCTCAAGGAGGCCAGAGCAGAGCTGCAGCAGTCGCTCTCCTGCAGGAGCGGGCTGTCTGCCAGGGGTATGTGTTATCTGTTGCTTTCCTCTGTCATAAAAACCCCAGGGATTCAAACCGGCTGCACACTCTAAAGGCAGAAAGGAACTGCAGAAAGTGAACCCAACCACCTCGGTACAGACACCTCCCTCTCATCCTAAAAGGCAGTGCTACCAGCTGCCACCAACAGCAAGAGCCACCTTAAGTGCTGAAGAAGCCACGCTTTGTTCATGAGAGTTTTTGCAGCCCACAGCCATTTCTCAGTCCACGCTCATGCTCCCTGCCCATGAAGACCGGGCTGGGCTGGGCAGGGCTGTTGGAACCAATCCCCACCCCTGGTCAGACCTTGCCTGTCTTGTTGAGGTGACCAGCACAGACAGCCATTCCTAGCAGCACCACTTCTCCCTCTGCGAGCCCTGTGTACATCTGAAAAAGCACTGCTGATCTGCCAGAGCAGAGCCCGAGGGCCCAGTATGGGAGAGGAGGGAAGAGCAGCTTGTTAGCTTCCTCCTTCAATGACGTTTCCAAATGCCAAACTACTGAGCAGCCTCCCAGCAGAAGGCAGCAAGCCAGAAACCTGGATCCTCACGGGAAAGGCAAGAAAGGAGCCGAGAAGAGAGGTGGGGTACGATCAGATGCGAGGAGTAAGGCTGTGGGTTTGAAATGCCATGCAACGGTTCAGTCCACATTCACTGTTCAAGACAAGCTTCTGGGCAACAGCCTCCTGCGGGAAAGGCTGCTGCTGCAGCGAGCCTCACCTATGACGCGAGCACACGATTTAGAGAAGTGATTTTTTCAAACCTGCACCGATGAGAATTCATTGAGAACTTCTCCATTTTACAGATTTAAAAAAGCCTGCACCAAAAATATTCACAGTTTATTTTTCATGAGACAAGTAACGAGTCAGCACGCGACAATGCGAAGCGGAGGCGGGCAGCGCAGTGCAGATACTGCTCTGGTTACAGCTGAGCTGGCTGGGCGGCTGGCATGGAGGTAACCCTACTCACACAATCTACGTCACTAAGTCCAGCTCATGGGAAGGCCTATAAATGTAAATTCAGAATTTTCCTTCTCACACATGATAAATACTTAATATACTGAACATCATTACCTTTTTTTTTTTTTTTTTAATTGTTTAAAAAAAAGTTATGAATGCCCTTAGATTATCTTCTCTCAACGGATCTGAGTTGTCCTGATTCCCTTGTGCAGGAGTCACGCAGAAACACAAGCTGCTTGCATTTCCCCAGTTTCAGCAGCAAGCAGGAACTGACCTGCCAGTCTTCTCAGAAAAAAACCAACATTAAACAGTAAGTTTCCATAAGCCATAAAGCTTTTTGAAGTCACTAGCTATTCTACAAAGGATCTGAAATGATTTGGACTAGAGAAGAGATGCACCATAGCCCTGGTAACGTCCCCTCGTGCCCAGCACACCCAACCTTTACAGCAGGACGTTGTCTTGGGGTGTGCACATCAGGAAAGGAGAAAGGATCGGGATTTGTCTTGGTATAATTATCTGCCTCCCTTCATAGAAAACTGCAAAGCTCATGACTGTCTGCTCTGGGAGCAGCGGGCGCTTGTAAAGCCAGGTGGGAACAAGAACCTGTTCCCACATCAGAGGGAGAGTGTCAGCCTGGAGCTGAACCTTCCCTTTCCAGGGAGGGACCCATGGATCTGCCTGGAAGGAGAAGGATACACTGGAGCTGTGCAAGGGTCTGGTGGCAGGCACGGAGATCAGAGGCTGTGGCACCCAGATCGGCAGAGCTCAGGCAAATCACAGAAGTCCCGTGTTGCGAGAGCAGAGAGTGTGCTGGTCAGCAGCACTTCCTTGGCAGGACACCAACGCTGTCCAGCCTGAGCAGTGCTGCCCAGGAAGGCCCGTCTCCTGCCTGCAAGGGTGCCAGTGATCACAAATGCCACTCTGCACGCCCCTGGGACTCTACCACTTGCCCCACAAATACCACAGCCAAGCGAACTTCCACCTCCATGCTCGAGTAAACAGCTTTCAGCAGGCCTAGGCTGGACACCAGCCTGATGACCACCAGGTACTACACATCTCCTTAACTGGAAAAGGGAGAAGAAGAAAAAAGCAAGCCAGCCAGCTGCTGGAGCCCACAGTGTTCCAGTGTGAGAACTACTATTCGGTTGGGAGGACACACGCGTGCACACACACATACGCACACCAACACGGTCCAGTTAATTCAAGTCTCCTTTGGCTGTAGAAGAGTTAAACCAGAAGCTACCCGAGGGGCAGGTGTCAGATGGGTGCTGACATACCTATGGCACCCTGGCCTCCGTGCTGCACAGCAAACGGTACCGGCAGCTCAGCAGCGTCTCCTGCTGCTGGGAAGACCAGGTGTGAGGTCAACACATCCTGAACGTGTCTGAGGCAAAGGGAGAAAAGACTGCTCAGTCTGTTGGCTCGTGGTGATGACACAAGGCAAGAGCCTGGATGGAGATTTGAAAGGGAGCACCAGCACTCTGCCAGGGCAGTGCTCAGCACCTTGGGGAAATCCACTCTGCTCTGCTATTGCTGCTTTATAGGTCACAAGGTGTTCAAGCGCAGGAAACACTCTGCACATCCTGTGCTGAAAGATGAAGACACAAGAATGGAAAAACTGCCAGATGGCTTCTTCCAAGACCTCTCTTTTCTCTGACCTCCTTAAGATTCCCCATTTCTCAGGCCTGGCCAGTCGCAGCTTTGTACAAAGGAGCCTGAATGAATGTTGTCTATTGCTGGAGAAAACTGCACTGAGCGAGTGCAGTGGGCTCCTCTCCCAGCTCTGCTGGAGATGACACTTGTCTTTCAGTGAACCATGCCCGAAGCACGCCCCAGTGAACACACGAACAAACCTCGCAAAGCAACAGCCTGCAGGGACAGAGACCTGGGCAGACAACGAGAGAAACTCCTTCCCTACTTCTGGAGAGGCCGGTGAGGGTGTGCACCTGGCTGCTCACCACCTCAGCCCCGAAACATCTCCACTGCCAGGGCAGTCTCACTGATCTGCTTCCTCTGAACACATTAAGGGGACCAAGGCCTCTACCTGTGCCTGGGAACCCACCTATGGATCAGACCTGGAGCTCGAACATGATGGATCAGTAATGTGACCATTTCAATGGAATTGGAGATTTTTACCCAGAGTGGACTCTTTATTTCAGCTTTACCATTTGTAAAAGGAAGAGGAAAAGGTCATGGATGCTCTCTCCCTTCAGCTGGGCCACGCTCAGACTTAAGAGAATGTCCTTGCTCATGTCACGAGAGAATATGGATGGGATGTGCATGGGTTAGGGGTTGGGCTCAGGGAAGTGAATAAAAAAAAAACAAAAAAACAAAAAACAAACCAAAACAAAGATTCCCCCTCCCTAAACATTTAAAGACTGAAACCTGCCTCCCATATTCACCAACCTCACTTTGGCTCTGAGTCAGCCAACTCATGACAGACAGAATCCTGGTTACAGGCTAGCGCTGTGTTTTGTTCAGGCAAAGGGTCCTGCCCCCGAGGAACCTGTGGCTTTCCACTCAGCCAGGAAATCTGGTCAATTGTCTGAACGTTCGTGACAAGCCACTGCATCTGCTCTGGGGGCACCGGCGCTTCCCTGGCTGGCCGAGGGGTCTGCTCAAACACACGCAATCTCTCTGATGTCCAAGGGGTTTGCTCTGCAGGGGCTGAGGCCACTTCCCAGCTGGTCTGAAGGGTCGGCTCTGGTAGTTTCTCTGCTGTCCGGGGAGGCTGCTCTGCAGGTGTCAGGGCTTTTGCAGTGGGCCAGTGGGTTTGCTCATGCATCTGTAGCTTCTCTGTAGGCCAAGGTACCTGTCCAACATGAGTCACCACCTTCCCAGCAGACCAAGAGATCTGCTCGCCAGCTAACATGGTCCTCTCTTTCTGCTGGGGACTCAGCTCCACCGCCGGAGCTGCTCTCTCCTTTGGCTGTGCGTTCTGGTCAACGGGCCGCAGCGCCTTCTCTGACAGCAACAGCCTCGGAGCCGCCGTGGCCAGAGGCTTGTCCAAGGCTTGAGGCCGAGGAGCCACAGCAGCAGCCAGCTTGTCCGACGCCTGAGACCACGGGGCTGTTAGAGTGAGGGGCCTCTCCAGGAGCTGAGGCCGAGCCACCACAGAGCTGAGAGCCTTCTCCGGAGGCAGGATCCGCAGGGCCCCAGAGTCAGCAGCCTTCTCCGAAGGCAGGGGCCGCAGCACCCCAGGGCTGAGCGCCTTCTGCGTGAGTGGGATCCGCAGGGCGCCCGAGCCAAGAACCTTCTCCATGGGCAGGATGTGTGGTGACCGGGAGCCAGGAGTCTTCTCCAGAGGCAGGGGCCGTGGCGGCCCCAAGCTGGGAGCCTTCTCTGTGGGCAGGATCCGTGGCATCCCCGAGGCAGGAGCCTTCTCCAGATGCAGAGAACGGGGTGCCCCAGAGTTGGGAGTGTTCTCTGCCGCTGGGACCCGCACTAGCCCGGAGAAGGAAGCCTTCTCCAGAGGTGGGGGCCGTGGCACAGCTGATCCAGAAGCCTTCTCTGGGGGCAGGATCTGTGAGACAGGGGAGGAGCTAGGGACTTTTTCAACGGGCAGAGGCCACAGCACCCCAGGACCAGGAGCTATCTCTGATGTTGGGACCTGCGACACCGTGGAGCTGGGAGCCTTTTCCACAGACCGAAGTTGGGGACTCTGGGCAGGATCTCTGTCCAATGGCTGAAGCTCATCGACCACTAGAGGCTCATCCATCGACTGGGACTGCAGGGTCCCCACTGTGGCAAGAAGTCTGTCCGAGAGTTGAGGATGCAGGCATTTCGTTGGGAACTCATCCAGCAGCTCAGGCTGTTGAGTCCTGGTGTCAACGAGAGACTTGGCCGATAGCTCCAGAACCCCGGTGGCAGTGTGAGGCTCGTCTGACAGCTGGAGCTGCAGGGCACCAGCAGTAACAAGCGATTCCTCCAGCGACTGTGGAGTTCCCGGAGGAGATTTACTGGGCAGATGAGGCTGTGAGGCATCACTGGAGGACTCGTCCAGTGGCCACAGCACTGCATCAGTGGAAGGTTTGTCGGGCTGCTGAGGCCTCAGCGCTACGATGATGGGCTGCTTCTCTGACTGCAGCCTTAGGGACAGGGCAGGCTGGGGCTTGTCTGATGGCTCCAGGCGGAGGGAGAGGGTGGTGGGAGGTTTGTCTGAAGGCTGCAGCCGGAGCGAGAGGGTGGTGGGGGGTTTGTTGGATGGCTTCAGCCTCAGTGACAGGGTGGTGGGGGGTTTATTTGATGGTGGCAGTCTCAGCGCTAGGGCAGCAGGTGGTTTGTCTGGTGGAGGCAGCCTGAGGGCCAGGGTGGTGGGGGGCTTGTTTGACGGCTGCAACTTCAGGGCTAGGGTGGTGGGGGGCTTGTCTGATGGTGGCAGCCGCAGCGCTAGGGTAGCGGGGGGCTTTTCTGGTGACTGCAGTCTGAGGGCCACAGACTGAGGTAAGCTGTCCAGAGGCTGAATACTCAGGTCTGTGTCTGCAGGCGGCTGCTCTGGTGACTGGGTGTCCTCGCCATCTGTCAGGCCTTCTATGGGAGGCACATACTCACGAATTTCTCCCGGCTCCAAAGGGTTAGGCCCACAGGGATCGTGTTCTGTGCAACATAAACGTCCATCCAGCTTGGAGATGAAGAGCATGCCTTCCCGGTGCTGCTTGCAGAAGGACCTGGGGCACATCTCGCAGAAGGAAGCTGCTTCCTTACCACACATATCACACTGATGCCACGGGCACTCCCATTTTCCTGCAGTACAGACACAGGAGAAAAGAAATGCTTTAGGAGTGGTACAAGGGGAAGAGACAAGGCCTGCTGTAAAGGATGTTAAGGGAGAATGGGAACACCCCTGTTAATACTCCCATACAATTCTATGTGTCCTCAGTTTCTGACGTATCTCCCAGGCTCAACAGGCAGTTAACAGGAAGCTGCACACTCAGAAGCAACAAGAGCAATGATAATGAAGAGCAGAAGCCATGCCAGGTCAGACCAAAGGCCACTCTGGCTGCAGCATGACACCACCCAACAGGGGTGCCTAGAGAAGAGCAGACCATCCCAGCTTGCACACCTCTGTGGCTCCAATTTCCACAGACAACAGCAGTGGTATCTGTGCATAATGCACCCAATGAACTTGTTATGTAGATGCATCAGGTTCATCTAAGTTTTCATTAATTTGGGCCAACAACTTCCCTTCCTGATTACCAGAAAGAAGAAGTGAGAGGGCAGTGATCACGAGGGAGTAAGTTTCTATTGTCTCTGCACCGAAAGGCATCTTCCTTAATCTCTGTGTACAGCCATGATAAAAATGCTGCTTAACACACAGCCAAGCTGCTCCCCGAGGAGGAGCTCCACGTCCACACTGAACCTATTCACCATCAGTATCAATACCATCACAGAGGAAAAACCCAACATTACACCGCAGAGACTGTTGGTTTTTTCACTTGTAGATGACCTCAGTGATTCAGCCTGCTGCTTCCCCAGCCAAGGCTGCTGCTCACCAGTTTGTGGACACAAGGAACAAGACGACCATGTGCACCCAGGATACACGATGCTGAGTTCCTGACCTCTCACCACAGAACCAGTACGGCCTTTCCAAATACACCTCCTCCCTCCAACGCTCCATACCCCAGCCCCAGCTCCCTGCCTTGCTGCAAAGAGCAGCTGCTTGCAGAGCAGCCCTTGCACAGGCCACTACAAGTGGCGATGGACATGAGCTGGGCCAGAGCACTTCCCAGCCTCCCTGAACCAAGCCCACAGACCTGTGGCTTTGGCTACCAGCTCTTTTCCAGTGAGGATGGAAAAGAGTGAGCCTGCAGCTTGGCACTGAGCAGCTGTGGGCACTTCACCAGGCATAACATCAGCTTTCCACTACCTTCTCTCACACTGCTTTCCCCCTGGGGTTGAAGACAATACATAGCATGATTTTCACCTCCTTTGAAGCCAGTCCAAGGCTTCTGTTCCAGTCTCAAAATATGTATATTGCTTTTCTGTGTCTTCTCCTATTTTTCAGCACTCTTTTCAGAGTGGGGATGTTAACACTACACGTGGTTTTCCCCGTTCCAGGTTCATGGTGCTGCAGCACAGGTTGTCACTGCTTCCCCTGCACCATCAGCAACCCACAGAGCCAAGCTCAACACTCACTTTGGCCACTGGAAAATTCTGGGGCTATTATTATAGAGGTCATTTGTACGGGTGGAAAATCAAGTCAGTCAAAACCTGCCAGTATGTTGCAGGAAAGATAAACCCTATCAAACCACTCCAATGGTCTTTGACAGGATGAAAGGCCTAATGAATAATCAGCCTCCCCAGAGACAGCCTGGAGTACTCGAAGTAAGATCACACAATTGGTAACATGCAAATAAGGAGGAAATTCCAATTACTCCACAGCAATGCACATGGCAGAGGAAACATTTGAAGTAAAAAGTGCTGAACCTTTCATGTCCTGTATGATACTCTAAGGAGTGGGCTATGAAAATAACAGCCTACATTAAAAAAAAAAATGTCTACAAGTGACTGAAAATCAGTCTCAAAAACCAGCTATTAATGGTATTCTGGCAAACCGAGGAGGTGTTTCCTATGACATCCTTCAGGAGTTTATTTAAGTCTGCATTTTCATTTAAATTTCTGCAAGCAGAATAGCAAATACTTCCACAGAAATGGGTAGAAAACAACAAGGCTGTGAAGGACTGCAAAAAAATGGTTAGACAAGCTCAGAATTTAAACTGGACAGATGCTCTTGCACCTACAAAGTGCAATTAAATAAAGGCTAATGCAAAGCAGGGCTGCAAGAGGAAGAAATAAATAAAATAAGTATGTGAAAAGGATCAAGACAAGGACTCAAGGGTGATAGAGAGAATCACAAACATTACTTAAGTATAGAAGTCATTTTTGCAAAACAAGCCCAATTTCATTTCCTGAGAAATTTTATGTAAAAGACAAAAGAAAATGATTCTCTTCTGTTCGTGTTAACACGGCCTCAGCTGCAATACTGTCAAAACACTCGCTACCTCCATTTTCAGAATGTCTAGGTAAGTGGGGCACAGTCCAGAGCAGACCAAGAATAATGATTTTAGAAAACAGCAGCTGCAAGGAGAGGCTGTTTGTTTAAGCCGGAAAAGGACTAAGGAGACAACAGCCTCCCAGGTGAAAAAAGGCTACGGGAGAGATGGCATCCCTTTGTTTTGTTTAAGCCGGGCCATTAGGAGAAACTCTTCAAATGGAAAACAGGGAAACCGACTAAAGGCTGGATTCTCCTTTGTTGGAGACTTTAAAGCCTGAGGAGACCTACCAGAATGTGACAGCATCCAGTCTTAGCACACACAAATACTCGGGATTCCCTCACCCTGAATGGTGACATTCCATAGGAATGCCCTTCACCTTGCTCTGTTACAGCAACTGTCCAAAGAGCAAGCTCTCCTCTCCAAATAAACACCCTGTTCTCCCCAAAACTCACACGCACAATTTCTGTCTCCTACAAACTATGCTACTAGCCCTTCTACACCTTCTGCCAAATTACAGCTAGAGGTTCTGAACGCCTAGTTCTGGCTCCCTGTGATGTGCTGACAGAAACACTCTGCCGTGGTGACTCTCCTGACAGGTACTTTCAGACACCACTCAGTCCTGCGTTTCCAGCTGGCCTCCGATGCGCTCGGAGAACACCATCCCGAGCTGCACAGAGAAGTACTAGTTCTGACAATACTTACATCAAAGTATTTACAACCCCGTAAACAAATTAGTTCAGTGCAGTTGCCTTTATTAACCAGATATATTATCTTAGCAACCCCCCCAAAATTACATTTAAGGAGTTACTGTACCTAAAAACTCGTCATCTAATACTGTTGATATTCTTGCCATTTAATTCTTGATCTCAAATCAGCTTTTCCATCTTCCTGGCCTAACAGAAATCAGGCTAATTGGCCCACCAGGACTCAGGTCATTTTTTTCCCTTTCTGAGCATTGGTTAAACCTGAACACTCATTAAAAGTCACAGAACTGCTTTAATAACCAATACAAACTGAAACAACAGAGGAAACATTCCCCTCAACCATCTCCTTTAAGACTTTAAAATACAACTTAAATCTTTTCCTTCAATAGATGTTACTTTACACCTCCTGAGCCACTAACAATCTAGAAACTGTTTTGCCACTCAAACAGGGAACCTATTTCTTTCTCTGTACACAACTAGAAGTACGTTTTGAATATTTTTTACTTTTCTTTCAAATTTCTGCCCTCATTTCAACACAAACTAGGATTTGCTTTGATATCTGTCTCTTCTTTAGCTAGGAACTCATGGTTGTTCAGACATCTAACATCTTCTTCTCTAACTTCCATTTTCCATCAGTGCTTTTTCTCACCATTCAACTCACTCAATTGTCTTCAACTTTGGGGAAATGGCCAATGTGAGGAACTGATGCCTCAGCTGTTGTCAGGACTGTCTGCCAGGCCCCAAGGATGGCGTCAGCTCATAAACACCGTTTCTTAAGGCAAGGACCAGCTCCCCCTTCAGCAATTAATTTATCTTTTTGCAGTCACAGTGGGGTGGGTGCAGGGTTGTATTGTGTGGGCCACAAAGTCTGTTCAAGTGAGGAAGATTTCTCTAAATTTTAAGATGCTGTGAAGTGAGTACAAGGTGATGAGCAGCACCTCGGAATAACCCAAGCAGAGCCCAAGCTGTGCAGAGCACTGACCTGCAGGTCTCTTGGTCAGGTTGAGGCAGTCTGCATGGTACACCTTGGGGCAGCCTGGCTTCTTACAAGAAACCAGCTGCCCTCCATCCCCACAGCTGAAACACTCGTCCTCTCGCTCCTTCATCACCTCCGCCTGTGACCTGCGCTTCATCTGTGGCCGTCTCTTCAGCTTCTTGGACTTCTCCTCGGTGAGGGTGGGCTGGCTCTGTGGGTGAGAATGTTGGTTAATGCAGGTCTCTGCCCCTTCCATCTGTTCCCTTCCTGCTGCAGTGGAGATAACTGAAAACCCTGCAAATAAAAATCCAGCCATACCTGAAAAGTACATAGCATGTCTACAGTGCTGCTTAACATTTGGCAAATGATTTACTACAGCAAATAGTTATCATCTCTGAAAGAGCCTGGACGCCCTGCACCAAAGCCTTGTTAAACATGGGATATGGACAACTAGCAATAGCAGAATGAGAATCCTTGGGCTGCCTGTGGTGCTGAGCTCACACCACATGTCACAGACTCTTCAGGTCCTCCATCAAAGCAATCAGGTCTCCCTGCATCCATGACTCATGAAGAGTCTCGTCCAGGCCTTCCTGTGCTTTTTGACACTCCTCATTCCATTTTCAATCTGAATTTATCTGTGATCAGCTTAGACCTATTTGTTCTTGTGTCAACACTTGCTCTTGCTGCAGCTGAACTGCACAACAGCTCCTCCACCATGACTGCTCACCAATGACCTTCTTGTAGCACTCCTGTTTCTGCTGTTACCCTCCAGGAGTGTACTCTGGTGTATTCAATCTCTCAGGGCCAGCCCACTCCCAGTTCTACTCACTTATTTCTTTGCAACTGCTCCATCCTTTCCCTCTCCCACTCCAGTGAGGCCTGACATCTTTGTGTCATCACTACAGTGAAATTACCACACTTCCAACAGCTGTTACAGGCGGTAATGAAATAACTGCAACAGGTTCCAAGACTGGCACCTATATGGTTTAAGTGCCCTCTTCTCTAGCCTAAGGTTTAGTGCCCTCTTCTCTAGCCTTAGGCCTTCCCCTTCACTGCCCCTAAGCTAGGTCCTTGAGCCACTCTTAACCCCTCAGCACAGATTCTCTCCAGGTTTACCCTCCCACTGTACCAAACACTCAACTCCGGAAGATGATGCTACCTGTCCCCTTATCAAAGCACTATCAGTTTTATGCCATTTCCCACACAGCTTTCTGTCAGAATATGTGCTCTCCATGCAGAACATCTCTGTGTGCTGAGACCATGCCTAGGAAGCATTTTTGCATTCTTATTCTGCAGAAATACTGGGCACAACTTTCATCACATTCCTATCGAGATTAAAACCAAAACCACCAAAACGGCCTTTCTCTCCAGACCTACAGTTTTCCAATTCAGGAGCAGGGGTTATCCAGCTGTCCTGCTGGAGTTATGCCTCTTGATTGTTTCCTTCCCCTTCACATGTGGATGTTTCTGTTTTCATACCATCATTCCTGCTGACAATGGGGACCAGTCAGGCCTTTCTTCTCATTCAAAAAGCAGGCAGTGAAATCACCTAAACTATTCCACCTATTCTCATCGTGTAGTACCTCAGACAGCTAATTACAAAGAGAACAGGAAAAACCTTTCACAGCTAATCTGAATGTCTAAGCAAGGTCTAACAGCTGGACTAAGCGATTCCGACTTGCTCACTGCAGTACAATAGACTCCCAAGCACTCTTCCTCACTCCCAGTTAGAAAGGTCATGTTTAAAAGTGAACCTGAGTATTATCAGCCAAGTTTTGTCTTGCTGTATTCTTCAGGAAGCTTAAAATGCATCATCGAGATGAATTTGGAAGAAAAAAAAAAAAGAGAGAGAGAGAAAAGAAAAAAACCATACTGTTTTTTTGGGCATTGTTTCTTAGCCCATCTCATCAAGATGGAATGAGTCGCCTCTGGGCATCACAACGGAACATCAAAGACAACTAAGGGGGCATCTTTCTCTGATTTCCACCATGCAACCTGATATTGCAGGGCAAAAACCAGTCAAGCCACTGACAACACGGGAGCTGCACAAAAATCAATCCAACTTTAAACTGCAATGCAAAAAAGAACTAAGTACATCAGACGTGCAATTCACCTCATCTGTCAGCTTCTGATGATGTCAGGTTATTTTTTTTTATCAAGTTAATTTTTCTGCAGAACTAAGCTCTCTGAAGAATTCACAAAAGCTTCCATAATACATTGATGGGGTTTAACATCTGTGCTGCTAGGGCTTTTAACCCTGAACCGTGGGTAAACCAGCACCCAGCACCCACATGCCAGAGTGGAGGGATTACAGACTGATTTGGTGAAGCTCTTGAAAGAAACCAACAGCTGAGACATAGATTTAGCTGGTGACAGCTGGGAACTTGGCCAACTGCTCCTGTTATTTCCTTTCCCAGGGAGAACCAGCTCACACAAGGAGGTAATTGAAATCAATTCCTGTTACTGCAACACTGCAGTTACAACATGAAGCTCTCAAAAGTCAGCGAGTTCTAAAAGCCAGTGATTTTTCTAGTTCAGAGATGGCAAATTTCTCATTCCTGTCTGGTGTGTGCATTTCAGATGCTTGACCAAAAGAAGGGAAAAAACCAACCAAAAAAAAAAAACAAACCCAGGACCTTTCTTACTGCAGTAAAGAGGGTGGTGTAGAAGCCTTCTGGTTCTAAAGCAACTTGAAGGCTGAAGGAATGTGAGCTTGCTGGCCCTTCCATGTGTGCTCACAATTTACTTAGGACTTTATTTTGGTAAATGGTCTGCGCTGTGGTTTCCTGGTTATATGATGGAAGCCCTTCCCAGGCTAATTTCCCCTCTAATGTGATGGAAATTTTCATGCTTGTAAGCAGAAAATTCTGAAAAAAAATCTTTTCTTTATTCTTTTGTTGTAAAATACAATTTCCTGACATTATTTACAGCAACTCAAATAATTCGGGTCTAAGATCTGCACTGTTAGAATGAAAACTTTGATATTCAACTCATTTCAAGCAGTGTTTTCATGGACACACTGAAATGGTATTACCCTTCCTGAGATCTCTGATAGCATCTATGCAAACAGGTGATTTAGAAGGAACAAAAGCTTAAAGGAGGTCTCATACCTTTGGCCGTACTCCAAGGAAGCCACTGCAATTCGGGGCACCACATTTACAAACGGTCTTTCCATTTCCCAAACACTCCAGATTGTAGTTGAAAGTCAGCTCAGTCCCTGGCACAAGAGCAGATCAAAACGAAGCAAGCTGTAATGAACTATGGAGTAGAATGTCCTACTGCTGAACTAGAAGCACATTTGAAATATAACGACACAAATGACTGTGACAGCTACACAAGGATACCGACGGGTCTGAGCGGACTGAAAATTCAGTGCAATCCCCCACTCCTACCAAAAAGGGCATTTGCCCCCACACTGCAGCATGCTTAGGTTCCATTTCTTAAGCCTGCAATTTCCAAGTATGAACCTCCACTCACACCATGGATGTAAGTGTTTCATTATGTCAGTGCCGGTGTTAAGACTCAAGACTACTTATGTGAAAACAGAAATTAAGTATTTTCCCAGGCAGCTACAAACCCTCCCCTTTCCTTACAGAAGCACTCCCACACTTAACTGCAGGTGCTGACAGAGCAGGGTTCTTACCAGCTTTGATGTTTACAATTGCGAAGAGCCCGACCCGAGTATCACCATTCACACACCATTTCTGAGTCTCGCAGTTTGGCTGGCAGCAGTGGTTCATGAACCGAGCGTAATTGCCCTTTGGCCCAGCATCAATGATTCGATCCTGGAAAAAGAACCCAAACAACAAAAAAAAAAACCACACACACACACACACACACATACAAAATCCCAAACCAACACACACACAAATAAAACAAACAAACATATAAAAAAAACAAACAAAAAACCCAACACACACAAAACAAAACAAACAATAAAAAACCACAAATAAACAAAAAAACCCAAACACACAAAAAAAACCACAAAACCAAACCAAAACACACAACAAAACAAACAAAACAGAAAAAAAGCATTTAATAAGCTGTCCGTTCCTTCTCAAGACATTGCAGCACAGACACCAGTATACCAGGAAAGCATTAATTGGTAGTGAAAAGTGTTGACAAGGAAGGCATCTGATGACAACTGCAAAGCACTGGATTTTGTAGGGGTGTTTTAACCAAGGGAAAGGGAGAGGTGTTGCTGTGCTGCCTGAACAATCAACAGACACCCAAACAGTTTTCATACACTGATGTCTCTGGTCAGGGCTGGCAGACCATACAGCAGTGCAGTGAGACATGTCATCATCTTCCTCTTCAAAGACACAGGGCTCCTGAACAGGCAGAAAGTGCTGCTTTCTGGGAAGGCAGCTCTCCCTGCGGTGTCAGTACTGGGTAAACACTACACCCATACCCTTCCCATGCAGCACTTGTGGTTCCAGACCCTGACTTCTGCTTAGAAGCAAAATACCACTTCCTATTTCTTATATATCAATGTATAGAAGAACAGGAACAGCATGTAATGTGAGGTACGCTTCTGCACAGCGCACTATTTGTTAGACTTGAGAGGAGACCAGAGTTAGATGGAGAGGAAGAGGGCAGTTGCAACTGAGATTTGTTTTGTGAGGGAGATACTGACACTTAGCTTTGTTCTTGCCACCCATCAGCCAGACAAGAACACAAGAGGGTCAGGGTGAATTTCCAGCAAGGAAAGGGGAAAGCCAGAAATCAGCCGCATGGTCCCACGCGTGACAGCTTCTTCCCATGGCTTTTATGGCTTCTTTCTTAAGCTTCCCAAGGTTGAGTGACAACATGTGGAAAGCAGCTGACAAAACTACTTGCCTCTAAAAGCCAGGAGCTCACACCAACAGGGTGGCCTCTAGGATTCTACCCCTCTACTTAGATCAGCAAGACCTGGGATCTGAACTTAAATGAAGGTCTCACTGTGCTGGACACTTGTAGACATGAGGACTGCCTTCTCTGGCACACACCAGCCTAGTTCTGGACTCTCCAGGTTCAGCAGCTGGGAAGGGTGCTGAGGTTAACAAATACACTGTTACGCTGAAGCAGGATGGATGATCCTCAGACAACTGCCTCCTCTTCTGAATGAGCTCCAGTGGTTGGGTCAGATTTTGATCCTAATCCTAATATCCAACTTGAAACTTCTCTACTGCACACTTCTCTAATACACTTAACAGTCCATTCTCTTTAATGGAAATGCGGACCAGCTCATCAGCAAATCTTTTTTACTTGCTGGAGAAGACCATTATCATGCCTTCCTTGAAACCAGCTTACTTCTGTCTAAGATGCTGGCAAGAGAAATCCCTTCCACATACCTTATCCAGTGTCAACATGTAGAAATTGGTGATGTCATGCTCCTGAGCATAGCGGATTCGGGCTCGGCACTCCTCTTCATCAATTAGCTCCCCAACATACTCATTAACAAACTCACCCTGCCAAACAGAAAACAAGAAGCTGTTAAGTCAAGACAAATTCCCTCCAGGAGGGAGGGACATCCACCTTTGTGATGAAACTTAGCTCCCACTTCCTTTGTGGAAACATTTTTGTAAAAATCTTCTATACTCTGCAGCCAGTCTGACCCACAATCTTCACTAAGAGCCCCGAATCATACATTTGTTTCACACACTCAACAAATAACTCAAAAAATTAAATAAAGCAACAATAGCCATCAGAGTATTGTTTGTGCTATGGAAAGAATTAACATTCAGGGACAGCATCAGGTAAACCACATGAGCAGCGCTCTGCTGCAAAGCTCAAAGCACCACCTAACTGCATTCCAGTTGAAAATTATACCCCCTTTGGGGACCAATTGCACTGAGCAGCACTTGCTCCTGTGGGGAATCTGTGGAGTTCCCCTGCAGGGAAATACTGCAGCGACTGTATTTCAACAGTCAGATGGAACCCCAGCTCTGTTCCACTGGGGCTAACTGGTGTGCCCATCATGTAACCAAGTTTTCTGCTTCCAGACTGCCTGCTGAAAGTGAAACACAACAGGCACATGGAATAGCAGAGAGATCCTCTAACCTGTATCACAGCAGGCAGCAAAGCCTAGGCAGGACAGACTCAACATTTTAACTTCTGCTACCAAGCCCTCCCCCAGCACACTGTCCCTACTCCTTTTTCAGACATTCTTCTCCCATTATGCTAAGTGTCCTGTTTCACTTTACCCTTTCTTATCTTTGGGGTTCTCTTTGCTTTAACATTCTTCCTTCTTCATTCAGCAGATATGTGTCCACAAAATTACTATTCTCTGGATTTAAAATACAAGTGGTTTTGAGTTGGAGATACCAGTTTCAGCAATAATAAATAGCCATCTCCAAGACATTACCCTTTTCTAAGAGCCAAGCCCTGGTTTCAGTTTCTGATACAAGATTCTCAGGCTGGCAGACCTGGCTATTCAAGAATAGTTCCCCGTGTGAAAATCCTGAACACTGTCTTCAGGCCAGTGTTCTGGTGTACTCAAAACCCACAGTCCACAAAGGCAGACAGATGGAGCAATCACCTTTCTTACCCTGAGGGACACCAACACGCAAACTATTTTCTTGGTTAGCTGAGCCAAAACATGCTTGCCAGGCCTGGAAAAATTAAATTCATCCATTTCTTTCCTACGTGGCATTTTATGGCAAGAAGTCTTCTTCAGATTACAGAAGTTGACTTTTCAAACCTACTGAAACCAACACTGAGCAAGAGAGAAGCGGCAAGAGAAAACCCGTGCAGAAAGAGGGTACGTACCTTTCTGATGTCCGTTTTCGCTTGCAAGCCCCAGCCCCGTGCCAGCGTGCGGAAGATCTGTACCTCGGGATACTGCCGCTTGGAGAAGCACTGGTTCTGGCAGCGCTCCCCAGCAGGGCAGACCATGGGGTGGCATTCATAGAGCAACATGCGGTTGATGCATTCGGAGTCCAGGCCACATGGGTTTTCATCCGTTGGTTTGCAGTTGCAACGCGGGATCTCAGATAGGTCTGCAGTGAAGATCTGCACCTTCCCCACCGGCCGGTTCACCTTGAATACACAGGAAGGACATTAGCTTAAGAAAAACAGGTTACCCTGACAGTCGCTTCTGTACTCAGCCCTTGTCTACAAGCTGACAGGCTGCAGGGCGAGCTGGTTACAGCGAGGGGGCAGAAGGACACAAGTACAGGCAGATACATACTTCTGGGCACACCATTTCAAGAGGTGTAGAGTTAGAGGGAAGAGTGAGGGAGGATGCAGGTCCCCCATTAGCATCAGCTGGTGCAGTGTGTACTCTGCGACCCCGGAGTAAGGAGAGTCTGCCAAGTGTCCCCCTCCCGTCACCACTGTGCCTACATCCAGCCCAGGTGGCCCAGTGCTCTCTTGTTGGGTGCACACCATACCTGTGACCGACACCAAACCATTTTCTGCGCGAAACAACACCTTCTCCAGTCTGAGTGTCAGGTCATTTTCCTTACAGCCCTGGTTTTTGAACTTGTTACCTTCAAGCTGGCTTGTGCTCCCAGCTGTCACTAGGAGGACCAGGCAGATATGCCTGTGACAGAGTACAGAGGGCCTGCCTATGTACCAGGCCACAAGCAGTTAGCTCCCTACCCAACTGTCCTGTAGATGTAAATCAAAACAAAACCAGACAAGGCTGGGGTTGGAAGGCCCAAAGATGAGCTTAGAGTTAAGCCATGGAGCTCTCTAAAAACCGCTCCAGAAGGAAGCAGAGCGCAGCACCAGGTGGAGAAGCGACTGGCGTGTCTGTGGCATGAGCAGGGTCCTGTGGTTTTGGTTATAGGCAGCGAACACTGAAAGGCAGGCAACAGAGAGTCAGGACTTTTGAGAGAGACACTGAAGAAAAACTCCTTGTTGATCTTTGCCCTGGTGAGCAATACCATGAACTCCCTTTCCTTTCCCAGGACACAAATGGAGGGGATCATTTAACAAAACTATTCCAGCCCACACACAATTTATCCATTCCCACCCACTGAGCAAAGCTTCTGTGCCAGCAGCCTGCTGGAGGCTGGTCTAGCCCTGATCCTCCTCCTTTGTTTAAAGGCAAACCATGTAGAAACCCTCGAGTAATCTCTTCAACAGCCTCCCCTTCCTCCTAGTACTGCCTCCCATCTCCAACCTTCCTTGTCACTCTTGTGTTGTCCTTTGCTGCTTCCTATCTCTTACTCAGGCTTTTCGCTCGTCACCTCGTTAAGAGGAATGAGATTCACAGGATTAGGACCATCCACCACTGGGCAGGCAGAGGTGCCCTTGCTGGCTCTGGCATTATCACCCCAAATGACCACAGTGTCTGAGCGTGGTGCCCTCTCAGCACACTCATGCCCAGCAGGCCATACCCTACTCTCCAAAGCATTGCTGGCACAAAACCAGCTCCGTAACAGGGCGATGCTTGGACAAGCCACTGCCCTGATGTAATGAAGAATCCCAAGCATATTTTGCAGCAGCCTCTTGTGTCAGCACTCTTTGGGATGGAACCCAAGGTGCTGATTTCCATAGAAAGCCAGCACAGGAGTGGACACAGCCAGCTCCATTTAGCCTTTCCACCCTGAAGCCTTTTCCAGTTCACTATGTGCTCCTGCAAACCGGTTTGCTTTCAAACAGCTTGCACCCAGATCTCAGAAGAGCTGTCATTGCTAATGACCATGACCATTATTATTTATATTCAAAGGGTATTTCAAAGGCTCCAAACTGCTTCCACAAAGTTCCTTCATGTTGTGGCCAGAGACAGGCTTAAAAACACCTGTTACAAGAATCTGTATTGCCTCCACTGAAGCTGCCTGGCCCATACTGCTGCCACAGCACTCAGCTGTGTTCTTCATACTGTGCATTAACTCCTGCAGGACGTACCTGCCTGCTGACAAACCCTAGCTTGAAACAAAAAGTGACGGCACTGAGTTAGGCTCTCATAGTTTGCCACATAAAGAAGGGAAGGAGAAAACAGAGGAATGAAAAAAAGAACATAGTCCCTTAATCACTGGGTTTCTGATTGGTCTGGACCCGCATCTCAAGCACATGCACCTGCTTGGCCCCAGCTCTCCTCTAAAGGCACCTCCATCCTCCTAGGACTTCTATTGCTGCTCCATCTCTATTTCAAAACACAACTGTAAACATGAAGCTTTCCCAAAAACTCAGCAAAAGGTCTGATATTCCAGCAAGTACATCTGCTTCAGCATTTCTGTTCAGTCACCAACTGATACAGAAAGAGATCAAAAGCAATAGCAGATATGAAAAAAAGACACCCTGGGGCACCATCCTCCAAGCAGCTCTGCTCCAATCTACCCTGACTATCTCCTGTCTGGCACTGCCTGGGATCCCCACATTGCCATCAGCAACACACAGTACTTGAGTGTACAGCGTATGACCAGCACTCTCCTCTAAGTTCCAAAGGTAGAGAGACACTTCCTTCAGGCCACACAGCTGACATGGACCAGCACAGAGATGTCTGGACCTGTCCCAGTCAGAGTACCTCTATTACTGGTGTTCAGCTTCCATGCAGCTCTGCACATACATGAATCCTTTCTGGGGGGGATAGCTGAAATTGCTCAGAGGAACAAAATAACCTTCAAATGCAGCCAGATGCCCAAACAGTAAAAACGTTTCTGTATACCTGTAAATCAGCTGCAGCAACAGCTCCAGACTTCTCTTCTGCACCTGTTCCCCCCAACCTGCCCTCACCTTGATGTGTTTGTAGGGAGGAGGTTTCTTGTCATTCTTTTTGTCTTCCTGAAGCTGTCTCAGTTCTTTCTGTGCCTTCAACTCTTCAAATCTTACTGCAGCTTCCTGAAGAGCTAAGTGAGAGAACAGGCCATGTTACCAGGAACTCCCTCTGCTCACACAGAGCTGGGCTGTCGGGGTCCACCCAGTGGTCCCAGTTCCAGAAGTAAACCTCCCTGGCTGAGCACTTTAGAGGCAGAGGTTCACCAGTGGCCAGTGCCATAGGGCACATGCAGAAGTCACAGTAAGAGATCTGCCTGTGTGGTGATGAAGCATCCAAAGTATGAGCTTTGCCTGCTTTTGGGCAGAGGGGTCAGGCAGCTGCATTCATACTCTCAAGTGCATTCTTATACACAGATAATGCCTGTATTAGACACAGGGAAGCTGACAAAGCAACAGTTCACTTGGATTTAGAGTGACTATGTCAGAGCTGGAGAAGCATTCAAGATCTGCAAGCCCTTCTCCCTCTCTGGGAGTCACACTAAAACATTCTGAGTGTGCTGGATGATAGACAAGCAGCAGCTCATACTACAAATTTAGTTTCACTTTAGCTCCAAGAAGACATTTCTCTCTGTTACAAGAATGCCACTTCTCCAAATGGGAATGAAAAGAAAAAGAACATGCACCTCCCTGGATAAGGACAAGTTACCTTTCTTGTATATGCCATCCACGCCCTTCCCCATCTTGTCTTTGCTGCTGACATCACCTTCCATGTAAGGGAACACACGGGCCTGGTGGGTCCACAGGTAATCCTTGGAGCCGAAGAACAGCACAGGGAATTCACCGATGTCATGTTTCATTTTCTGGATGTTGACAGGAATTGTCCTAGGATGGCAAATCTCAGCTGGCCACCACCTGCAACACAGGGAACAGCAGATGAAACCTCTGGCTTCACCACCTCCAATCGCTTCAGATGTCTGCTACTGCATAGAGACATGGGGAAAAAGTGTGTGGGGGCTACCAGCGAGACTGGCGGGGTGACAAGAGGCCTCTGAAGGAAGAAAGTACGTGTTTTAAAGCACGCATTTTACCAGCTGCTACACGCACGCAGCAAAAACAAACCCAGAGGCTGCTGCACTGTATGTACCCTGCAGAGAGGAGCAGCTTCTCACCTCAGCCACTGTGAGCACTGCATGAAGAAGGGATGAGGGCAAATCTGTTCTACCTTCACCTACCTGTAGCGCCCAACTTTCACCCAGACTACTTCCTTGTAGTGTGGCTTTTTGCCTGCCTTGCAATCATTACAATACCAGCTTCCCTCTGGCATCTCAATGTTTAGACACTCACGGTGAAACGCAGCCGGGCACGACTCACAGCATAAAAGGCTGCCCCCTGCAAAGAGGAGAAATTTATCAGTCACTGTGCAGAAGCCCTGGGCTTCACACTTCCAGAGACACAAAGCTGAGAAAAGGGCATGATGCTCTTCTGCAAATCCTTTTCAAAAGCTGTGCCCTACTTATGCTGCAAAAAGAACTCTTCTAAGGATCCAGAAGGATCTTAAGGGTTAAAGAGTTAAACAGGGATAGACAGCAAGGCAATCTGTTCTCTGCAATTCTCAGTGTCACCCTCTGGACAGGCAAAGCTTCTGCCTGCTCTAACGACTTCTTGTCAGGGCATTTGTTGGTGACATGGGATCCATCACAGACTGTCTCACCTTCTGAGCAGACGAAGCACCAGCTGACGTTGACGTGCTCGTGGTTGCGGCAGCCCCTCCGTGCAGTGAAGTGATTGGGGCAGATGATGCTGTTGGAGGCAAGGACCACGGACCCAGCAGCGAGGCAGAAGTCATTGGAGTGGTAGGCAACTGGACACCGCACACAGCGCATCAAACGACCTGCCAGCAGAACACATCAGGAACACGGTGAACTTCTAAAGGAGGGAGATTTGTTTCCTGCCAAAACTAACCTCTATTGACACCTAAGCTCAAAAAGAGCAACCACAGGAGATCTTTGGGAAAGGAAACTGACCTTTAATTTTTATAGGCCATCTGTTACATACTCACTAGATTCATACTACATTATTTAATATAACAGTATATACAATTATAAACATCTTTTATATATGTTTCTGTATAACATGTAAAATTGTATTATTTACAAGGGAAAAACCTCCTGCATACTAGGCAGAAACAGTTCAAGAGTTCACAGACTGGGACTGCTTCCTATCATACACAAATAATTAGTAAATCAACTCAGACAGTAATTACAGAGGGGGTATTCCAAGTGGTTAGCTGCATATAATGAAACCAATCCGTTTAGCTTCTGAAAACATCAGCCTTTGCCTCTCCACTTTACCAGAGTTTACCCTGAAATTCCAGAATGGAGAATTCAGAATTGCCTGCAGGCCTAATTTATCCAAGGCTTTTGAAAGCCTGTTTCCAGTTCTTCACAAGACTGAGCAGGGAGAAGAGGTTGGAGGAAAGGTATAAATTTGACCAGAGAAGCAGCAGCCGGAGGAACACGACGCAAACGTTCAGTGGGGAAAGCGGTCAGCTGTGGGCTTTAGGCCTCAGTGTTGTCTTCTACACCAAATACTGATATGTGATATCTGAATACTGGTATGTGTGTGTGCTTTTCCCCCATTGGAAAAGCTATTCCTACAGCAAGCATCGAGGCAAGGATAGAAAATCAACACAAAGAACCAGCAGACCAGGTATAACTGCACAGTGGAAATGAAACAAAAGGAAAACCATCTAACTGTATCTCTGAGAGCACCCCAGAAGGTTTCAGTACCTTTAGATGCAGAGATGTTTGCTGGGTTAGCAGCATGACAAGTCATGCATATGTGCAGGGAGCATCGGAAGCCCTTGTTCTGCATGACCGTGGGTGGGTATTTTTGTACGCACGCTTCATGGTAATACTTCCCACAGAGGGGCAGCAAGCACCGCTTCACATCTTCCCCACAGCTCTTGCACACAAAGCAGGTATGGACCCCTGGAGAAAGAGCAGCAGATGTAACACCAGTCACACAGAAGGGCTGCATGAAGCCCACGAATGAAGACATGACACTTCACCATGCTGCGTGTTAGCGCGGCAACATCCTCCCACCCTGCCATACCTACCTGAGCACAGCTCTCTGCAGCAGGCTGGTTTTGCCTGCAGCTGCAATAAAACTCCAGATTAAAAAGGAAAAGATCATTACAGTTGTGATTTCAGGCCAGGGAAAAATAAGAAGAAAACCAGTAACTGACAACCCTACTTAGACATTCTGCTCTTTCCAGATTGCGCCAGACTCATCCCCCCACCAGCCCTCTCTCCCTAGGCAATTCCCCCTTCTCCTGCCCACCAGATCGTGGACATGCACTTCTTTGCACTCCACATGTCTGACTCAATGAGACCAGTTAATTAGAGAGTCATTATCGAACACCAAACCAATAATCAGAGGACAGAGAGGTAGTCAGCGGCCCTACTGTAGGCACATCATTCCAGCAAAGGAAGCACCAGGTAAGCACAGCAAAGCTGCCCTACCTGTGGAACACTCATTGCAGATGAATTTGCCCTTTGGCATCTCGGAGAGCCCAAGGCACTGCAGGTGGAAAGCACCACAGCACTGTGCCTCACACAGCAACAACTCCCCTGGCTTCTCGCAGATCTGCGGGGAAAAAAGCACAATGTCAGCTCTGAGTGACCTCCTTCCTCAACCACCTCAGACAGCAACAACCGGTGTGCCAGCTGGGACTGCCAGCAGAGACCCCTGTGGGAAAATGCTCTCTTCCTTGTGTCAGTAAATACAGGTGGTTTGTGCATTGCCCCTGCTTTTGCCATGCAGTCCCTGCTACCCTGCATCAGCTAAAAAAAATCCTATGTTGGCCACATCTCTCTAACATCCGTGAACTTCAGGAGGAGGAAAGGCAACCACAGAGGAAAGGCTCAGTTCATAGCATGAAAAGCTGGTTAATTCTATGATAAGCACCTTAAGGATACCTGGACTTTTCTGAGGCACTGATGTGTCCCAGAACTTACACATAACCACTTCACAGTGGGGTAAAGTTTCAAAAGGATTTCTCCAAGAATGTTACCTGACACACGTTCTCTTTGAGAGCTGCTCCTCCTCCACGCTCACCCTGCATCTTTTTGGATGAAGGCACTCCATGGTCATTCTCTGACCCCTCTTCATTACCCTCTTTGGGGCTTGCAGCAGTCCCATGAACCGACGTCTCCCCCTTTAAATAGAAATCCAGAGTCAGGCTTGTCAGTAGTTCCTGTCCTGCCCTGGAAACTACAGATTCAGCCACTGAGCACATAACAGGTGTGGCAGTTGGTCTGTGTATTACCCACCCTGGAGAGACCATCCCCGATACAGTTTCACCAAAACACAAGAAAAGAAAGAAAACAGCTCTTAGTTTAGTACATTGTTAAAAAAACCCCACACAATTATTTTCCTGTACATAAGCCCTTTCCAAGGAAGGAGTCATGGCTGAGGAAGGAAAACATTGCCCTGTGTAGACCAAAATCACGTAGGCTTTCGCAGGAGCCTGAAGCACCCTGTGTGCTGACGTCTGCTTGCACTGGAAATGCACATGAAAAACTTGACACAATCTGTATTGTAGCTGTCATCCAACAAATGAGCCAGGCTTTTCCCCACGCTTATCACAGCTTGTCCTAACCCACACAGGTACTCATGGGCTGTGTCAGTGTGAACAGGCTGGCCAGCACCACAGCGACCAGTGCACGAACAGGGAGGGAGGGCATTTACACCACTGGCCTTGGGTGCCGAGTCTTTCCCAAGAACCTGTCTGTAGGAGCATCACAGCCCTGACCAGAACACGTGCTGGTGAAAGAGCATCCTGCTGAGATGGGTTTCAAATGATAAAAGGCCCAATCACACCTCGCGAGTCAAGTCAGGGATGCTACCAAAAGGCTTCTCAAGGTGGAAGGACATCTTCTGCTGTGTTCATGGGACCGGCCCAGACACTGTTAGAGGAAAGGAGAGAAGCAGGTATCCTTTCTATCACAAGACACTGCTGTCCTGGAGCTGCATGTGGCAGCGCTGCCTTCACTTCTGTAAGGCCAGGCAACTAAGGGCTAGGAAAAGCCATTCTGCCAGCTTCCAGGCCTGCTGGGCACAGCCTCGACAACACTTCAGTGGTCCTACCAGCCCCAGCTGCCACTCCAGACTGTGTACACCTTAAGGGCCATTAATGCTGGACCAAAGTGATGCCTTTAGCTAAAGTGCTTTGAGCAAGAACATTTTAAGGACTCTGCCATGTTTTAATATCCCAGCTCAGTGCAGTTAGCTGAACAATTTCAGCGCACAGCTGCCAGCTCCTCCTTGGGTCACCAAGCCATACCCTGTGTATGCTCAGACATTAACTATACATCTGAAAGACCCTGTGTGGAATTCAAACTGCTGGCAGGAGCAGCAGCCATCGCTCTTGTACCCTCAAACCTGCTTGTGCCACATGTGCTCTGATCACAAGAGGGAGCTTTGTACCACTTTCTGCACAAGAAAGCATTGGTCTGAGTTGTGCTCCTAAAGCTTGTAAGCCAAATGCCCTCTGAACACACTATTAGTCTGAGCAAAATAAAAGACAAAGATCTCCCAAAATTTAAAATTGGAAGAACTGGGAGCTGGTATCCTGGTCAGATAATGATGCTCCCTTTACCTGTTCAGATTTTTTTTAATTATTTTTTTTCCCCTGAATGTAGCAGTAGGCTTTTAGTTGGAGCTATTAAAAAGCCACGTGAGTTCCGTGGGGCGATGATGCACAGATGCACTGACAGTATATTAAAGTACACAATACAAAGACAAATGGTACAAATTGCCTTTATTCAGCACAAACAAAAGCAAAGTCTCAGCTACAAATCACTGGCAGCCCACACTATTCGGTGCACAGACTACCACCACAACCTCTCTGGAAGGCTGGCAGGGATGCCTACTGATAAGGAGCATGTAAGCTGCTGCCACCCTACCACACAGCCTTGGAAGAGGAAAGGGAAAGGTCTCTACAGCATTGGCAAAAAAACCCCAAACACCTAAGAACACAACAGCCACCTTTGCCCCTATATACAACAGCAGCTTCTCAAGCTAAGTGCTATGATACTTCTGCTCCTGCAGCTGTATTTCTGCTCGGTACTACACAGGCTGCTGCAAGCCCCAACACTTGCTTCGGCCCCTGCAGTGCTCCAGGAGCAGCACTGATGACCAGTGCTCCAAGGATTGCTTACAGCTCAGGCCCTCCTACTCCTACATAGGTGCTCCCTCTTCTGCTCAGCTCAGCAGTGACCTCAGGGTTGCAGGGGTCACTGTAACGAAGAACAAGAGCAGGGTTAATCAGCTACTGGTATGGGCAAACAAGGTCAGCTATAGCTTCTGCTTATGCTGGGGCCCCAGTGTTACAGACACAAAGTGAGCTCAGCTTCTCATGGTCACTGAGGTCCCTGTCAGGAGGGGCAGGGTGCTGGTAAACAAGACCACCCATCCTGTGGTCAGTGGCACCAGCTTCCTGCAGTAGACACGGTTTCAAGACAGTGTTTTGGGAGGTGGGGGACACATACTCAGATTTGCCACAGAGGTATGAGAGATTTAGAACTGGCTCATCTTTCCATCCCGCTGGCCACTTCCTACCATGGCTGCTGGACTGTGTGGTTTGAATTCTGACAGCCACATTTCACACTAAAATGCATCTAGGAGTCACACAGCATTAACCAGCAACTCCCTCTTCAGATCTGAAAGCATTTGCTAGTAGCAATGGTACCTTAACAAGTGGGCCCTAACTGCCGAGTGTGGCACAGCATGCTCTGGCCCTGCTCCTTCAGCCTGAACCCATCCCATTTGGTCCTGAAAACATCTGGCCAGTCTGCACATTTCACACGCCAGGATCTTAAGTCTTATTTTAATCTATGTCCCCAGAACCACAGAGGGAAAGGGAATGTCAGAGCATGTCAGAGCTAGGCAGGGTGGGTAAGGCCAGAGACTTGTGCTTTGTGATCAGGGAGAAGGGGACCGATGCTCCTAAGAACCTGTCACACTGTCCCCCCTCCTTCCCCTACCCAGGAGCACTGCAGAACTACATACCTCCTACAGAGGGCAGGTCTCATCTTGGGTCTTCTTCCAGAGCTATCTCTGCTGTTGTATCTGGCACAGCCTCAAAAGCCTGGACTGTTCTTTGCCACAGCCTGACCTTGGCTCATAACCTTGACAACCATTTCAACAGCATTCCATTTCAACAGCAGTTTCTATCCCCTTCTCTCAGTCTCTTGCTGTCCTGGTGTTGCAAACTCGTACTCCTGGCCCCACAGACAGGCAAGGACAGAGAAGGCTGCTTAGTTCAGCCCAGGCAGACAAGCTTTCCTCTGCCTCTTTTCCTCTGAAAGCAGCTGTATCCGAGGCTTCACTCCGCTGTATCATCAAAGGATCTATTTTGTCTACCATCATTCAGCACAAAATGGTGCTCCTTGTGTGTGGAAAGTCACTTGGGGACCACTGTGGTCCAGATTCCGCATGAAAGAGCAATTGCATCTCCACAGCACCCCATTACTCACCTACACCAAGGGGTGAACACTCTTACCACAGCAGCTCAAGAGTCAGAATCAGAGAGTAATGGATGCTGGCAAAAGGTGCCAAGCATTGGCTTTTTTTTTTTTTTGGACATGGTTTACCATCCCTCACTTCACGTACTCAACACAGATGTCTAATGTTGGAGGCAGTTACGACTCCCTGAGCTTCCTCTGCACAGAGTGGCAGGTGCAGGGCTAAGAGCCATGGCCTAGGTACTTTACTGCTCTGAACTGCCCCCTCTTTTCTTGCCAATAAAGGATTCAGAGACACACTGGCGGCTCAGAGCAGAGGCAGTCTCTTAGTGGGTGCCTAACAGCATGAACTGCTCCCCAGTGCTGGTGAAGGTATTTGTACAGGCTTCTTTGCAACATGATCCCAGATGAGCACCCTTCAGAAAGAGCACTAATACCATCACAGGAGAGCTCCCATGGCCCGGGGGTATCACCCCACTTCATCACCCCCATCAGAAACACCCTTTTCAGAAAGCAGTAGCAACAGGATGGCTGGAACTGTTCAAAGTGGTGCGAGGCTTGTGCTCTGCTGGGAGCTGTGTAACAACAACAAATATAACAATATACATCTATAATGGGCTCCTGAAATACATACTGACTATCCTGACAGAACAGCCTGCTGCTGAACCTGGGCCACTGGAAGTGAGAGGCGATGGCGAGAGGCCCAGAGGTGTCCTGCCTCTCCCAGGAAAAGTCTTGCTTCCCCTACACTTGGTGATACCTGGCTCATTCCTAAAAGGCAAAATGTGCTTGTCAGAGATATCTGTACAAGAACTCTGCAGGGAGCTGCCCCACTTATCCCATTCTGCTGGAAGGCAGAACATAATCAGAGGCTCCTGTGAGCAGTCACAGACAGATCCCCCCCTTCCCCTCCAACATGGTTCTTGGCTCATCCCAGTGAGCAGAAGCAAGTAGAAGAAGGGGTTGAAGTCCACAGTTTAGTGCTTGTGATTCATTTACTGGCATATGAAAGGGCAAGATTCCCACCACCACCAGAGAAGATCTTTTGCAGCAGTTAGACCTTCTGAGGTGCAGAGTGAGATGCCAGGCAAAACCTGTTTCCATCAGATCAGAGCAGCTTCTCTCCTGGAGAATCAGCTGAATAGCAGCTTAAAAACTGTGCCCAGCTTAAGTAGTCATCACAAAATAGCTACTAAATCAAGGTGGTATCTTCAGCTTCAACCCCAGCTCATGCAACTACATCAGTGGGACAAGCTCCCAGCTGACATGCCAGCCAGCCAAAGATGACCTGGCCTAGGCTCTGCAAAGTGCCCTGGGAAGCAGCAGACAGGTTATAGGGATGACAGCACATAGGAAGACCCAACAGTACCTCAGAGTGTGGGGTCTCCCCCAGCCCCATCTCATTCCTCTCCTTCTTGGAATGCATTGCAGCAGAGGGATGGCGCTGTCTCTTCCGCTTCCGCTGCTTCTCCAAGAGCTTTTCAGAAGCTGGGATGTAACAGAAAGACCACTCAAGGAAAATGCAGAAAGAATTCCCTTGCTACAGGTGCCACTAGCAAGTTCTACACCTTTTCTCAGAGCCTCAGTCTGGGTCCTACTGTCTTTAAGGACTTAAGGGCTGGGGGAACCCCAGCCTCCAGGCAGTCGAGCCTCTCTCCTGCAACCAGAGGACCACCAATTCACACTGGCTTAAGCTTCTTTTGCTAGGCTGATAAACAGTATCACCGACTTTTCTGAGTCAACCCCCCATCAGAAAAGAAATGCTACCAACACAAAGCTTACATTGCTAATTAAATGCTGGTAACCACCTCCTTCCACTGCAATGTCGATACAACGTGGAGCAAAGGCAAGCAGGGAGGGTGCACAGTACAAGTGCACAACCACCCCTGGGACAGGGCACCACTGTGAGCCTGGTCAGCGTGTCATCAGGCAACGGACAGCGCATCGGTACAGGATCCGCGCTGACAAGTCGCCTTCAAGCACCAAGACCAACGAGAAGTGAACATCATCTCACGGAAACATGAGCCCATCATCTCCACTTTTCAGAGGGAAATCAAAGCCAAAACAGGAGTGTGGGTAAACAGTCTCAGTACTTATTCTTTCTGCAACTTCTTCAGCTGAGGCAAGCACCCTCTGAGAGCCCCTGTCCACAAACAGCCACAGGCACTGATCCAAATGTCACCAACAGCCCACCCCCATAGCCCTGCCTTCACTTACCTTCTCCCAGGTCTGAGAAGTGGGTCGGCGAGTAGAGCTCAGAGCTGTCGCTCTCCGAAGGGCCAGCGCCCTACAAATACACAACAGAGTCAGCTCACCAGATGTGAATCTGAGATGCAGGTTCTTCAGCCACTCAAGAGACTTTAGGAATGACTGCAACATGTAACTTACAGTTCAGGTACTGAATTCATCAGTGATTAGAGACTTCACAAGAAAACATTTGTTTTGTGTGTGTGATAGAACCCACATGGAAAAGTCAGCCTCCAGGTAGGGAGGAATATTGTCTGCTGTGTCTTGTGCTCATCAGCATCATCCACTGGTTCCTCAGCTCTCAGGAAAAGGATGCTAACACCCTGCAAACTGCTGGGAATGAGAGACTTTATTCTGGCTTTACACTTTAATGGAGCTTATGACTGAAATACATTAGCCTCTGCATTACTGAAACCATGATGACTGTATTAAGACTGTGCCACACAGAGAGACAAAAAGGAAAGGAGAAAGAGTGTTATTAAACAACCTTAGAAACAGTGGCAACAAGCCTTTTGTGGGAACATCACCCAGAATAACTCAAGTTGCTTTTTTTGAAATCACGTCCCTGAACACAAAGTGCGCAGTGAAGAACAGCAGCATTGCCCCTAAAACTCTGCAAGGAGCACCACATGCTACATGTGATACAACTCAAGTCTCCAGCCTGCTACAGGCTCTGCACCTACGTACCATTCAATAGCTCACTTGAGAAGGTAACAAAGGGAACACTGTTCAGAGGAAAACTGACAGAAAAGGACAAAGCCTTTGGTCCAAGCTACACTGCAACACAATGACAGAAAGCCTCTGTGCAGAACCTCCCGCTCAACCTTCCCAACCAGCATCCAGGTGACTCCTTTTCCATAAACATCAATGGGCAGAGGAGATTTTACACCAAAACTACCCAATTCCCATCAGAAGTGGGGAGGGGTGGGGAACGTCTGTCTTCAGAGATTTCTTCATCATAGCACAGCAACCAGCTCCTTTGGGAGGGGTGGACCTTTGCTCCTGGGCCACAGCCAACAAAAAACCACAGCCCATTGCACTGCGTCTCATTCATCAGGGTCTGCTGTTTAGACTTGTTTTACACGTGGCTTTCCAAAGAATTGGAAGGAAAATACCTTCTTTGGGGTAGTCCACTCTTCCTTCTTTGGCATAAAGGCAGTATCCAAATCATTGGATTCCAAGAGCTTTTTTGTGGGCTTCCTTTGACGCTTGCTTTCAACATTTCCTGCAATGAAACTCTTAACATCAGATAAACGCTTCCATCAGACTAATACCATTAAGCAAATATCAGCCAACAGTTCAAAACAATCTGCTTCCCCCTGGGTTTGGGATCATAAGCTCCTTGGGCAGAGATGCTCATTACCCGCTTCTGTACAACTTCCACAGAAGGAGACCTCAGTCTGCCGTGACCTTCAGGCATACCTCAGCGTGCAATACAAAATCCAGCCACAGAGGACAGCCTAGGAAGTCAATGCCAGCAGTAACACATCCTGGCAGAGCAATTCAGATCATAATTTCCCAATCCCTTTGATCTGGCATAAGCCAGTCTCACCACTGACAAATACAGCCCTGTGTCCACTCCCACCAGCATTCATGCTGTGCACAGTAAACGGGCTGAAAGCCATGCTTCTGGTTAGAACAACCAGGGAAAAGACACCCCAAACAAATGAGCTGTAACCTGCACTATTTCCTACTCCAGCTTTTTGCTGGCACTCAGGAGGTACCAGGCTGCTAGACCTGAGCTCATCCACATTAATTCTGGCAACAGTTTAAACATTAGAATGGCCAGGAAACGATGATGCTGTGAGTGCAAGACACTCCACAGAACCTACCTGCAATCCATCGTACCCTGGTCGCCTGCTCCTTTTATCAGCCTTGGCTGCATCCTTTGTGACACAAGCCTCTGCGTGCTCTGCATGTGCACCACACCTCTGATGGAGGGACAACACGGCGCTGCTGTTGACAGGCAAGGCTCTGCTTGGGCTCTGTGTGCCTCAGCAAGATCCGAGTTTCCTCAGGAGGAGGAAGAGCTATGCAACCTCTGCATGCTGGATGTTTGCTCCCACTGCTGCACCCTGTACTGTTCTCCTACATCTCCAACCTCAGGTTCACATGCCTAGTTTTTCCTCCTTTGATCCTCTCCAACCTTCCATCTGACACCCACAAGGTCCAGGCACTTACCTGATTTCAGGAATCTCTCTTCTGCGTCTGGAGAAGCAGAAACTTCAGAAGCATCTGAGGAAGACAGCACCAGCTCTGGAAAATCTGAAGGTTCCCCTAGAAGTTGATCAGTGGGATCAGTGGAATGGGATCGTAGTTCTGAGAAGGAGCGCTCTGCTTCCAGGATGGGAGGGGACTCTTTGGTTGAAGATGGAGTTGAAACCAAAGGACTTGGCTCCCGAAAGGTATCTCTGTCAGGACTGCACTGTGCAGGAAGACCTCCTTCAAATTCAGACCTCACCACAGAATTCACCTAGCACAGTGAAACACGTTGGTGAAAACATTCATCCTACACGGCACTGCACATGGCAAAAACACTCAGCCAGCAGAATGCATCACAACCACGCAGACCAGAGTCCCAGAGTAATAACCATGAAGAGCACATTAGCTTTCACCCACCTTTTGCAATTGCTCCTGGCCCTTCTTTGACTTTTTCTTGGGTGCAAATAAGTGATCATATTCTTCTGCATATTCCAGAAGCCGTTTACTTGGCTTTCTAAGGCGCTTCCTCTCTGAATGTACTACGAGAAAGGAAAGCAGCTTCAAGACGGTGTTTCTGAGGCAATCACAAGACAAAATTCTCCTCATGATCTGTAGGTTAATACTTGCTCCTGCCTTCTCTTCCAGAGGCTCCATGCGGGAAGAGCCCTGGTACTTTTTTCTCTTCAATACAGCCTTCTATTTTTTGAGCTTCCTATTTTGAACAATCCCAACAGGGCAGGTGGGATTTTATAAAGGACCTAAGGGACTTCAAACAGTTCAGATAATAAATCAAAAAACATTTGAGGCACTCCTGGAATTTCACCCGACACCTCCTCCAAACTACCTAAGACCATCAGCACCTCAGACTCACCACCCTACTTTTGCTGCTAACCCAAACTCCTTTGGTTTCAGTGCAGGGACACAGGAAAACACCGTTTTCCCATAACACTGTTCAGTCACCAGTTTCACTGGTTCTGCACAAACCTAACTCCTTCCTTTCCCCTCCTCCCTGGCACAGTTCTGTGTATACTACAAAAGCCTTGTATTCCCCATCTGCTACTGCAAGCCCATTTATTGCCTCTGCTTCCCGACAATAGATTCCAGAATGAGATGGGGAGTGAACAGCCCTCGCCAGCGGCCGCAAGCTCTGCAGGGCTCATATCTCTTTGTTTGCACAACGCTGCACCACGGCGAGGGAAACCCGGTAACGGGTATTTTCTTGGTCCAAACCAAACCACCTGTGCTGTACAACCTCAACAGCCCAGGGCAAGGCAAGCTCAAAAAAAAAAAATTTAAAATAAAATAAAAAAATAGAGCCCTGACACTCCAAGTCATCTCTACGCAGCGAGCTGCAAAAGCAGGATGATGCAAGTTTCTGTCTTTTTCTCACTTCCCAGAATACCTCTGACTTGTCCTTTTTTAATTTCCAAAATTATTAATATTCTCAAAAGATTTCTCCTAGTCACGAAAACATTTGTGGTCTCCTGGAAGTTTAGGAACAAACAGTGAATAGTGTCTTTGCTTCTCTTTATGTGTAGGAGGTGGCTTTTTCTTCTTTAAAACGGAAACATTTTATAACAAAGCATTCCAGCACAAGACTTCAGAACAGGGATGTTGGACATGGCTGCTACACTTTATTGTGGCTTTGTGGTTAAACAAGCACGAAAACATCAAACTTGGCCAGAAAAGAAAGGAACAACTTTCCAAACACAACTGTTTTCAGCCTCTATTAATGCTCTGCACAGGTGACTGGGTGAAATGCAAATTTCAGCACATAACCAGTTCTAGGATGAGTATCCTCACTGGGCAACTATCTAGAGCCCGAAAGCCAGGCAGCACAGCACACAGCACTATGCCAGAAGGGATGGCCTAACTGCACTTTTCCCCCCAAAGTGAACCCTGTCCAAGAACCCCTAATGCAGTCTGATTGGCACTAGCCAATCATGTATCTGATGAAACTTATTTAATAAAAATTGTTTGCATCAGCAAATCACACCACAGTTGGTAACAAAAATATGGCAAATGTTGCCATTTAACTGTGATGAAGTTTACGTAGCCTGAGCTTAGTGGAAGTGAGAGAGTTGTGACTGCAGCCTACTGTGACCCCTCACACTGATACCCCACCTGCTGCGGGCAAGGATTAGCCACCGGCTTCTTAAAGCCCTGGCAAACAGAGGGAACTCCTCCTCCCCTGCAAGCTGCAGTTACTCCAACTCCCAGCACCATTCTCTCCGCTTTCTACGTAACTGGTCTTGCCTACTATAGAAGGAAGACTGGTTTCCACAGAAGGGCTATTCACAGCATTAGATGTTTACTCACTGCCACCAGCATACTGAGCTTGTTACAACAGTCCAGACAGTTCCTCATACGTGGAGGCTCCAAGGCCTCCCTATAGCACATCTCTATGGGTAAGCTTCAGATGTGCTTAAAGGCTGACCTGCTTTTAAGGGCATTTAGATGATGTTCCCGTTGCTTATCTGACACTTTTGCAAGCAAACCCAGGCCCTCACTGTCGCTGCATCCCTGTGTGCAGCAGCAGGACAGCTCTGAGCTCATCTCCACCAGTGCCACCTCACCCAGGAGCCTGCTGCGTTCCTCTGCTACTTCTCTCCTGACATTACTACCTCCTAGCAGCTCTTCTCTAGCTCTCTCTGCAGACTTTAATCTTCATCTCACACGGCAACTTTACAGGGATGCTTCAATTGCAAAGCCATCAAGAAGCCACGAGAACCCAGCTGCATCTTAGTGCGAACGAGGGACTCGCTCCCTCTCCCGCGGCAGAGCCTTGGCAGTACCCAAACAAACTGCATTCTCTTGCCTGCTCAGTGGAGACTTAAGTCCTCAAAAACATGTAGCAGCAGCCAGAGGAGTCACTGAATTATGAAGCTTGTCATGATTTCAAACCAGAACTTTTACCCTGTGTGTTACACCCTACGGACTTGTTTTCTGTGCCTGCTGTGACTTGCCTTGGGCAAGCCCTATGACCACTAAGTCAGGAGCTGCCTTTTCCACACTGAAACAGAGACACAGGCAACCTCCAGCAACCACTAACAGCAAAATATTCACATCACCATGTGCAGAGGGAACACACAAGTGACAAAATGCACACAGGTTCAAAATTCCATCAAGTTATATTAATTTATGATATTGTAGAGAGATCAGAGCAATTTAGTTTGGTGAAGTCCATGTAAAAATTTCATTTTGTTGTTTTCATTACTGTTTGCTTCCCCCAATTCTCTGCAGAAGCCTGAGGATGGTACATGTTGAATGTTGTTCTGCTATACCTATTCCTTCCACATGCATCCTTTTATCTTTTTGGCTTTAACCAAATGTCCTCATTTCTGTGTGAGAGGCAGGACGATCTGACCCTGTGGTCCACAGAAGCCTGCTCCTTCCCAGGTCATTTCCCTTCCCAATGAAGCTACCTTATTTCTGCCTGCCATCTTCCTGACCCACCTCCAGCCCAGGCTCCCTGGCATCTTCCCCTTCTTCTGTTCTCCCCTTCACCCCTCAGGCAGCCACACCAGGGATATAAATTAGGAAAACCAATTGAGGTTCCCCAATTTGTTGTTAGCAGCTAATAAAATTCCATGCTAAACCAACCAAACAACCCCAACATAACCCCGACATGTTGTCTTGATGAAATCCTACAGGAACAAATAGACAGATTCTATGTCAAACAGCAATTTGAAAAAAAAACAAGAACAAAAAAGAGCAGCCAGTGAGGCTGTTTCCTACAATTTTCTAGCACTGATCGATCCAGCTAACACACATGTGACTCTAAGAACACATTATGAAGGTATAAGTTTAAAAAAAAGAAGTCCCAGCCTCAGAAGGGATGCTCATTTTACCTTTCACTGTGAAGGAACTAATGATTTGTAATGTATTTAAACTTCCTGACCAAAAAGCTAAGAAAAATCCCATAGTTGCTCTGCCTTCTTTGTTCTCCATGCTGACAGAGAACCCCAAACCAAAGTATCACACTCTCTTCGTCTCAGATGTGTACATCTCCATGTTGTCAAACAGCCCCACCTTCCGTAACTTTTGCTTTAAATGCAAAAATAGAAAATGTATACAAATACACACTCTGGTGCAAGCCCAGCTCCCTTACCTTGTGCAGAGAATTCAGACTGGGGAGCAAAGTTGCCAAGCTCTGTTTCTGAGTCCATCACACTGTTGTTTGGCTTACCACATACATTCAAATGCTTCTCAACTAAGTCTAAATGATTCTCATAGTCCTGCTCTGTTAGGTCTCCCTCAAGCACCTTTGGATGAGGGGAATGCCTACGTCCCAAGCACTCATTTCCCTTCAGTGAAAAGCCACGAGAATTCAGGCCAAAGGCACTCTCCAAGTTTCCTTGTTCCCTAGATCTACTGATGTGCTTATTAGATCTAGCACTGCTTTGGTTAAAACGCTGCCATCGCTTTTTGGGTGCTACGTGATTTATATCATTAGACTCATCACCAAGAGAGCTCTCACTATTTGCCTCTGAATCCAAGTCTGGACTCTCCCCATTTTCAGCTGAAGTGCAGCTCTCATTATTTCTACCAGCTTCAGGTCTCCTTCCAATACGCTCTAAATTGTCATCAGATAAACATGCAGAGTCTTCATCAGTTGAGTGTTCTGTTAAATCAATAGACTCTTTCCTCTCAGTATCTTCTGCTTCATTACCTAGAGGACTGGTAACCGAACCGTGAACACGGAATGCATGTTCTCCTGAACCTCTGGATAACCGACTTAGCAACTTACTTGGCCCTCCTGGTTTTAAGTCCTTTCTGTTTGAAACTGTTTTATCTCCAAGCTTTGATGACTGCTTAGATTTTGAACAGTTGCGTTTGGGCACACAATTTGTGCCATTTGTCCCAGAAACAGCAGTACTCGCGGGCTCCCTTTTACTAGTACCAATCCCCGTCAACTTGGTTGGAGGATTGCACGAAAATGAGGAGTTGCTTATAGCAGAGTTTGGATTTACTGTTTCCTGGACACAATCTCCATTTTTTTCTATTTTATATGGGGGACCTACAATAGACAAGGATTTCAGACCACTCGCTGAATTGCTTCCAGAACCATCAGCTGCACTGGTGTTTCGAAATGGGACTATACTTTGACCAGTCATCAGTTGCTGCTCTTTTGTCTTACTGTCATGCATATCCTTCAACATCATTAACAAGGTGCTGAACTTGTAATCTGGTTCAATAGGCAATCGACCATGACCAGAGGCAGAAGAGAAGAGTAAAGGTACTGTGGCTTTTGGAGTGCCAGAGTCACTGGCATCGTCATTCATGGACCGGTAAGACAGTTCCTTCAGCTCAGACAAGACGTGTTTCACCACAGCCGTTTCGATCTCAGCAGAATCCCTGGTTTTCTCGTGCATGTTGTTTAACAGTTTCTGACCCTCAACTTTTCCACTTCTCTGCAGAGAATCTCTCTGAAGGCCAGAGAAACCTTTGGTATCAGAAGAGCAGCGATTCACGCCACCCTCCTCTTCTGCAAGGGAAGGCTCCGACCCGGCAACTTTTTCTTTATGTTTGCATTTTATACTCCTGATTCGAGGCAATTTCATGCTTTTCGGTTTTAAGATTGCTTGATTTGCAGCAGCAGGCCAGGAGCTGTCCTTGGAAACACTTTGGGGAGTAGTGTGCTTGTTTGATAGGGAAAGATTGTCATTTCTCACATCTGAGGAGCACTTGAGAGCTGTCAATGACATCTCAGCATCAGAGAAACCTACTTCAAGATCCCTATCTGCAAATTCAGCATTACGTCTGCTGGTTACTGAACCTCCCAGAGATCTGCGATCTCTGTACGACTTCTTCCTGGTCCTTCTGTTGCTCTTCTGAGAAAGATACATGGAAAGCTTAATGTTTCCACTTGACGTCATAGGAAATTCCTTCTCCACTTTATCTGAAGAATCGCTAACTTCAAGAGCACTAGAGGCTCTCTCTGAACTTTGGTCCATGGTATCTACATCGCTGTTCCCACCATCTGAGAGGGAAGAGGAGGAATCCGATTCGGTTTGCTTTTTCTCAATACCAGTATCAGATGCAGAATAGTGTATTTGTAATTTGGAACTGCACAAAATGCCCAGGGAACTCTTCTCTCTCTCCAAAGATGCACTGGAAAACAAATCCCCTTGGAGTGTGTTCTTCAGAGCATCACTTTTACGATTCTCATAGTCTGGTTTCAAGGTCGTCTTTTCAAAACATCTTTCTCCAAAGGAGGAAAGTAAATGGTTTTCCCTGGTGCTACTGGATGCTGTTAGGCTGTTGGCAATCCGGCGAAGTTCATGAGATGCGTGCTTATCTGGTAGGTCCCCAACAATGGTGTTTCTAACTATGCTCTCTGGCATTTTTCCTTTGATTTCTCCCCTAGATGCTTCCCCTCTTGTGCCACTCTTTTTTACTCTAGTCCTTTTTCTGCTGTCAGAGCTCTTTTTCACACGTGGCTTAATGTGCAATTTTCCTTTTTCACTGACCAGGTGCCTGGAGTTAAATGTCAAGGATTTAAAACAGCCATTCAGCTGCCTGTCCCTTTCTGCTCCAGGGCCATTGGTATGATATTCTGACTGCATTTCCTTCTCGCTGTCCAATTCACTGGAGTTCTGGCTGCACTTCTGATCCTCTGGACTCCCGAGAAGAATGTCTTCTGCCTGTCCAACACTGACTTCCCATTTAGCCAAAAATCTTTGAGGAACCTTAAAGTTGGAGGAGACACACAAGAAAAGAGAAAGAAAAAAATTTGATGGGGTAAACCAACAAGATAAAAGTGAAATAGAAATGCACAAGGCACAGAACAGAGTAACAGTCCTGCATTTGCATCTTTAAGACAATCACATGGATTCCCAGAGACTGTGCCTAGTGGACTTCAAAAATATTCCCTCCTGGTTAAGCATCCTGCACGCCTGCTGAGCCCATTAAAAATCCCTGTGCATTCCCAAAACAGCGAAAAGGTCCCCACATATACAGGTCTCCCTGAATCAGATGTCCTGGCATCCCAGCACACCCTGAACACAACAGGCAGTAAAGCAGAATGCATATGGTATGGATCCCTAGCACATAAATGCAGAGCAACAGCAAACAAGCATCTCAAGGTAACAGCAGCACCATTTTCCTCCAAATATTTGAGCAGACCTGTTTGCTTTACTCATTCTTGATTCTCTCTGCATCGTCTGAAGTCAGTGCATGATTCATCTACCCTCTCCACCAACTAACATGGTACAAACATGAGATACACACATGCATTTAAAATGTACTCTATCAAAATCAAGACATTCATTACCTAGAAGTCTCCCAGCTTTCACTGTGTATCTTTAGTATAAACAAAAAGCACCTCTCCATACTGGACAGGAACATCTGCTAACATCTAAATCCAGCAAGAAGCTTTGTTATCCCATGTGTTGTTCTTGGCTGCACAACAGCAAGTTAAAGGCTTCAGAAGTGCTCCTAAAATCAAAACTGATTTCAAAGCAGGAGGAACAACTAAAATTTCTGACACTTCTCTCTTGGGAAAAAAAAGCACACCAAAATCATCTCATCTCAGCAGATTAAAAAAGTTTTATGGAGCCTGGGAGCAAAGCAGCCAAAGACTCTCAATTTCACATCAGATCTTGGTTTCCAGAGATGTAAACCTGGATACTTATGTGAGCAACAAACAGTAGATTCCTTCTACTGCAGCCACAGTGACCCTGCTATCTGCACAGAGGAGGAGATTCTAGAAACACAGCACTTCTAGGACCAGGCAAGTTACTTGCCAGCACGTAACTAGAACACAAGGAGAAGTCCTTGGAGAAGATACCGAACATGCCCTTGGAACAGGAAAACCACACAAAAGCATTACACATGGGGACTTGCACCTGCAAGAGTATGTTTAATCTGATGCTTTTGCATTAACATGGGTTAAGTATTTGACTGCTAGTAAACCTCTTAGGAAAAAAAGAATAACCAGATACCATTGCCTAGTATGACCACCTGCTCTCCTGCAGCAATGCAGCAGCCCCTGTATTTCTTTGCTTTAGCAATTCTATGAAGTCCATTTCTCCAATCACCCTCCTAAAGATGTAGACCAGACCACTGTGTCACATTACATTAGACTGGCTACAGCTGCTCAGGGCTGTTATGTTTGGAAGGGGAGATGATGCAACGAGCCACAAAACTCATTCCCACAGGCTCACTGACAAAGTCTTTTCCAAGTCAAATTAAAAGTCCTTAACAGGTTTCTATAAAGAGAATTACTGAAGCAGGGCTAAAAACCCCACTGCTTTATCTCGGGCAGTGATCTAGTAAAGCATGCAGCTCCACCTCTGCTTCACATCAGCCAAAAGAGGCTGCCAGAGAGCACAGGAAGTTATTCAGAAGTGCTGTAGCAGACATCAACGAGGGCTGTGCCGCTGAACATATCTCAGACCTGACTCCTCTGCCTCTCAGAGCTGTCTATAGGGCAATAAAAGCAGCAGGCCACACCCCGACATCAGAGAGGGACTAGAAACTGCTGGCAGTTTATAAACTATGCTCATTGTAAGGATGGAAAATCACTTCCCTGGCCACCTTGCTGCAGTCACTGCCACAGAAGAAAGGTGTGGAAGTGCAGTTCCATGCATAAAGGAATACTTTGTACTGTGCATGTTCAAAGAATCAAAAACAAGTTAGAGAAAACAGATCTTTCACCTTATGTTTGTAGCCTTTTTCCTTTTGCTTTCCTCTTCTCCGAAGAATAGGCAGCTCTTCAAACTGATGTCTTCCTTCAAAGAGGACAATGGCTTTCCCAGCAACCCAGGTTTTCTCTGAAGGTTCTCCTAAGGCATCCACATAGTACTCTCGGTATGGTCTCCGATTGGAAACTATTTTGAGAAATTTAACAGCATTAACCCCTTGGATGTAACAGAAAAAACACACACAAAAAGAATTAAAGAAAGAAATAACAATTTGCCAGTTAATTTTCAACAACTTTTTGCTTAAAAACATTCCCACGAGTGCCAGTTCTGGGGATTTCTACTCAGAATTAAGGAAGACCTCCCCCTTTGATCTCTGCTGCCTGTGTTCTGTGTTGCTTCTCTCTATTTCTAAATATTTAATTGGTTTTTTTCCCCTCACCAACTATTGATTTAAAAGTCTAAGATGCATCATCTCCTCTAGACCAAAGGCCACCAAAATTGAAAAGATACCCAAACATTTCTTCCTTGAGACACACAACATATTAGGCAGGACATTTCTTTTTTGCTATTCCCTGATTAAGGATTAAACAGCCCAGACCACTTAATTGTTGGGAAAAACAACACTGTACCAGCAACACCCAGAAATAACATCCTTCTGGACAGGATTTACTCCTGCAGGTTGAACCTTCCCCACCACAACATAGCCCATTTCATCCAAAGCTTTGATTACAGACAAAGATTTATTTAGGACACAAAACATTAACAGCAATATTTAAGTACACACAGGCACACACACGCTACAAGGAGCGGGTACGACAAAGCGTTAGCTGCAATGAACATCTCTACTCTTCAGGCAGGAAGGTGCAGAGCAAGAGAAGTAACTTCATCAAAAGGGCACAATCAAAGATTTTTCAAAGGTGCTTTCTGTGCAAGAACACTGAACAGACATGGTACAATTAAGAACTGAACCAGTACTGGCTGTGCTGGTGAAAAGGGACAGGTGATAAGCATTAGAACAGAGCAAACAAGGCTTGAGCAAAGGATAGGAACTTCTCCCTGCATTTTGCTGCAATGTATGCTTCCCATTCTCCTGGGAACTCCTTCACTCTCTGAATACATAGCTTGGACTTTGCAGCCCATTTGGTTTGTGCTGCCTCTTCCCAGAGTGCCAGCACAGTGGGCAGCATGGCCTTTGGTGATGCTGACATGGAGATTCTGACCAAAACCACTGAGAGAATGGCAAACAATGACCAGGGCAACACCAAACCAAGGGCAAAGATGACAGACTTCGTCCATCCCATTCACAGTACTGGGACTCAAGCCACTGAGCCTCAATCTTCAAGCTCCAAAAAATCTTCCAAGTCAGAAGCTTGCTGAAAAGAGGCAAACTGCTTTAAACAAAACACCATGCCTCCGAGGAGAAGAGGTTTTTGCAGAAGTGATGAGTTTGAAGCGACCTGTCTTGTTTTGAAGGGCTCGTTCCCTTGGCAACAGGAGAGCCAAAGCAGGAGGACTGTATTTCCTACAGAGCCTTGGCAGCTCCCCCTGCCCAAAAGCACCAGAGTTCAGATCCAACCGTTCTGCCACCTCAGCATCAGGGAGGGGAGATGAGCAGATACGTACAGCTACAACTGGAAAATGCCATTTTCCCCTGAGCTCTACTGGTTTGAACACAGATAAAACATGATGGCAGAGTCTATCGTGTAGCTGGAGATCAGACCCTGCTGGAATCTGTGAATAGCATGTTTCCTCCCTGCAGAATTCCTCATACACAAGCTGAGAGAGGATTACTGGACAGCTATATACATCAAATCCTGTCCAAAACTTCGTGGGGAGGGATAGAGGGGGTAGAATGTATGTCTGGTATATCTTCCAGCAACAGCTTTGACAGGAATTTAAGAGCTCAAAAGGGACTATTTAAAACAGCACATTCAGTATCCTCTAGAACCAGGATGAATGCCTCCCAAAGGATGCTGGGGAGGGTGGAGAAATAGCAAGAAAGAAGCCTACAGCAACCAGCTTTGGGGATGATGTCAGCACAATGTAGGAAAAGCTACTTCATGTCTTTAAAGAAATAGCAGAGGGCTCTGAGCTGATGGCCACTCCAAAACCAGACTACTCACTCTCAGCACTCGGTTCTTAGGCTGGCAAGAGCCTCAAAACTCGGAGAGAAATACATCGGTGAATGGGAAGCTCACCAGCCTACAGAGCTGTCAGTGGCAGACGGCACCAGTCCAAAGGGTTTCCAGTCGCCCACAGAACAAAGAGAATCAGAAGGGGAAAACAGGAATAAATAGGCCTTTCCATTTGTTGCAGTCTTCCCAAGGCAGCCAGTGTGATCCTAAAAGCACTGTGAGAGCCTTCAAATGAGCTGCAATTTCCAATCAATCATTTCCCTTCTGTTCTCTCCATCACTCACCTACACTTCTCTGCCGCAAGCTGTAAGAGCC
Source organism: Todiramphus chloris collaris (assembly GCA_025345505.1). NCBI lineage: Eukaryota > Metazoa > Chordata > Aves > Coraciiformes > Alcedinidae > Todiramphus > Todiramphus chloris. Next base: position 3,566,352 of record JANVCC010000040.1, read on the forward strand.
CCTTCATTCCTGGTTGTCCCCTACATTCACACGTGCACAGCTCTCTTATTTCCCCCATCTCTTCCCCTCAAGCTCAGCTAGCTGTTAGTCTGACAGTCTGCGCCCTGAACTTTCACATATGGCTCCATCTCCCTTTTTTTCCTGTATTACCCCATCAACAGCCCCTTGCTTCCTTGTGCCAAACAAGACCAAAAAAATCACTTCCTTGCACACATTCCTATCACCCCTTCAGGCATTCAGCAGCTACCTTGTGCTACCCCTCACACCTCTCCTCAACCTTCCCAGCCTCCCGTTCTCCGTGTCCTCACACACTCCAGGCTTCCCAACCCTGCCTGCCCATTCGTTGTACATCTCTATCCTCACCTCTCTGATCCATCTCCTTTTTCTCTGCATCCTTTTTTTGCGAAACTGCTCTTTGTTCTGCATTGCCCTGAGCTCAGCCCAAGTACTTATTTTTCCTACAGCGTGGGAAGAAAAGCCTACATGTCCAACAGCTACCTGTGCCACTTCCATCAGCCTTGGCCCCATCTTCCTCCTGTCACCTTCCCAATCTAGGTCTACTTTATAGATCCAGGTCTTCCACAGCAGAGTCTATTTCTTCATACCTTTCAAGGGCCAGAAATGTTTTGGGTTTTTTTTAAATTAAAACCTGCAGCACCCTAACAAACACATTGCCTCCACTTTGTGGTCTGAGTAGATACAGTACCTTTCATTTTTGAGTGACAGTCCAGCACTGGGTCATGACAAATTGTGCATGGCCACCATGGGCGTCTGTTGAACTTGGCCCAAACAAGATCCCCAACTTCATACTTCACTGGAGTAGGTTTCTTCTTGGCTCGGATCTTTGGGGAAAAACCAGAACACAAGAAATCACTAAAGCTCCAGATGCGTTTAAAGAGATTTGCCTCCCCCCTATGTGCAGATTACATCTGGCCACCAGAGACATTTACATTAAAAAGCAAGTCCTGATTTTACTTAGTGGCTCCTACACCTTCAAAGAACATGATGATTCTCCCCATCCTTCTGAAAGAACAAAACAATAAACCAGAGTCTGAGAGGGGTTTTTTGTTATTTCTTTTTAGTAAGGAACATGACCTCTCATAAATGACTGCACTCAAATTTCACACATCTGAGCAGGTAAATATTTGGAGTCACTAGCAGCCCCCATTACTTCACTAACACCAATCTGTTCATTTCAAAGGTTGCAGCATACAGAAAAAGTAGCAGTAAGAGACAATGAAATATTCCTGACTGGAAGAAGGTGATGAGAACAGCAGATTAAGTGTTTATCAGTTGAGAGGGAAAAAAAAAGAAAAAAGAAAAAAAAAGTTTTGTACAAGCTAATCACTTCCCTGCTTCTCAGATGTGCTCAGCAAAAGGCTTCACCAGAAAGTATTTGAAATCAAAGGCAGGTACTATCAGAAAAAAACTTTATGTCCTAATTTTTAGTTTACATGAGCAGAACTGCCATTGCTCTACCCCAGAACTACAGAGAGATGGGAGCACAACAGCAGTCATCCCCCCCCCTCTAGGAGACAGACAGACACACGGACTTCTCCTTTCTTCCAAACCCGCTCACGAGTATCAGATCTGTGGAAACAGTCACCTGAACCCACCCTGCTTCCCAGGGCTGTGCAGTGATCGTGAGAACATCAAAAACTTTCAACACACAAAAACCTAACGCCGCTTTGTGCCGTTTCTGCCTTGCTATGGAAGAGCAGACTGCAGATCTGTGCTGTTTGCTCATTACACACACACTTTGGCTGGACACTGCACTACCAGCGGGACCTCTGCCAACAAGAGGATTCAGGAGCTTACTGGTGTTGTGACTAACTGAGCCAAGACGGGTACAATAGGTCTGCACAGGACCCAGGAGTCCCCGTGCCCAGCTGCAGGGTGTCGTGCCTGTTTACAGCACTAGCCAGTGACGGGTCCCAGGTTGGTTCAGTGTTTTACAAGCTCTGAGAAGTGCTGCAGGTATTATTTCTGCCAATACACATCAGCAATATGCTCCTCATTAAAGCTGTCATAGCACAAATACGCACCTTCTCACTTCACATCTCTGTCCTGCTCGCCACCCTTCCCAAGGCACGTCCTCTTGCAATTCACAGTTCAACATCCTAGCAACTAAAACGCAACAGACCTCTCTAATAAAAGGTTTATTCCGCTTCAGGTTGAGTTTTATGGGGTTTTTTCATATGGTTAAAGGATAAATTCCTCTGTTACATGAAAAAAAAAGCAGGTAATGGTGGTACAGATGACATTGCTGAAATTCTTCTCACTCAGTCATCAGAAACCAGGCAGTAACTTATCACTGAGCAGGAGCTCAGGAAAAGGGAACATTAAGAACCACAGGGCAGGTGGCTGCAGACCCTCACGCTGCCACTGCCCTGTGGCAGCCCCCGTACCTCCACCCGCCCCAGACACAAAAACACCCATCTCTGACCATGGGACCAGGGGTGATGCATCTGCTGATGCTTTTAAAATGCAGATGCACTTTCTGATGCAAAACTGCTTTTTTTATTGTCCTGTTTCCAGCTTGCGTTCTTGTAAATGTGACTTCAGCCACAATGTTATTTTTACGGTTTTCTTATTTTATTTTTCCACCCCTGGGCTTTAAGAAGTATTTATGTATCATCACCGGTTCTCTCATGCAGTGCACAGTACACACAACATATGAGCATCTTACCGACAACTGTAACCTGAGTGCAGTCAGCTGGTGGGAGCAGCGCTATGCTGGAGATGTGCCAAAGCCACTGACCTGAGGGACACCCACAACTCCCATCTAGAGGTAAGTCTGCATTTAAATCAACTCTTTGTCACTCTCCAATGCCTGACAAAAACCATGGCTTTCAAGAAACTATTTAGACAATGCTTAAGCAGTTACCTCTCTGGGATTCATCCTCTGCAGCTCTTCTCATTCCTCCCCAGGCTCGCAGCCAGCTCTGGGCCTCGCCACAGCCTGCCATGCCACTAACGTCCCAGCAGCAGTCCAGGGGCTGCTCAGGAAGCACCATGTAGAGATGTCCTGACAACAGGACAAACGGAGCAGTTCTTGCTCTATCCTCCCCTCTACTCTCCCCAAATCCCCCCACCCAGCCCAAGATGCCTTTCCATTTCCACGAGGGAGAGGCAGGAATCTGCTAGGGAGTTTTAAAATTTGTAACACGGAAAAAACCCTAGCAGAGTGAAAGCAGTAGCTGTCATTTCCGGGTACAGGAACACTCCTCCTTGAATCCCTGTTGTGTGATGCCAGAATTACAGCCCCCAAAGCATGTGCTTCTTGGGTCAGCATACAACAAATTTCACTCCCACTACCATTAACATTTACTATGCCAAGACCAAACTGCGAATACATCCCCAGGGCATCACTGCAGGGCTCAATTTTTGTCCGACTTTTCTGTGAGCTAGGGAAAGCCCAAGTTTTTTAAACACAACAAACTTCAGGTGTAATCCCTACACATGGTCAGAGCACCGAGTGTTTACCTACAGGAACATGGAAGCGTTCAAAGTGTTGAGGAACAACGAAACCCATGAGTTGCTGTGTACCAGTAAGGCACCATGCTGTAACTCCAGTGGGATATGCTGACATGACCCAAAGCAGGCAAGAGCCTGGGACAGTGAGGAAGGGAAGGACAGTGCCTTGCTCCATCAGTTACATCATCACAGTTTTTGATTGTTAGATGTTTTCCTGAAGGGAGTCAGCGCTGTCTACTCCGTTAGTGACTGGCATTAATTTCCTGCTCAGATGGGGCAAACCATATCCCCAACTCTAGATGGTACACACTATTTCAGATCACTTAGTGTTATTTTTTGAAAGAACAAAAATTTAATTTATGGGTGTTTTTAATTAAATCCTCTCCACCAACGCAAGACCCCAAATGACCACAGATTGCTGAGGAAGGTCACAAGCCAAGATTCAGCAGAAGGGTTACACAAACCCTTTCACCTTGAAAACGACCTCCTGAATTCGTACTGTGATAAGCACACTGGTCTTGGCAATTCCCTAAGTGCAGCTAAGCACCAATATTCAGCAACTCCTGAGAAAACAGGCTTTCCATAGACAACTGCATTATCACTGCCCTCCTGAAATTCTCGCCATAAGGCAAATGCAAAGCATAGAGAATCACAGAGTAATTCCAGTTGGAAAAGACCTTTAAAATCATCTATCAAGCAAAGAAAGCTTTTATTTCTAAGTGATTTTATATTATACACTTACTGTCAGTCCTCGACCACGTCTCACCAATCCTCTTCCCTTTAAAATCACAACACCACTAGAAAGTGACAAAAATAACACTTATCCAGCAGCCACTCTTGGCTACATCACTTGACGCTGCTCTTCACTCCATTAATCTTGCCAGAAGAAGTGGCACAAAGCACAAGTCTGCAAACACACCCGTATGCCAACAGCCACGGGTACACCTTTCCCACAACCAGAGCGGTTCCATCACCTCCAGCTCAGCGTGGCACAGCCACAGCCACCCCAGGTGCCCCGACAGCCTGACCGGGGATGCGATCGCCTTGGCAGAGCCAAGACCTAACTGCGTGCAAAGGAGCAGACAGATGTATTGTTACAGGCCAACGTTTTCAGCATCATGTACCCAGAGCCTAGCTGTCCAGAGTCCAAGCACCGAGCTGCAGCCATCATAGCCCTGCACACCTCAAACTCAGACCTGCTTTGGGAAGCCATCAGGGAAACTCTTATCCAAAACAGCCCTATTACAGTTTGTTCCTGACTTAATTATAAACAGAACTTTATTCAATGAAGCAAGGGACAGAACATGCTTTTGGAGAAAGGCTGCAAAAGAGACTGTGTGTGAGAAGGATGGAGAAAAGCAAGAAGGAAGCCACTGATACCCAAAAATAATGGAGGAAGATCCTGTCAAGGCTCTTTCAGGCACAAAGTGGGCAGAATCAAAGCCAAGGAAACAAAAAATAAAACAAAACAAAAAAAGAGGCAGCCACATCCAAATGATTAATTAAACACTCCAGCATAAACGAGGACAGTAATAGCCCTGCCACTGAGCCTGCAGCGGGTACCTGCCCAGGGCCCTGCAGCAGGAGCAGGGGCTGCCCAGTGAGAAGATCTCGCCACACCAGCTGCTGCCAGGTAGGTCACACCTCACACACCAGCACCAGGGGTAGAAAGCAGCCACAACTCTGCCCCGTGGGCTTCCAGTGCTCTCTTCTGACCTTCCCGTTCCTGGAACACCTCCTGTGCTTCTCCCTGCAGCCCATCTGTCCCCAGGATGGCAAACAAGCTGCTCCCAATAACCTACTGCTTATCAGTCAGAACTGGAAGCCTGGTGAGGGTCACTGTCTTCCCCCTCACAATCTTTTTTTCCTTAAAAGTTCAATGACCTTTTTTTTTCCTGCAACATGATGAGATGACAAGGAGTTCACCTTATTCCTACCAGCCACCAACCAATCCCCCCTGACATGGCCGAGCTGGCCGAAGATCAATAGCTCATTGTACCAACAAAAAAAAAAAACAAAATAAACCAAAATGTAACAAAGCAAACTTGCAGGAAAGATGACATCTGAAGGCACCTCGATTAGCCTGGGCCAAACACACACTGCACTAACACAACCAGCCGCCTGGTTGGTGTCAGAGGCGAGCCCAGCCTGGGACACGTCACTCCCAACTCCTGCCCCTTCACCATCACCCAACTGGTTATTCACCCTCTGCCCGCGCAAAGGAGGGGCAGCAACTGGGGCAAATTCCCTCCATTAAAAGCACTCCTGGAATAGCCTGGAAGGTCATTTCTAAGGCACTCTCAGAAGTTTTCACCAGATTGTGCTTCCCTCCAGCTAAAGTTCAGCTCTTACGCAGTGACTACTGCTCACAGCAGAGACAGTTAAAAGTACAGTTCCTGTCACTGTCCTGCTCCTCAGGATGGGAGGGTGGAAAGAAGCCTCAGCAATCCACTGTTGGTTATTTCACCCAGCTCCAACACTCACGTGCTGAGAAATGAATGAATACAGACAGAAGGAAAGAAGACAGGAATTGAGAAATAATCTTTGCTTGTGAATGCTGCGTGGAAGATAAAAAGGAGGTGAGATTAAGAACAACACTGAAGCGAAGTCAAGAACTGAAATTAATAACTGCTTGTGATGAAAGCCAAAGACTCAATTCTCATTAGCAAAGATTCTTGTTTTAAAAGAAGCTTTTCTGAAATCAAAACCCAAATCGGTTGAAAAGACATAAAATGAGAGAAAATTAAATTTTATCTCCTTCGTAGCTTAAGAAGTATTTGAAGTCAAGCAAAGAGAGGTCATCAAAGTTTCTTCCACCCCAAGCAGCATCACCAGGCATACGAGCTTTAAGCCTTTACAGTGCGATGCCCCGATGCCGAACCCGCACGGGCCGAGCGGCTGCCCGCTGCACACCGCTGAGACAGCTTACAGGAATAAATCCCTGCGCAGGGGAAGGGGTAAGCCCAACTGGAGTCAGTACGTAAAAAAACACCCCACTCAAACCACAACACCTGCATGGCATATCTGCCAAAATCATCACCACCCCCACCAGAATACTCATCGCGCTGGCACTCCACTTCGTGGCAAGGTTGAAGCCAAAGACAGAAGTCAGAGAGGCCTGCACTGCTGGGGGCCAGGGGACACGCTCTGTCCCCCCCCGCCCCGGGCCTCAGCACCACAGCAAAAAGCAATCGGGCATCTGACCTACATTTGGTCTGAAAAAAAATATACTACACCTCTTATCTGGGACCATTATCACAGAGAAGTGTTAAATACTCACTAATTAAATATTCACTAGCAGAAAATATAGCAAAGATTATGATGCAAGCCAAACTTCTGTTATCTACAGGCTTGTGAGTATTTGTTGTCTTTGGAGGGGTTTTAGTGCCCTTTTCCAGGCTGTGGCAGCCTACAAACGCAAAGGGTGCTATGTACGGATGAGCTATGCTAAAATAAAGAGAGCCGATTGTACTGCACTGGGAGATTTATGCACCCTGAAGCTTTTCTATCAACTTAATAAACATACGAATTTTAAATAAAGAACATGCTGATGTGAGAACACCAAGCCTCAGACACCAAGGTAAGGGATTAACAGCATCCCTTCGCACTTTCTTAATGGAGAGAATTTTCCTTAGGGATTGGACAGACCAGCAGCCTGCCTGAAAGCTCTGGCACTTCAACATCCTAATAACCAGAAATGCACTTGAGAGCAAAGTTTGAGAAAGGCAGGAGGAGGAAGTGGGAGATGAAGGGCTACGATCTCACCAGATCCCCAGTGGAGAGAAATCCACAGACACACATACAGAACATTTCAAACTCTTGCCAGGAGCCTAAAACAGAGGAAAGACTCTCGCACTTGCTTATCTGTGTACATTTTAAACAATAAACCAAGTTCTCTTTAAAACCAGCTCTTTTAATCAGCATTGTTTCAAGCAAGAGAGGAAACATAGACATTACCAGAATTTGCTAAGTCTTACAAAGAACAAATATCTACAAATATGTCAGAGAACCAGCAAAAAAAAAAACCCCAAACCAACAAAAAACAACCAAACACACAAAGAAAAAAAACAAACTGAAACCAGGTCATCAGATCTGCCCCCTTTTCAGCTTTACTTTTGTGCTCCTCTATATATTATCAGGCAAATTGCTCACAAGCAAGGCATCTGAGAAACAGAACATTTGTTTGCAGAAATTAAGTTCCTAAATCCATGAAATGAAAACCAGATTTGAACTGTGCAAAATGGAACTTGGCTATTCCAATTTATATATGTGAGCTTAAGCTTTAACCAGAATGAAGCAGTGCTAGAAAACAATGTGTACATGCAGTGCAAAGAGTGAATACTGCATTAGAACCTTAACAGCCACAAGTTGGGAGTCTGCATCGAATTAAATAACTACTAACACTTGCTGGTTGTTTTCTTTGTGTTTTTTTTAATTCCAGAGGGCTCTTTAAAAACAACAAACATTAAACCAGGACTTGCAAATTTAATCTTCTCCAGAAATTAAGACTGGCCCACAGGAGAAAGAGGGTATGATCTCATTTTATTAGTCCAAATGCAAAGATGCCACTTACACAAGACCAGGACCTCCTCAAAATGAGGTGGTATTTAGCATGCAAACCCCCCTGGCCCAACTGCACCCTTTTTTTCCAAAACAAACAAAATGTTCTGTTCACATAAAAAGAAATCAAGCTTTAAATTGCATTTAAAATTTCACTTATGATTGCTGAGACCCTACTCAAAATGAAATCAGAATTTTTGAACACTAGCAGCACAATAAACTTTATTTACTTCTTGAAATCCACACCTACAGACATGCCCTGAGGAAGTTTCATGCTACAGTCATCAGGTCCTGTGAACTTACGCTTCAGAGAGGCTTCTGAACCTTTATGTTGCGAATCCAGCTTCCTAAACACACTCGCACATGCACTGTGAGGTAACAGCCAACTAAACCTAAGAGAAATCAGACTTCTTCCACTGCTGCTCTTTGGCAATCTGCGGACAGTTGCCACGTTACCCACAGTAAGAAGTCCGAACAGGTGCTTTGGAAACCGAGACAGCAAAGTAACATTAGCACAAGTGGAGGAACTATTAAAAGGGAGATAAGCACCCTGTTCCTCACCCGTCTCGCATTAGGCAACAGACAGGTTTCTCTCCACCAGCAGTGGGAGGCAAGAGCATGAATACACTCCTTCAAAACAAGAGGAAGATGGAAGCTTCGAGCAGGGCTCCGGGCGACAGCCTCCCTGCGCGCTCAGCACCAGAGGCCCTACGCCAGCTGAAAAAAGAAGCTGGAGGTTTCCAGTGTGCTGAAATACCACTGTGCAAGGAATTCTGTTTACTTTTCCCTAAAAAAATACCAAACCAAAAGGCACCCCGTGTCCTTTAGCTGCTATGAAACACCATGTTGGATTGCTCCATCCAACTCAATGCTTCTGGTTTCTCACACACACGCACAAAAGTTCTGCACATCTGAAAATGAAATATGATTCCCCAATGCGTTAGTTCTGATGAGTGCCTGAAAGTTAATACAAGTTACACTGCTATTTTATTACCTATAAAACTTACATTTTCTTAAGACCACAGCAGTGTGCCTGCGCATCTCCAGCAGTACTCGCAGCTCTCCAGGGCTGTACGTAACCCACGGGGTAAGTCCCTATCAATAACAAAGCTTTGCTTGGCAACCCCCACCTGCTTCTCCCTCCTCTAGCATGCCACCCACGTGCATCCACATGGAAGAGGATGGAGAGGGACACCGGGAAGCCTTTGAGACTGGAGACATGCTGCCCCTTCCCTGTAGCATGGCCACCGACCACACTCCCAAACCACTGCCACACACATGACAAGCGGTGTCCCCTCCACCTGCAGACTCACCGCTCTGCACAGAGCCGCACCAGCAACTCGGCCCCAGAGAGGCAGCAGGCAGATGGCACTGGCTGCTGGACAAGCCCTTCCTCTGAGGACTGTGCAGCTACATCACTGCCGAGGCTATGACCAAACAGGGCAACAAGCTGAGTGGGTCAACTCAGTACAGATGTGCCACTCGGGCCGTGCCAGCCACAGAAGTGAAGGTGCCCAGCCAGGGCTGGCCAGCCTGCCCTCATGACTGCTGGGAAAAGGACATGATACACGAAGACTTTTCTTCCCATTTCTTCTTGCCATTCTTCCAAAGACCAGGTGAGATAGATCTGGATGCAACCTTAGCAGCAACCACAGAAAGACAGCGTGTCATTTAATGAGCATTCCTCCCTCGTTCAAAGCACACTGCTGGAATTCCTCCTGGCCTTGTCAATGCTTCTGGACGTATGAGAGATGGATGGGCACCAAGTCCATCTCTATCTCTGCTGCACATTTAATCACTGCTGCAAAGCTACTGTGAGTAGCCACTGAAAGCAGACTTCTAATTTAACTAGGAGACAGAACTTCAGCTGGCACCTGCCAGGGGTGTCAGCCTCTGCTCCACCACACAGCAGCATCTTCTCCTTTCCCAGGACCTGGAGTCAGGAGCGCCTGCTCAGATGAGCCAAAGCAATACCTGTGCTCCCATACAGGAGGGAATGAGTGCCAGCCTGCCTCTGCACGGCACCACAACTCTGCAGGAGCGCCAAACTCCCTTGTGTTACTGCTCAGTTCCCTTGTGTTACTGCTCAGCTCCCTTGCTGCAGCAACCTGACAAGAGGAGTGTGACCCATTCCCGAGGGAGCCCAAACACACACCTATGCCCAGTTCATGGCCTGGGTAATTCTCACTGGCACCCTGCACCCGCACTGCCGGCAAACCCTGCACACAAAGCAAGGAGGCACAACTGCAAGGACAACACCAGAGCATCTCCAAACCTAAAGAGCACAGGACTTCTCACCCACACCTGACCGTGATCTCCTGGCAGGCTAAACCACGAATTCCCTTTGCAGCCCTCCCCGCAGAGCCGTGGTACAGCAATGCCAGTCCCCAGTCACAGTCCCGTCCCAAAGCAGGCCAAAAGCCCTAAACCCTCTGCACTAGCAACAAGCCATTGCTTTGATTCACCACACCTTGCAGTTTCCAGCACCAGCTCGACCATAACCAGCAACGCTGTGCTCACACCAACACACCTGAAAGCAGCAAAGCAACCTGCAGCTCGTGCCAAGCGCTCCTGCACAGCAGGGCAGCAGTGAGGGCAGCGGGGCTGGCAGCAGGGCTGGCAGCGGGGCCTGCCCCAGCAGCAGCCCACGGCACAGCGGCCACGCTGCACGCGACACTCAGCGGGACGCGGGTCAGACACCGCAGCTGCCACCTGCAACGTGTCCTGCACCTCGGCAGCCTGCAAACTCGGGGCTGCAGGAAAATACTCCAGTGCCACGAGAGGGTACAAAAGCGAGCAGGGCTGTTGTGGATAGGTCTAAATTCACTAAACAAGAGCCTGCACCTGGGAAGTGTTTAGGGTCCGCAAATCAACAGAGGTTGAAAACTGCTGCTCTAATTCAAAGCAGACTCTTACAGACCTTTTCCACCTCTTAACTTGGAAAGCCTGGCAAGGCCTTAACCACCATAAAGGATTTAACTCCCATTTTACTGAGCGAAGACTGCATTGCACAGCACAGATGGCTCCAGGGAGATGGAACAAAACATGGGTAATATATTTCTGGTATTAAAAATGGCAATTTTTTTTGAACTACCAGGACAACCACCCCCTACCCCCCTCCACCCCCACAGGAGCTGAGGTTCTTTCTTCACGTGTTTCTATTCCCTGTGCCCTTCTAAATGCCAGAGCAAATAACTGAAAAAAACCTAATAAAAATTATGATATACAAGAAGCCACCAGGCACAGGCACAAGTAACAGAACTATATTCTAAGCAACTAGACTGAAAGTTGATCACCCATAAAACTGATTTTTGAGTTAACACCCTTTCAAGAAATACTGTCTATATTACAACTCAGAAAATACCACTACTTTTTTCTTGGAGACCAAGAGGCTTGTTTATTCAGAGCATAGTCTGAATAGAATTGACACCTCTTGAGTGAGCTACAGATTTACTCAGTTCACATGGAAAAACTAAAAGAAAAAAAGAAAAACCAAAAGCAACCCCCAAAAAACTAGTAATTGTTACACATCACACGGTTTAACCCCACTTCTGGGAACAGGGTGCAGTGAGGTGCAGCGAGAAGCTGCTATACAGCAAGGGGCAATCAACAAACCCAGTACTTCATGCAGAACAGAAACACGTTGCCCTGAAACACCACTGCTGCAGCTTCACACCCAGCCACTGGCACGGGGTTTAGCGAGGGCTTAGAGGAAGCTCTGACAGCAGAACTAGAATCACTGTACCCTCAACAACGTAAGGTATGTTAGAAAAAAAGGTTCAAGTTCCAGGCAACGCACTTTTCCAAAAGAAATGACCAGCAATAAATGCAAAGACAGTGAGCAGAGGTAGCCAGCCCTGAGAGTATCCCGAAACAGCACCTGCGAAAGCTGTTGCTCCTGTTGGCAGTTTTTTCCTGTAACAGCAGCGTGTACGAAGCATGCCCCACTGTGTACAGTGTGCTCTATAGAGCAGAACTTTACTGCTGAATAGCTGTGTGAAGTCTATACTCCTCTGCCAACAATCTTCACTAGAGACTTGAGGTATTTATGACTGTGGACAGTATGTTAACCAGGACATCCCCCTTCAACAGTCTTTCTTACTCAAGCTTTAAAAATAAGTTTTAAATCTAGAAAGCAGAAACAATACAGAGGTTTCTGCCGTTGCATTCAGCAAAACCTCATCTCCCAGACTGTCCAATCTGCAAGAACAGACCTCTGGTTTCTGCTACTTGCACACAGACACGTTTGGCTTCAGAGAGCTGCACAGCCCCACATGAACTGTGAAGGCATGAATTATTTAAGGTTCAGGCTACACCACAGGTAGACAGAACAGCCAGATTTACTTAGAGAAACCATGTTATTTTCTGTAACATGTACACAAGCAGACATTTCACACATAACGAGCAATACGAGATTAGAGAATAAACAAGGAGAGTAAGAGCAATCCCAGGCAGAATAAATACTTCCAGGATCCAATCCGCCCCACAGGAGAGCTCTAGGGCCTACAGACTGTTCAAAAAACTGCTGTCACTCCAAAGCAATCTGCTTCTCACACCTTGGACACACCATCTTGCTGCGGCAGCACCTTAACTCCCACCCACTCAAACCACCAGCACCACGAAGAGGTGATGCACTACAAAGTGCCAGGACATCACGAAAGCACCAAAGTCGTGACGGACCTCAAAAGACTATGGTTGAGGAGTACCAGGACAGTGTCCTAACCATGGAAATATCCCTTCTTTTGGATATTCACCACAGCTGAAGCAGGTACTTTAAAGCTATTCAAGACATGAATGCACTCCAGTGTGGGGGCCCAGCAGACTCCACAGCCAGGACAGATCCAGCTACATGCTTTTTTCTGAGAAGGAATAAGGTCTTCCAAACAGCGTAAATCTTAGTGGTGGGAGCGGTGTGTGCAAGATCAGACACACAGGGACAGCAGCACACTGAGATCCTGCTCTCGCCAGGTGCATAATGGGAACGTGGTGCCCACAGGAAGCACAGATGGCCAAACAGAATTGCTGTCCCCACCAATAAGACATCGACCGACCAAGGACATTCAGATTCCCTGCTCAAACAAACCACAGCCATACCTATCGTATCTTAGGGATATGTTACCAGTGGTTAGTTACACCTCAAACCAACACTTTTTAGTAAGAGATTGTTTCAGAAACGTTTACAAGAGTAGCAGCAAGCATCATGTGGCACTGGTTCCTTTATTTTATTTTTAGCAAAGAGAGAAATGGCACTAGACGTGTCAGTTAATAAACGAAGAACCAGAGCAACTCTTCCACAGGGACGCAAACACTTTACAAGAGCACCCTCCCACAGCTGCAGGTTACAACAGAACTCTGAAGTTCATCATGGATTAATTCTCGGCTTAAAGAGAGGACTTTGCTGGCCTCCAGTACTTTTAAAACACTGCATGCAGTGTGATTCTGGCAAAGCAAAAACCTTCCAGGAGTCCTACACACACACCCTACTCTTTTCTTACATCCAACCACTTGAAGCAGGCATCCTTAGTGATGAAAGATCTGGCTCTGTATTTTCCTGTACCTCATTTCCTTGCTGCCGTTACCCGAACATCACACTCCTACAGCAGAGAGCTGGAAAACAAGGAAACTGCATGAGGAGGATGAAAAGCAACACGGAGTGAGTGCCTCACACAAGCTCCCTGGAAAAAACAGCGTGTGAATGCGTAACGTGGGGTCGTGCAACACAGACGCACCGGGGGTTGCACAGACGTACCTGAAACCGAGAGCACTCTGCTGCCGAGCACTCAACTCTGCAAACCAAATGACTCTTAACAGACTTCGTAACAATTAAAAAAATTAATTAATTTTTTTTAAAAAGTCAGTAACTGGCAAAGCAGAAGTTGGGAAATATGGCACCTGAAATTAAAAAAAAAAAAAAAGCAAAACTGCAGCACTAGAGTTCTGTCAGAAACGAGTCCACCTGCAGCACTCCTTAGCAACCAAGTTAAAGCAGGACCTGTGCAATTCAGACCTTGGGTGAAACACAGCCTCCACAGCACTCCAGCTTGGGTCCCATTCTCCCTCCAAAATGCTGTCCTCTACAACTTGCCATGGCCAAGAAAGCACTAAAGACAATCTCATCTCACGGTGGTAAAGAACAGAGAGACTAACTGCCCACTGCAATGTAAATGACAATAACCCAACATGCACGCAAGGAAGTAAAGGACCAGCTGCCAGCAGTCACTGCATAGACACTTCTGGACCAGAAACAAGACACAAGGACCACTGCGGTAATGTCCTTTTCTCCAACACAAACTCTGGCAGTAGCTGCTTGGAGCACGGAGGCCTTCAGTCAACCTTACCCAAGATTAACTTGACACTTAAAATAGCTTCACTTCAGAATATGCACATCCCTCTTTACAACTGAATGCTACCTGAGCAACCTCTCCTCTGTTTGGGGCAATGTGCAAGTGCAACAGATGCCAGGGCTATTAACAAATCCCCATGCAAAACAATACCTGCTGCCACCTCTCCTACACAGAGGCATTACTTAAATGCTGGACTTTTCATCCCACTAAAGACTAATCCGAATGCCGGCCCTTCTGCTGGAATCAGCCTTTTCAAAGCAAGTTCCCAGCTATCTAGTGAAAAACTCAAAACTTGCAAGGGGCAGACGGAGATACTTGCACACTTTCCTCTTGGTGAAACAGGAAGTTCGAGCAGCAGTGGGCATACTCAAAACCCTGAGCTTCAAGAATAAAAGCTCTGCAAAAGTTTTCCTGTAAGGTGGAGGAGCCCCATCAGCTTGGGTAAAGGTGATTATCTGAAAGTGCCCACTCTCTGACAAGCCACCCTAAAAATAGCAGTACAGAACTTCCAAGGGTTTGTGGTTGTTGTTTTGGGGTGGTCTCTTAACTTTTACCAGGCTCTCAAATAAAGTCCATTCTAGTTTACCCAAATACAAATGAGACCGGAATTAAATGCCTACGTGAATATGTGATCCAAGGAGCAAGCCTGGTTATTTCTAGATACTGTGGCATGTTCAACAATTAAAAGATTTCAGCTGCCTCACTGATAACGTGGCACAGAGAAAAATCCCTCTCTTCCTATCCCACAAGCAGCAAGAGCTAAAATGAAGGACCACTCAGACAACCTGCACGCCCTTAATAATGGAAGAATGCAAGACTCAAGGATCCTAGGCTGCCTAAAAAGTGCTTTTCTTTGCTTTTTGTTTGTTGTGGGGTTTGTTTGTTTTCTAAATGCAACTATCCTTTTAAGTCACTAAGACAATCCAGCAAGGCTAACACAGAACTAGAGCAGACAGGGAGGTAGTTTTATTGGAAAGTCAACACCTCCTGCATATTCAAACAACGGGCTCAATCACTATGACAGTTGTCACCATACAAGCTGCAGCTGTGTGAAGCAAGTCTTAAAGCCACTGATAACAGAGGCGAGTGTTGTGAAAGTACCTCTGCTAGCTTCTGTTTACAAAGTGAGACCCTCCCACAACCGCATCACTGAGCACATGTCTGCTGAGATCCCTGCTTTGCTCTGCAAAACAAAGCTAAGTATATGCACAAACATCAGACCGACGGCAGAGTCTGACCCTGAAGACTTAAAGACTGAGCCTCCACAAGGAGACTTATTCTTCCCAAGGAACACTCAAGAGGATCCGTGACCCAGAGACAGAGCTGAGACCAACTGAGTCACAAACAAATGAAGCTGCTGTCAGCATCTTCCTGAAATCGCCCTTCTGTGGGCACTCTGTGACAAGCTCTCCTCCACCTCCCAGAGCACCCAGCAGGAACACTGCACGTTCTCAAATGAACACGGGTGAAAGCAGCTACTTCTGCCCCCAAAATGCTGCACACAGCAGTAGCATCTGTCCGGCATCAGTGGTTCTACTGAAATTAAAGACAGCAAGATGGTTTTGGTGTCAGCACTGTCAGATGAGTTCATTTTCAAACCCTGCATCAAAACCCCGAGTATCTTCCAGTAGGGAACCTTAAGTTTGTAAAACCGTATTTAAGAAATATACCAGAAATGGACTCAGCAATTGCAGGAAATACACAGACTTGTGTACAAATAAAAGTCACCCTGAAAACCCTCTAAAAAATTACACTTCCATTCAAAAGCACATTATAAAAAAAAAAAGTTGAATGCGTCTAACTCCTTTCAGAACTTTAAAAGTTCAACGAGTTTTGCTTTTTCTTGAGCATATCAGAAAGCAAACTAAAAGAATTTGAGAGTGTAGAAAAAAAAAAATAAGGAAAAAAAAAAGTCATCCTGAGGTTTCCTGCCCGGGAGGTCTGTCAGGCCGTGACACGGCCCGTCCCCGGCCATCGCCAGAGTCTCACAGCTTGGCTACCTCAAGCCAGGCCAGACAAAGAGCCGTCTGACAGCGCTAAAGCCGGAGCAGGCAGGAGAGAGGCAAGCTCTCCTCCCGTCCGCCTCCTCTCTGGTGCGTCCAAAAAACCGCTTGTCACCGGGAAAAAAAAAACTCCAGGGAACTTTACAGCGATCCACCGTTCCCGGGCAGAGAGATGGTGCCTCGTATTCCTGAGGGAAGAAAACATCGCGGGGGGAGCACTGCTGCCCGCGCCGGGGCACAGGTGCGCGGCAGGGCCCGGTGACAGTCCGGCGACACCCGGCACGGGAGGCCGAGCAGCTCCGACCCGCAGGCCTGGGCCGGCCGCAGCCTCCCCCCCGCGCCTCGGCAGGGTCCCCTCGGCAAAATGGCTGCCCGCCCTCGAGGGTGCCGGCTGCGAGAGCGCCCGCCTCGGCCCCGCCGCACCGCGCCTCGCCGGCCTCCGCCGCAAAATGGCAGCGGCCGCGGCCCCCCGCCCGGCGCGCACCTCCCCCCCCTCCCGCCGGTGCTTACGAGCTGCAGGGCCGCAGCGGTGGCGGAAGGCTCTGGCTTCTCTCCGGGGCCGCTGTCCGGCACCGTCGTTGGCAGCGGCTCGGCCGGCTGCAAGCGAGGAGGCGGCGGGGTACCGGGGCCCTGCTGCGGCCCCGGGCGGCTGCGGCTCCGCGAGCCAAGCTCGGCCGCCTCG
Source organism: Todiramphus chloris collaris (assembly GCA_025345505.1). Taxonomy (NCBI): domain Eukaryota; kingdom Metazoa; phylum Chordata; class Aves; order Coraciiformes; family Alcedinidae; genus Todiramphus; species Todiramphus chloris. The sequence goes on from JANVCC010000040.1 coordinate 3,583,418, forward strand.
TCCTCCCCGTTCACTGCCGCCTCCTCCTCATCGTCGTCGTCCTCCTGGTCGTCGTCCTCGTCGTAGTCGTCGTCCTCGTCGTCCTCCTCCTCCTCCGGCGTCTCGGCGCCCTCCTCCTCATCCTCCACCTCCGCGGGCTCTTCACCGTCCCGCAGGAGCAGAGGGAAGGCCAGGGCCCCACGGGGTGCGTCGGCCGCCGAGCCGGGTCCGTCGGCTCCGGCTGCCGGGTCCCGCGGCGCGGGGAGGCGGCGGGGCGGCGAGCCGGGGTCGGGCAGGGCCTCAGCGCCGTCGGCAGCGCCGCCGAGGTACTCGGCGTTGATCATGGAGGCCAAGTCCTGCAGCCGGCGCAGCGGAATGTAGCAGGACGAGGGGTCCTGGCTGTAGACGGACTTGGCGGCGGCCAGCTGCATGGCGGGCGGCTCGGGGCCGCGGCCCTCGCCAAAGGGGCCGCCCTTGGCGTCGGCGGCCGCCAGTGAAGTGCCGAAGGGGACGAGGCAGCTGCGGCGGCTCACTTCGCAGGCCTGCTCCATGCCGGGCCGCGGGCATCCACCTGCGGGCATAGCACAATGGGGTCAGCCCGGCCGCCGCTGCAAAATGGCAGCCGCGCCCGGGGGCCCGCTCCGGCTCCGCCGACCCCGCGCGGGCCGACGCCGCCGTCGCCGCCGCTCTAGGCCCAGGCCGCGGCCCGTCACCCGGCCTCAGCACAGCACGACAGGCCTCGGGCGACTTCACCGCCCCGAGGGGCGCCGCTCACCTGCGGCTGCTGCGGCCGACTCGCCGCCAGCCCCCGCTGCGGGCCGAGAAGGAGACGCGCCGACCCGGCCCGGCCAGGCCCCGCCAGCGCTGCTCCTCCGCCGCCTCCCTCCTCCCTCCCCCGCATGCGCGCGCCCGCCGCCGCCATCCCGACGGCGCGCGCCCCGCGCCTGCGCGCGCGCCCCCTGCGCCCGCTCTTGGGGTTCGGCGGCGCCCAATCAGCGCGCGCCCGCGCGGGCTAACACCCCCCCCCCCCCCCC
>JANVCC010000040.1:3589940-3614698 GCA_025345505.1 Todiramphus chloris collaris
GTGCGTGTGCGTGTGTGCACGGGAGCAGTGTGTGTGTGTGCGCACGGGAGCGGTGTGTGCCGGGACTTGTGCATGGACGGAGTGTGTGTGCAGACACGGAGGGGAGAGTTGAGTGCGTGCACACGTCTGCGCGGTGTCCAGAGATGCAGGAACTGCCGGCGTTCCCATCCCTGCCTCAGCCTGTGCACGGGAAGCAGCAAAGGGTGCCCCCCTCTGTAAGTGCCCGTGGGCTCCCCGTCCCTGCGTGCTGGTCCATGGGGGACCTTCTCTCCCTTTCACTGTCTGGGCACCGGTAGGACACGTGGAGCACAGGCACGGGACAAGGACATGGCACGCAGAAGCAGGCAGAGGGGCAGTGCCAGGTGGGGGAGGCAGGAGCCTGGTGCCTTTCAGACCCCCCCAGCCCCATCTCTCCCTGCCCGGAGGCAGAAGCTTTCTGCATCTCACAAAAGCCAGATTCTCCCCGGAGATAAAATCCTACCGCCTTTGTTTTGGGAAGACAACAGCAGCTCCGGGCCCCACAACAAAGTCGTTAAGCGGAGGCATCTCCTGGCTTGGGGCTGGGAGCCACATCCCGGAGCTGGAATGAGGAACCAGACGGTGTCTTTAGCCCCTAGGGTGCTGTGTGTCTTCCAGGATTCAGTATCCCGCCCCCAGGACCACAGCCATATCCATCAGAAGTCAGCATCCCCCCAAGGACTACAGCATCTCTCCTAGGACTCAGTATCTCCCCTGGATCAGAGCCATGTCTCCATGGACTTAGCATCCCCTCAGGATTCAGTATCTCCTCGGTAACCACAGCATCCCCCCAGAGACCACAGCATCCTCCAGAACCACAGCATCCCACCCAAGACCAGCAGCACAGAACAGTGACTGGAAAGCTTCTCAGCTCCAGAGGGATGTCCCAGCAACATGCAGAGGAAACCCCAGCTGGAGGGGGACATGCAGCCTCTGGGTGGGCACGTTCTGGTCAAGCAGCAGGTACCTGACCCTCGGGCTGGGGCAGGCGGGGTGCCCACGGGCAGGGCAGGGCTGGGGAGTGATGCCAGGGCCCAGGGGATGGGGGCAGGCAGTGGTGGAGTGGGGGATGTGATGGTGGTGTGTGGGAACGCTGCCGCAGGAAACCAGCGGGATTTACTGGGCTACACGCTAAATCCCCCTCACAAAAGGGGCCTGTTCGTGGGGACAGGATGCCGGTGGCTCAGCCACACTTGTTTGGCCAGCAGAGCCTGGCGGATTAAGGACAATTGGTTCAGCCCTGACAGAAAATACCAGGAATGTTAAACAATAAAAACTGCCTCCAGTTGTCGTGGGGCTGAGGGACGTCCTGGGCTGCCATCCTGCTCAGCCATGGCCTCAGCTGCCCTGTGCCCGGCCAAGCTGGCCCTGGCAAAGCCTGCTGGCACCCGCTGCTGCAACTCAGGGTGATGGACTTGTGCCTGAGGATGTGTGGGGGATCTGTCCCCTGTGCCACGGCAGGCAGGTGGGCACAGTGATGGTCACCACCAGGACCCCAAAAGCAACTCTGGGATGAGTTGGTGTGGACATGGCACTACCTGCACACATGTGCTGCCTACACCCATGCGCTGCTTGCACCCATGGCTCACTCGCTAAGAGAGCAGACAAAGTGAGGCCGTGGCAGGGGGGGAGGCAGGTCTCTGCTCACCCTGTTCCCTTGTGCCCCCACAACTGGCATCAGGGATTAATGAACTCACTTCTGCCTCACTCTTTGAAACTGGTGTGGCCTCATTTTTCAGGGAAAGGGCAGTGCCCAGTAAGCAAGAGCCATGCAAACCATGCCAGGGATGGGGCACTGCCTGCTCTCTGTGCTGGCCCCCATCACGGACAACCCAGCCTGAAGTGAGGTTGGCACAAGCTGTGCAAAGCCCCCAAGGTCTCAGCCCCCTCCCCATGTACCCATCCATGTTCACCCCTGGTCCCAGCTGAAAGCTGGGCAGCACCCATGGGTAGCCTGGGCAGTTTGCCCTCCAGCGTGTGAATGCCCTATTCAGGGCTGTGTGAAATGCATTGGTTCTGGCACATTAGGGGACAGCTGGGATCCTTCCCGAGGAAGGCAGGTTTCACACCTGCCCAGGGACTGTCTGCCTCCACCCGCTGTGCTGCAGCAGGGTGCTTGTCCCAGCAGAGCAGGGAGCAGGGCTGGGGATGGAGGCTTCCAGCATTGGGGTGGGGTTGGGCTCCCCAAAGCAACCCTGCAAGGGGGTGTGACGAGAAGGGGTCCCTGGGACAGCTCTGCAAGCTGCCAGGCTCCCCACAACACACAATGCACAGTGGGCGCTGCACCCAGGACTGAGCCAAGCCCCACACAAGGGCAGCCACAAGCTGCATCCCTTGAGAGCCTGGACTCCAGCGACACTGCAGAAGCAGGAAGGACTAAGGGACCCCCTTTTCAGCTGCCCTGGGCCTAGATCCTGCCCCCAAATGCCTGCCAACCCCCCCCCCCCCCCCCCTTGGGCTGGTTTGGGGCAGGCCATGCCAGAGAGCCAGCTTCCAGGCTAGGGGCCTGCAAGTGCAGCTGGGAGCTGGAGAAGGAAACAAGATCCTGGGGCTAATGACCAGCAAAGCCAGCTCCAGATGAAACCCTAGACCCGGGCTAGCCCTAGCGGGCTGGCAGGAACCCCAGACAGCTGCAGCCCTCTCTGCCCACGCTCCTGGCAGAGCCGGGCACCACGGGACAAGGGGAGGAAAGCAGGCACCAGAGAACAGGGTCAGGAGTCCCCCAGCCTGTGCTCCCAAGGACACAGGGGCTCTGGGAATGCAGCACAGAGCCCATAATTCACTTTTCTACCGGGCTAGCCTGGGCAGGGGGTGTACAGGGGGTCCCCAGTGTGCAGGGCTGGGCCCCAGAGCGCTTTCCCAGCCTGGGAGCCTGCAGCAGTTGGGGGATCGGTTTCAGGGCGATGCTGGTAGCAGAGTTCACGGTGGCTTAGCGCGGCAGCAGCTAATGGGGAACAGATGCGAGGCTGCTTTGTGGCGGAGCGGGCCTGGAGGCGCGGGAGCAAGGACATCGCTTCCTGCACCTGTGGCACTGCCTCTGCCTGCCCCGGGAGCGCTCGCAGGCCCCTGCGCTGCCTGGGGCGAGGAGCCAGGGAGGAGGCAGCCCCCGACTCGCCTCCCCCACAAAGCGGGCCAGCGTCTATTCCAAAAAAATAATTTATCAGATCGATACTTCACATACATAAATATTCATCTCTGTGGCTATGTACAGATGCAGCAAGAGCCTGTCAGGCAATGGGGCTCCTGCCCAGACACTTCCACCGAAGTGTTGGCCAAAGCCTGTCTCCCTGGGCGATGCCATGGGCATCCCGTGCAGTGCCCACCCTGGAGAGGCTCTGGCTCCCGCTGCCCTGCAATGCCAGGCAGATCTCAGCCAGGACTGAAGGCTCAGTGCTGAAATGGAGCCCGGAACACCATGCCCTGGCACTGTGTCTCAGGGCCCTGCCCACCCACCGCTCACACCATGCAAAGCAGGGAACCTGGGCCTGCTCCCTGCAAGGGCAGAGGCAGCCTTGGCATCACCCTTCCCTGCCCCCCCTCAAGTCCTCACACTGGGGTAGAAGAGGCGAGGAGCCAGTGGCAGCGGGTCGTGGGTGAAGACGGAATCGTCAGAGGAGCAAGAGCTAGCGGTGTCCTCGCAGGAGGGCGAGTACTGTTCGAAGGGCATGGAGAGGTCCAGGTACTGCAGGGAGAGATGCTGCTGTCAGCACCCACGCTGCCTCCCCTGCTACCCACCAGACCCCACACTGCTCACCTCCTCCGAAACAGCCGCCAGGATCTTGTCCAGCCCCTCCACAAGCTGCTTGAAGGTGGGACGCTGTGAGGGCACAGCATGCCAGCACTCCCGCATCAGCATGTACCTGGGGGGGAGTGGGGAGTTGTTAGTGAGGTCTTCCTGTGCCACCTGCCCGCCCCACCAGGCTGGCACTTACAGCTCATGGGTGCAGTTGGATGGCCGGTCCATGCGGTGCCCCTCCTTCAGCAGCTTGAAGAGCTCCTCGACAGGGATGCCAGGGTAAGGGGAGCCCCCCAGCGTGAAAATCTCCCACATAAGGATCCCAAACGACCACCTGTGATCACACGTGGCAAAGTGGGGGGAAATCACATCATAGCATCCTCCCCAAGCAGGCAGGGCCCCAGCTTGCCCCACCACACCCTGCAGTGCCAGGAACGGGAGAGGGTGGGATTGCCCCTGGGGAAGATGTGCCCCACTGCTGCTGACCCCATGGAGTACCTCTGTCCTATTTATGGGACCCTCACGTTCATGCATAACCCCACAGCTCTGCCTCGTCCCACACCTGACACCACCCTCGGCTGCCAGCAGCCCCAGGACTCACACATCGCTCTGGTGGGTGTAGACACGGTCGAACAGGGCCTCGGGTGCCATCCACTTCACTGGCAGGCGACCCTATGGGAGCAAACCCCCTGTTCAGCCCTGGCCATGGGTTCTAGTTCGCTATTGGAGGCCCCCAGGCCCCCCCACTCACATTGCTGGTTTTCTTGTAGTAGTCAATGTTGTGGACATCCCTAGCCAAGCCAAAGTCTGCGATCTTCATCACACTCTCTGCCGTGACCAGCACGTTGCGGGCAGCCAAGTCGCGGTGAATGCACTGTGAGGAATGACGCAGCACCCGCAGGAGGTGTGAGATGGTGGCTCCAGCTCTGTGCATCTCCTCCTCACACCCGGAGCCACCTTCCCACACACTCCCTGGCACCCCAGCAGCAGCAGGACCACCCCTACACTGTACTGGCTGCAGTGACAGGCGCAGGAGGAGGGGACACTCAGGAGGGTGTCCAATATCAGAGCTTTAAGCCCCGCATTTTTGGGGAGCTATTGCCCTGTGCTTTGCTGGATGTGGCTGGAAGGTTCTGGACAGCCCAGAGGAAGGAGCTGGGCTCCCTACTGCCATTCAGAGAGGGGACAGTGAGGGGACACAGCTCCTCCATCACCACCGTGCCCCTCCCAGGCACTGCTGAGCACAGGCAGCCCACATGGGCTGTGCCAGCCCTACCCGTTTGGACTCCAGGTACTCCATGCCACGGGCCACCTGGTAGACACAGGAGACCAGGTCCTTGAAGAAGAGTTGCTCCTCGGGCATCGCCACGACGTCAAAAGCATAGTCGGGTGTCGGGGGGCGGCGGGCGCGGAGGTACTCGCGCAGGTTGCCTTTTGCAGCAAACTCCACGATCACGTACAGTGGCCCTGGGAAGGGTGTCCACTCTGATCAGCCCTTGTCCCATCCCAGCCCAAAGTCCCATCCCACCTGCTGCTGTCCCCAGCAGTGCCTTCCCCTGCTCCTGCTCTATGCCCGTGCCCTCCCCGAGTCCTGCCTGTGCAGCACCCTTACCATCCTGCGTGCAGACTCCCAGGAGGTTGATGATGTTCTTGTGCTTGTCCATGAGCTTCATCATCTCCATCTCAGATATGAGGTCGGCCAGGTCCTTGTCAGTGGCACTGTCTGAGGAAGGAGGGCTGTGTCACCATTCCAGCTGTGGTGGCACTACAAGCTGGCATAGATGAAACCTCTGAGCCTGGGACACATTACCTTTCAGCATTTTGACAGCCACAGTGACGGCTCTCTCCGGCCGGTCTCTATCGATGCCATAAGCCTCTGCCCGCACCACCTGGCCAAAGCAGCCTTCCCCCAGGGGCTTGCCCAGCACCAGCCTGGCAGGGACAGGCAGAACTGTGAGGGACCGCAGGAACATCCCCACTCCCCTCCACCTCATGGCTGTGCCCCGAGGGGCAGAGGTGGTGTGGCTGCCCCCTTCCACCGAGACAAGTCCCAGCACCCTGGGGTATGGCAGTGTTAAGGTGTCCAGTGATGGCCAGAGAATTCCCCACCTATCACCCACACGCTACCATCCCCAGGGCAGTTGGGGAAAGCAGCCCTGCCCCAGACCTGCCCCATGCAGCACCGTACTTTTCTCGAGGGAACTCCCACTTGGCATCGAGGGGCAGGTCCAGCTCCATGACCCCCGCCAGCATTGGGGCGCAGCTGGAGGAGAGACGGGTGACGCGCATCAGGGATGTGCTGGACTTTCCAGAGGAGCTGGAGTCCAGGGAGAACTGCAGAGAGAGACCAAGGGATCTCAGCCCCATGCTCCAGGGCCAGAGAACAAACAGTGCTGCAGAGAGACCCTCACTCAGAGCAACAGGGTGAGGGAGCCACAGGAGACAGTGGGGAGGGCAGCCCCAAAGCTGGCAGTACAGGGTAAGGTGTGATGGGTGCAAGCGGCACTTGCAAAACCAGTTGGTTTCCAAGGTTCCCCTGTGTCCCCAGGGCTCCAGCTTGGCACCCACCTGTCGGATGAGTGGGAATTTGGAGAGCTTGTGGACTGCCATGGGCTCCAGGGGCTGCTTTCTCGACTGAGTCTGCATCCGGCACAGCACCACGATGATGATGGCCATGGCCACGGCCAGCGAGCCCGAGGTGTAGATGATGATGTCCGTGTACTTAGTCTCAGGGGCTTCAGCTTCACGCACCAGCTCCTCTTCTAGAGCAAGTGAATGAGTCAGCCTGAGCAATGGTCCTTGCGTGTTGGGGGTCCCAGCTCCCACACCAGGACCCCCACTCCTACCTGGCAGGACGGTGAGCCAAGCAGACTGGTAGGAGAGGCCGATGGAGTTCCCTGCCAGGCAGGTGTACTCGCCAGCATCCTCCATGGAGATGTTGCGCAGGTACAGCACCTCCACCTCAGAGCTGTTGATGTCTGCAGTCTGCCAGGAAGAGGGATGGATGGTCAGCATCCCTTCTCCTCCCTGGGGGGCTCTGCGCATCCCATCAGCACTCTGAGGTGGGTGTCTGGGAGCCGGCTGCTTCCAGCCCTCGTTACCTTGAGCACTTGCACATAGGGGACCCCGTCGGGACCATAGCTGCTGCCATTCACCTCGATGTGCTTCAGCCACTGGATGTGGGGCTGGGCATCACTGTAGACCTTGCAGAAGAACTCCACGTCACTGCCCACCAGGGCTGTGGTGTTAGCAGGCAGCCCAGCCTGCAAGATGGGCCTGTGTGGGGATCTCTCTGTGCAGAGGAGAGCAGAGCAGTGTCACTGACACAGTGGCCCAGAGCAGGGGCTCCTTTCTCCCTCCTTTTCCACTCTCTGTGAAACCACAGAGAACCCTTCCCTGGCCCTACAACAGACCAGTACAACCCAAGCCTGGTCTCCATCCCCATGTATCTTGGGTGTGAGGAACACATGGGCTGCACCAGCGAAGGGGACACAGAGGTTCCTCCACCCCATTCCCTGTGACCCTGACCCCTCTGACAGGTATGGAAGGAGCAAGAAACCAGAACCGGTGCTGAGAAGCCCTCACCCAGCACATCCAGAAGGTAGCTGTAGTGGATGCTGCCAAACCTGTTCTCTACCAGGCAGGTGTAGTTGCCGCGGTCAGAGGGTACCACGCTCTCCATTACCAGGCTCCAGTGCTGGTGCCGGAGCTGCAGAGGGGGGAGGTGAGACAGTGAGGTGTGATGGGGAGTGGAAGGACTCGGGGAGGGGTGGCTGCAGCAGGGGGACCTGGCCCTTACCCGGATGCCCCCGATGCGGTGCTCCCCCCTGAACTCACGCCCATTTTTGAACCAGCGGATGCTGGGGCTGGGACTGCCTGAGGCTGGGCAGCGAAACTTCACCGTGTTCCCCGCAGGGACCGCATACAGCTTCTTGTCCATACGGTGTGGGTGAGTCCAGTAAGGAGCTGGGGAGACGAGGGATGTACAGTGGAAGGTGGCGGGGGCAGCATGGAGGCTGCCAGAGCTGGTCCCAGCTGCTTGTACTGTGAGCAGGAGGCAACAGTGCCTCAGGCCACTGGACCTGTCCCAACTGCCCCCTTCTGCTCAGGGTGGCACTGACCTCTGTGCATGTAGACAGGCTCCTTGTTTTGGTCTCTGTGAGGACTGTCCCCATCACTGTCTTCATCATCATCACCTGATGCCAGCGAGTCTGCAAAGGAAAATGGGTTGAGAGGGACATCCCTGCCTGCAGGGCCAGGCGGGCTGCGGCTGCACCAGGGGGGAGCTGGGCACTGCTAGGGCTCCTACCCACGACAGAGATGGTGAAGGTGCGCAGGATCTCCCCAGTGCCTTGCACCCGGCACACATAGAGCCCTGAGTCCTCATAGGCGACCTCTGAAATTTCCAGTAGGCTCTGCCAGAGGCGGATGCGACCCCCTGGGACAAGTGGCCGGGACTCTTTGAACCACACAACACTGGATCCACTCTGGTTGGCATCACAGTACAACTTCAACACGTTGCCCGGGTCCAGCAGGAGATGTTCCTCTTCTGACTCCAGCAATGGGCTCTCAAATAGCTCTGGAGAGATGCCATGAGCACCCATCTCAGTGCCCACTCCTCCCCAAGGGAGGGACCAAGAGGACCCAACCATGCACCCACTCCAGTGTGGAGGGCCCATGGTGTGATACGGCACAGTGCCTGGCTCCACTGCCCCAGAGGCAGGCAAGGGTCGGACTCTGCCCTGGGGCACGGGGACATGGCTTCCTCAGTGGCATGTCCCTGTCCAAGGCCACACATGCCACCATCCTTCCGTGAGGGCCACTCCCAGCAGCACAGGGTGCTGGAGCTTGTCATGCCTCACTGAATGCAGTACCGAATGAAACCCTCCCAGCCACCTGCTTTCAGACCTTCACGTGCCCCAAACATGGACGAGCCCCCAGCAGCCTGGCTGGCCCCAGCGATGCTCAGCCCAGGCAACGGTGCCCTGCCTGCCGATAGCTGGAACCAGGCATGGCACATGGATGACAGAAACAAACCAACCACTAGTGCAGCAATACCCACTGCAGCCCGACTGCCTGCATGTGGGGGCCTGAAGGGACACAAGATTGTTCCCAGACCTCTGCTTGTGTCCCCAGCCCTCTGCGTGGCCATCACAGGAAGGATGTGGGGTAGTAGGGCCTCTGGTCCCTTGGGACATGTCCTCCTCCTTCACCCACCACGAGAGGCACAGACCACCCGCATTCTTAAGGCACTCGCCACAGAGCCACAAACAACTGCCACAGCCCACAGCGTTCACACCATCCTGATCTGCCACATGCATCCACTGAGCACGCTGAGCCCCCGCAGCGCAGCGACAGCCTGTCTGGAGCCACCCTGCTCTTCCAGCCTCCTCACCTCCTCGCCCAGCGATGGGGACACTGGCATCCCGCGCCGTGCCCCCCAGCTCCCACCAGCCCAGCCCCCTGGTCAGAGCTGTGGGGCTGCGTGCCCAGCACGAGCACCCGGCGCTCCCAGGCCCGGGGAGTCACTGGGGATGGGGGAAAGCATTCAGGAAGCAGAACCCCCGCCCCTCCGCCCCCATGCCCCGTTCCACACACCCCCCGCCGCCGTACCTGGCTCCATCGCCCTGCCCCGGGCGGCAGCCGCCAGCAGCAGCCCCAGCAGGACCCGCAAGAGGGGCCGCATCTTCCAGGCCGGGTCCCACCCTGCGAGACAGGCAGGGCCAGGGTGAGAGGAGCCGGGCAGGCAGGTCCCTCCCACGCGTGCCCGGGCCAGGCAGGGACAAGCCGTCGGGTTCGGGGTGCCTGGCCCCAGGGTGCCGTGGGGAAGCTGTGCGGAGTGCCCAGGGCACGCCGGGGTGGGTGCGCATGGAGAGGAGGCAGAGCTCGGAGGGGCCCTGGGCAGGGTGGGACCCTACCCAGCCCACTCTCCATCGAGGGGGCGACCCGGGTTGGGTGCAGGGAGCCCGACCTCTCCAGCCGGCCGGAGCCTGGCCGAGGCGCTGGGAGAGGTTAAGCGGGAACAGGGGGGCTGGGTAGTCCCGGAGTGAGGGGGATCCCAGGGAGGGGGGTCTTGGGGCGGGGGTGGAAGGTCTCGGGAGCGGGGTCCCGGTGCCGGGGAGGGGAGGAACGCCCCGAGGGCGAGGGTCGCGGGCGGCGGCGTTACCGGCGGTGACGGCTGACGGGCTCCCTCGGCGGAGCCGCCCGCGCAGCGCGGGGAGGGCCGGGGCAAAGTCCGGGGGCCGGCGGGCTCAGCGCCGCCGCGGCCCCATGGCGGGCAGGGCTGGGGCTGGCTCCGGGCTGCGGGCTGCTCCGGGGCTGCCTCCGGCTCCGGGCTGGGTCCGGCCCCGCTCTGCCGTCGCGGCGGCGGGCGCGGGCACTTTGTAGGGGCGCGCTCGGGTTACAAGCGGCGCCGCCCGCCCCGCCCGGAGCGCTGGGGGAGGCGGGGGGGGGGGGGGGGGGGGGGGGGGGCGGACCGGCCCCGAGCCGCGGCTGCTGCAACCGGCCCCGCTCCGCCGGCCGCCGGCTCCTTCGCAAAACCCCGGCCGCCGAGCTCGGCGGGGTGTGGGCGGGCGGCACCGACCCTCCTGGGCACCCCCCGGCAGCATCGCCCCGCCGGTGGGGAACGTGTGGGGCTGCGGAGAACCGGCGACCGCTCCCCCCGACGCCCCCCAGGCAGAACCCACATGTCGGGCCCCCGCCCCGGGCGCGGGATATCGGGCGGTCGTGTCGCCCCGACTGCCGGGAGCAGGGAGCACCCCGTCCCCGGAGATGCCGAGGGCTCCACGGCAGCAGCATCACCCCAGCGGGTGGCCCTGGCCCGGGCTGGGTGCTGCCTGTTGCTGGGTGCCCGACAGCCCGCTCGCTAATTGTGCTGCAATTAGTTGCAGCGTTATCGCTACCGGTGCCATAAAGCGGCTGTGACCCTCATTAGGAGCCCATAACCGAGCATCGTAAAACACCATGAGGCTTCTAGTCAGGGTTGGAGTGGCCCTAATCTGACCCATAAACACTTCACCTTTGCTTTCCCCATGCTGCTGCTTGCACTGGGGCAGGCTGACCACACTATGCCCAGGGCCCAGTGCCCACCTGCCTGCCCACACAGGACCCCTGGGCCGCAGACCCACTGAGCCGGCACAGTCCCCAGGAACACCTTCCCCTGAGCATCCTCTTTCCACTAAGAGGGGACAGAGGGTGCCCCCAGCACATGGTCAGGATCCAGCCCCAGCGCTGCCACCCTTCTGCTTTCCAGGAGCCTTGCACAGGCTCAGCATGGCTCTTGGGGTCCTGCGAGTGGGCTACAACTGTCAATGCCACTGCCCATCCCACAGGGCCATGCTGCCAGGGCCAGGGCACAGCTTTGGCCATTCTGCTCCGGTGTGGGAAACCAGCAACTTCCAGCACAACATAGTTTGCCTGCAAGGTGCTACGATCTCCCATAGTGCCATCCACCACATGCTGCTCCCCACCTGGGGTCCTGGTCTCCGTCCTGGGGTGCTGGTCCCTCTTTGGGGCACAGGGGCATGGAGCAGTCTCCGGGGCCATCAGATCCCAGCAGCTGTTCATTCCTGCCGATGCGTGAAGCGGACGAGAACATCAATTTCACGGAGCACCAGCCACCCCTGCAGAGCTCACAGCATGCCGGAAGCACAGAAAAATGTTGGGTTCAGCTTGATTCGAACCGAAACCAAATTAAAACCAGAGAGAAGGAGTTGTTCCCAGTGCCAGGAACACTATGAGAGAGATCAATCTCAGGGCAGCCCATGGCAGCCACAGCCTAGGATGCGCACGGAGAGACCCCATATCCTGTCCAGGTCCCCAAGTGCTGGGTAAGGTGCTGGATGGGAGCAGGACAAGGAGACCCGTGCTGGAACCTCACTTCATGACACACCAGGCATCCCTACAAGGCCAGCACAACGCTGAGTGCAGGCTGGGGCTGTGCTGGGAATCAGTTCCCTCCCTGCCATGGGGCAGCGCTGGGCCAGGGGTTGGGCTGCCTGGCTTGATTTATAACAGCAACTGAGGGGAAACAAAAAGCCCTTCATGGCAGCACAGCCCCACCGCCTGCCACCCGCTGCCGGCAGCACTGCCATGGCCTCCACCATGCTACCAGCTCAACAAGGGGGGATTGTGCCAGCCCCAGCACCCTGTGCTGTGGTTACACCTCTGCCCCAGCACCCTCTTTTGCCACCTCTGTTCCTCCCAGCTCTGTGAGCTGCTTCCATCAACTGGGGCACCTAAGGGGACATGTGACTTCTGGATGTTGAGACACAGAGAGTGGGAGCTCAGATGCAGCAGGGTGCCCAGGGAGTGAGTGAGTGTGTCTTCAGGGTCCTGCAGATGGGGCAGCAAGGGGACTGGCATGGTGCAAATGGGGCAGGGGAACCCACTCTGCCCCATGCCCAACAGAGGAGAGGTGGACCCCCTGGCCAGACCCTCGCTTACACGTGCGGGGCCCTGCAGCAGCAAGCGTGCACGAGGGGCTGGGCGCCGGCATGCTGGGGCACCATCCTCCCGCCTGCCCCTTCCCCCAGGCAGTAAATCATCCCCGCTCCCCTCATGAAAGGCCCGTGTATGCACCGCCGGCACAGGGAGCCTGCCTGGTGCCAACAATATTGCTCTTGGAAGGCAGCCGGGGCTGCGGGAACACAGCCGCCCCTTGTGCCTGGCCCCAGCGCTCGCAGCCGCTCCCGCTGTGGTGGCACCTGCGGCCAGCGTGAGTGCGCACGGCACGGTGGCTCCTGGGGGGCAGAGCCCGGGGGGGTCTTTCCTCCTGGAAGTTTCTCTCGGCCTCCCCTGAATGGTTGTTGTTTGGGACACGGGCTCCCCAGCTCCTTGCATGTGCATGGGGTTTGGGGGCTGAGACCACTGTGAAGCCCCCGGCACTGAGGGCGTGGGCCAGCCCCGGAGGAAGGGGTCCTGGGTGCCCCAGCACAAGGGTTCCTGGCTTCATCCAGTGCTGCTGGCCTTGGCACGAGGCAGCTTCCAGCTCTGACCGCAACCCACTGCACTCATGTCAGCAGCGACCTGCCAAAGCAGAGAGGGGCTGAGCTGGTGGGGAAGGATGCTCCACAGGGACTGGGTCCTGTGCTGGAGGCGAGCAGCTGGGCTTGGGGCAGTGCTCCCACCAGACCCTGGTCTTGCCTGTCCATCCTTATCTCTGTCAGAGAGGGACCGATGGAGCAACCTGGCCCAGTTAAGGTTTAACCAGGCAAAACTTGGCAAACATGAACCTGCTGCTCCCTCTGGGGAGCTGAGAACGTGAGGCCTGGAGCAGGGGCTGTGGGACAGGGACACGGGGCCCTGAGCTTTGGCCAATCCCCCAGCACAGCACAGGAGCACTCACAGATACAGGCGCTGAGGGCTGAGCTGGGAGCATGTGGGGCTGGGGCTGGCCTGGCAGCACAGAGTGGACTGCTCCATACCTCATCCCTGCAGCAGCCCTGCCACCTCTGCCCATCTCAGCTGTGCCAGCTAGCAATGGGGCTGCGGCTGGCACAGGGAATGGGGTGCACGGGGCCAGGAGGGGTGTTACTCCCCTCGGGGACATGGCACACACCATGTGCTGGGTTGGACACCATGGTGCCCATCAAAGGACAGAGCAAGAGCTTTGCCAGTCCTGCCCCCTGTGGAGCACTGGGGACTCATCCCAGGAATGGTACAGCCACAGCAGGGGAGTGAGGCAGGAACAGGGCCACCCCGATGCTTCCAGCCCCTAATCACAAGCAGGCGCCCGGCCCTGCTCCACATCTGCACCTGATTTACTCGCTGGAGCCAGCGGGGCCACGAGGGATGGCAGCGGTTGGGGCTGCGGCCGGGCCGCGTTCCCCCGGCTGAGGGGGGGACCCGGGGCCCAGCCCCTCGCACTGCCAGAGGAGCAGCCGGGCAGGCTCCACGGAGCTGCTGCGGCACGGGCAGGGGACGGCGGCGCTTCCGTGGGGGATGTGGCTGGGGGGTGGCTCCATGCCCTGTGCCGTGCCTGCCAGCCCGGAAGGCACTGGGGCTTGGCCCGCCAAAGGCAGCCAGAGCCCCAGCCCGCTGAGGTGCTGCCCGCAGAGGCACTGGCAGGGAGGGCCAGGACTGGGCAGCCCTGGCTGCAGCCGGGCAGAGGTGCTGGGCTAGTAGCACACTGGCATCCGGGCGCAGCCTGCGGACAAGGGCCATGCTTTGTCCTCAGCCTCCCCTGGCATATAGGTGGCTCTGGCCCCACAGACAGCCTCCAACTCCTCTCCTGGCACGACCGGGTTGCCCGTGAGTGCTGGGGGCCCCTGGAACAGTCCAGCAGCAGAATGGGCAGCCAGCAGAGCAGGGACACCAGCGATTTTGGAAGCCACCTGGGCTGCGCTTGGAGCATGGGGATGGAGCTGGCATGACAGACACACCATGGGCACTGCAGCCCCCAGTACAGTTCAAGGGGCCAACTGGTCATGGCTGCCCTGGCACAGCTACTGCCAACCCTCCTGCCACTGGGGAAGGAGATATGCCAGGGGCACAGGCAGCCCTGTGGCTGCTGCCTCCTTCCCTGCACCTGCCCTGGGGAGCTCCTGAACCCACAGAAGGGCCCAGAGCTGCCAGACACACCACAGCTCTGCCCCGGGGAGGGGAAGAGGGAACAGGGTGGCAGCAGCAGGCATGCTGCCCTGGCACAGCTGTGCACCACAGGAGAGGGATGCAACCCATCCCTCCTAGCACCATCCCCACAGCTGATGGCAGTGACATCTTCCGTGTCAGCACAAGGCCCTGCATCACACCTATGGATGCTGGTCCCCTGCACTCTGGTGCAAACCTGCTCACGGAGGAGCTGCACAGGCAGTCCCAGGTACCCAGCGAGAGAGCAGCCCGCAAAGGGAGAGCAGCAGAGCACGTCTGCCATGGTGCCACTCCTGTGCTGCCCTGGCAGTGCCAGGGAACAGCCCAGTGTCCTGCGGCAGTCACAGATGTTTTCAGCACAAGCTGCACAACAGCTTGCAGAAGGGCCAGCAGTCTCCCGGTCCAGAATGTCCCATCTTGGTGGCTGCAGCGTGCCCAAGGCCATGCTGGCTTGCCAGAGTAGCACAGATGAAGACACTTACTGGCTCTGTCTGCACCTCAGGGTGCCGCGGGATGAAAGCCAGGCCCTGGGGAGGGGAGATGGGAACACAAGCCCTCTGCCCCTCCCAAGTATTTCAAAGGTGTCTGCATCCTGTTCTTTGCTTTGAAGTATGACAAAATCCCAAGAGGGGATGTAGCAGAGAGACAGCACCCAAAAGTAGTAATAAACACTCTATTTGGAGAGCTTCACCTTAGGGAAACAGCAGATACACAAACACTGTGTACAGGGGAAGGCAAAACTGTCAGTAGACAGACAGGAGTGACACGCCAGACTGGGCAGTGCTGGAAATGGATCCCTCTTGGTGTCAACGCACAGCACATATAGCAGGCACCTGCCCCGGTGCAGCAGGACGAGAGCTAAGCAGCAGAGGTCGGAGTTGGAGGCCATCCAGGGCTACAGGCGCACAATGCTTCCTTCAGCTCATCGCAATTTTCTGCTCATTGATTTCTGCTTGCAAGGTTTAAAAGGACTCCCTCTGTAGCAGGCGACTAAGGTCAGAGCTCAGCAGTGGAGAAAGACTGGAAAACATTAGGAAGGCAAACCCAGACCAGCAGGAGCCTGTCCTAAGGGAAGATGGCAGATTCTGTGTGGGGTGAAGAAAAACAAAGCTCATGCACAGCCTGGAGTGGGGAAGGGAAGGCGCTCACTCCAAGCACCGAGATTAGCAACCAGCTCACTCTTTCCTTGCATAACCTGACCAGTGTGCACACTGGATTTTGGGAAGTGCTTCTACAGACCAGCCTTCAGCCCCACGAAGCTGTCAGCTGCTCCCCTGGCACACAACGCTGAGACTCAAGGGCCCCAGACTGTCCTTCAGCAGCTGCCGGGGCCATGCAATGGGAGGCAGCAGCTTGGCTCAGCCCACCCCAGCACTGTGGTGTGTCCACGGCTGTCACCCATGCTCCTGCCAGCCCCACCAAGCCCCACCAGCAAGGGAAGTCCTTGGAGGGGCCACATCTGCATCCTCCTGGAAGAAAAAGAGCAGGATGTTTGCCACAGACTAGCAAAGTCTCAGTTCCATGGAGGCACTGATGCTGGGACAAAGCCACGGGGTGCTGACTCAGAGCACTGGCACGGAACAGGAGGCCAGCCCCAGGCACATGGCTCCTGCGGTGGGCTAGCAGAGAACAGGCAAGGCCTTAGCTTAAGGCAAAACATCTAAAGAGCTTGTCCAAAATGTACAGCAGTCTCAGATGCCTGCCCTTCCTTCCAGGGCCCTTTCTAACAGATCTAGTACATTTGCACCATGAAGAGACCATCTGTCTTAATTTCTGCATTTGAAATGCAGAACATCCCTCTTCCAGGATGGTACAAACATCTAAGAACTTTGAAGAGAAGGGCTGGGCAAGGAGTGTCTAGTGAAGTACTAATGAAGGCAGGTTTCCAAAGGATTTGTAGCTTTTTAGTCAGCTAATGATTAGACCATGTTAAACTACCGTTTTCTGCTGCACCTAGATTTATTCCCTCTCTTTTCCCTTAAATCCTTACTTCCCCAGAATATTTTGGTGTCAGTAGGGAAAATGCACTCCCAAGCAGACCCGGACAGAATTAGAGATGAACTCACCCTGCTCTACCTTCCTCTGCTAATTGCACTCGGAGATCTCCACCACTGCCGAGTTTGGCTGAGATTGGTTTAAGTCACAGGGGGTAAAGACACACATGGTGAATGATCACGTACACCGGTTTCCATGGGAAACCAGGCTAAACAGTTACTGCCTTCCATGTGGAAATCCTCCGAGCAGAGGGCTGAGTGTCTGGAGTGCCAGGAGCTCGAACTCCTCTTGCAGCCCTCCACTCCTACCAGCAGCAGTTTGCACACTAGAAGTTGTAACTACTCGCACAGACAGACCCAAACAACCCAGCTCCAGAACCAACGGCTGCAGTACTGCAAAAAAGCTCTGACGCCAACCAGTGGCTCGTGAAATTCTGCACACGGACCCGAGCGGAGGAGGCATGGAAAGAGGTGCCATGCTGGTTATTTCCTATTTTAGGCCTGTACAGAGCCAGGCAAGCTGCACCATGTCACACAAGCACCGCTCGCTATGGTCTAGGAGCTCTCCTCTGTCAAAAGCCACCTCTGAGCATGGGATGCTGGCCCTCCAGGTGCAGGAATCCATTATTTGCTCTGGTGAGGGAGGAGGTGGCCACTACCAGCCTGTTGCCAAAACCTCCTCATAGCAGATACACACCTCCTCTCACACCGCACCCGCCTTCACAGGAAACAATTACACAATGAAAACTACTCTAAGGGAGTGAAGTATTTGCTGTCTAGCAAGTCTCTTCCAGCTGGATCCTTTTTCCGAGATTCAGTCCCTGTTCTGCTCAATGGGTGCATACAGGAGGGTAGGGCTTTGCTTATCCAGAGGGATAATGAAACCATTGTGGGCTGGCAAAGGATGTGCGTTCTTGGGCCACCAACAACTCCAAGAACAGTGCTGCAACTTGCTCTAGAAGTCTTGGCTGAAGTAACTGTAGCCTCCTGGGGCAGTTGACTCTTCCCGGACATACTGCTGTGGTGGGAATGGTCCAACAACCGGCACTGCTCCTGGCATCCTGGACATCGAAGGGAGCAAGAGGAAGAGAAGAGAAAAAAGGAGACAATGTCAGAAGTGCTCTGAAACGTGCCAGCTGCAATCAGTGCTCAGCAGGCATGGCTGTCACTGGAGCAACAGCCTGCTCTTGCCAAGTTAAGAACTTGCCAGAAGAGCTTCCAAGTGCATCCTCGCCCTCCATGCGTGTGTGCAAACAGACACCTTTAGCATGGCAGGATTAGCTCTCGCACAGCTCAAAGACAGGTAAAGAGCTTCCATTACAAAGGAAGTATCCTGGCTCTCCTCAGACTGCAGAAGCTGGC
This sequence comes from Todiramphus chloris collaris, assembly GCA_025345505.1. Lineage (NCBI taxonomy): Eukaryota > Metazoa > Chordata > Aves > Coraciiformes > Alcedinidae > Todiramphus > Todiramphus chloris. The sequence goes on from JANVCC010000040.1 coordinate 3,607,641, forward strand.
CTGGAACAGGACTGAATGGCTGAATCCAGCAGCAGCTTTCAGAAAGGGACTTGCATGGCTGCAAAAACTCAGAGAGCATCCATGTCCTTAAGGGAACATTTATGCGTATGTGTTGGGAACATCCTCAGTGTTACTGCTCTAGAACGGGATACTTGCTATTCCCTGATCTGGCTGTGTGGAAACTTTCTGGGGATGGCAGATGGACCATGTGTCTTCCAATCAAGTACTCCAGGGAGCCGAGGGACCATGGGCTGTTATTCCACAGATAAGCAACAAGACATCCCAGTTTTCCTCCTGTCCTCCGTGGGAAATTTGGCCAGGAGTCTGTCCTCACTGCAGGTAGAGTTTCCTAATACCTCTCTCTTCTAAGAAGCTCTCTAACCAACCCAGTCTTGTTACTGAGCTTCTTTTTGCAAAGGCTTTGAAATTAGAGATCTGAACTTTGACAGTGTCCAGAACAAGTATTTTGGTATATTAATATCTGTCAGCCTAGCTTCTTTTTTTGGATTAATAATATATGCAGAAGATGCCATTATTGAACCCACCATCTGTGAGAGTGAGTTCAGGACTATAGTCTAGGTTTCTGGAGCATCCTGACTACATGCCAAATTTTAAGGCAAGGAACCCCAAGACAGATTAGAATGGCAAACAGATCTCTGCTGAGCCAGTCTTTAATTAAATTTAAATCTCAGTTGATAGAGGAACTGTGTTTAACAGGTGTCAGTCAGTCTGGATGCACTCACTGCAAAGGTCCACACTGAGCTGAACTGTAGAGAACCAAAAGCACCTACAGGGCCTTTCTACTCCAGCTGTGCCCCAGAGGGTGTCTGCTGTGTGCAGAGGGAGCTGCTGGGGGGGATGGGATTCAGGACAGAGCAAGCTTGCACAAACCCTGTTCTGCTGGAAACACGCGTTCAAAACGGCATCCTGAGTTATGTTTAAGCCATTGATTTGAACAGCGAGGCTGGAAACACACTTAGACAAGAACATTACTTACTGATTCTTGTGTTTGAAGCCACTGATGTGAGCTTGGTACTGCTCTATGGAGTTGAGGACTATGTTACATGTGCTGCAGGGGTAGCCCTTCCCAGCTGAAACAGACAGCAATGTTAGCACGCACAGCTAGCCAACAACCTGCTGCCTGAAGTAGGAACAAGCGAGATAAGCAATCACTTGGTTTGTTAAACAGCCTCTAAACAAAAGACAAATAGCAAGTCAAGAGCCTGACCAGGAGGTGAGGTTGCAGAATCCCACTACCCCACCATGTATCAGCCAGTCACTGCGAGGGAATCACTAAGCCAGAAAAGCTTTCCTGGTCACAACGTGGGTTTGCTCATCTATAAAAGCAAAGACACGTTTCCTATAAACAGTTCACAGCATCAGACACAGTAAAAGTCTCAGCACTAGGACACCAAACCTGATGCTATACTGCCTTTGCAACTCCATTTCTCTCCTAAATTCCCACTTCTCCTGATCTGTACATATCTTAACAGAAAATGAGTGAGATATTTAATTTGTAAGTTTAAAGTGTTTCAATAAAAACCACGGAGCCAGAGGAGACAACACACAATGTCCAGTCCCACAGTGCAGCATTCTACTAAGCCTTGATGATGTGCCAACTGAGAATATTAAGCTTTATCCTCAAGCAGTTTGATTACAGTCACTGTACCAGTTAACAGCAAGAAACAAGTTTCCAGCAGTAGTTGTACTGGACAGATCAATGGTTTTGTGTAACACGACAACTCCAGATGGAACGAAAGTTTGGGAGGTCACAGGTATCCAACAGGCAAGCATGGCAGCATGGCTCAGTGCAGGACTCTCTAGCAGGGGAAAATCCTGGCAGTTATCCTCAAGACATGAAGCGCTCCCGCATTTTGGCTCTCTGGGCAAGGGTCTGCTGGGGAGTCTCATAAGGAAAACATTTCTTTCAGGTGAAAGAGGAGACTCTCCCCAGGAGAGCAGAGCAGTGTAATCAGCGAGTGAGAAGCACAACACATGATGTAGCAGACATCTCCAGACCTGTCTGAGGAACCTGAGAGGTCTCAGACTCCAGTGGATATTCAGTTCTCAAAACAGATCTGGACTGGGCAGGAAAGACCAGAGGAGCCATTACAGCCTCAGGTCTGCCTCCTTGCACGACTGAGGTCACAGTCTCTCTGTTGCAAATCTGGCAAACAGGTGTATGCACAAAGTTGTCTGAAGTGCACTCCTGTACCCCAAACCAGTGGTTAATGGAGGAACTTCAAGCAGACAAACACCTCCATGTTGCACTGCGAAGAACACAGCTTTACCTGCTGCCAGCCAGATACCAGCAGAGTGAAGTTTAGGGACAGGTACGGCTGTTAGCACACGCAGATTGGCAGAGAAAGCAGAAAACATCCCTGACTGCAGCCCAGGCTCCAAAACCTCGCCTGAACAGGTTAAATGCCATGGAGATGGGTCTGTGCTCTGGTTCTGCTGGAGCTTCATGAGAGCCATCACTCACCCGGTGACGGGCACTGCCCACCTACCCAGCCTGCCTGGGCTGGGACTCCTGCCGCTGTCAGCGCCTGAGTCACGCTCAATTGGAACCATTCATCAGACCCCTCTAATTAGGTAAAGAGCAGATGGGTAACACTAGATATCAAGCACCTTTTCCATCTCCCACACGACTACGTGATGTGGGAGAGAATATTACTGGGATAATTGAGCCTTGTTTCTCATAAGTGCTACTGGTATCTAAAGGTGGCCTGCAAAGAATTAGAATAATTAATCCTCTGTCTGTGTGGGTTTTTACAACCGAGAGAGAAGCCCTTGAAGATGATTTTAAGATGATTTGTCTGCTTATTATTTACCTCAAGCATCGAGCAGGTACTAGACTTCCTGGTCCAATAGAAGGCTGCTGGGAGGAACAAGGGAGTTTACTGTGAGCTCCTAATGATTTCACTGGACTCCAAGGGCTTTCATCCCGCAGAAGTGCTCATAAGCAGCAGATCATAAACCAAATGAGTTTTAACTGTCTGCCTAAAGTTCCTCCTTAACAGCTCTTTTTTTCCTCCCCTCATTCCTGCTTGCTCCAGAGAGACTTGCATTAGTTCATCAGATGGAAGTGCCCACACAGGCAGAAAGGCATTCAGGGAGAAATCTTCCTGGCTTTCATGTGCTTTGAAGCAGCAGGTGCAGTTAAACCTATTTCTTCCACCTTTGGCTAGTCCCCTACAAAGATATTTTCTGAAGCATCAAATGCCACTTTTATCTTTCCATTTCAGATGCAATCACCTAGCTAGAAACAGTACTGGTCAAAATCCCTGGATTATCTGCACAGAGAATAAAAAGGACACATCACCAGTTAGACAATGTTGCAAAACACAACCCAAAGCTTGTCTTGAGTCGCTACAGTGTAAAACCTCTCTTGCTGCCAGGGGGTTACAGCATCAAACAGATCAATCTTACAGCATATAATCAAAACACTCATCACCGGCAACTCTTCCTTGCTCCCTCCACACAGACTCTCTTGTCCAAAGACCTGCCAGACAGGTACTGTTGCTCTCCCTAACCTCTCTTCAGCTATTTATTAGCCTGCCTGCTGAGAACTCACCCATGAAGGAGGATGCTGGTGCATCAGGGGTTCGGCCATAGTGGGCCATCAGCTTGTGTTTGGTTTCTTGCTTTCTGTGCTTCTTGCCTACATAATGCTGTTTTGCCATTAGGGGGTTGTTGAAAGTGGCGTGGCAGAGGCTACAGAACTTGTCTGGGTCAGTAATGTCCTTGTTCTCTTCATTAGAAGACACGGTAGAGGTGGAGAGGGTGGCAGGATGTTTCTGTGGGGGCACAGCTTCTGTAGGGTGAATCCAAATTCTTGGTCAGTCACAGAACTCAGAGGTAAAAAACAATCACTTTATTTCCCCCAAACCTTCATTAAAAAAAAGTAACCCACTACACCTAAACCCCAAACCTAGACATGGCATATAAGACATCTAGATAAATTCACGTGGCTCCTACCTCTTCCCTTAACACTGCAGAGTTGAAAGGCATGTGGTAAGGCAAGCCAGAAAAACTTTCAGGATTAAAAAACCCCAACAGATTTGCATATTTCTACTTAACACAAACACGGCCATATTCAAGAAACAGTGAACATGAATGAGCCTCCACCTACTCTTATCAACACCTGGCTAGAACATGGGTACCAGCCTCTGCAGCAAAGGCAAGTGGGTTCTAGGAAACACTGTGCAGCTGCAGGACTTGTCCCGAACCAAAATCATGAGGAGTCTTGCCTGAGAAGCAGCACAAATAGGACTTAGTCTGCCACAGTGAATCCTGTTTCTGCCTGGAAAATCCCAGCTGGGAGCTGGCACAACCTGCCATCCCCAAGTGCACTCTAAGACTGCCTTTTCCCACTACCCTGGGGTCCTACAGCACCCCAGCTATCTGCAGCTCACAAGTCCCCCAACCTCAGAGGCTACATCTTTGTAGTTGAGCAACACTGATGAATTTGCTGTACTAGAGTTTCACCAGTCACTCCAGTCCCTGTATGCTTTACTGAGCATTGTATCTCGTGGGGGGCATTTCCACATCTTAACATCACACTCCCTGAACAGCAGCTCTCTCCCAGTCCCCACATGCAGGGATAGGCACAACCCTGCTGCAAGCTGCATTTCTCCCAAACAAAGCAAAACAAAAAGCACACAACTTTTTACCAATGTCAGCCTACCGAGCAGGCTGCTGCGAGTGGCCATGTCACTGGAAGGGCTCTGCTGGCTTACTCTGTTTCACCCTAAAGCCTCACAAGAGCTTGGGGTCCAATGAACCTCTCAACTTTTGTACTGCTTGAGCAGCCCCTAGGTACCAGGGGAAAGCACAGGAAACAGTCATACCTTCCACTTTGGGAGACTGCTGCTTCATGTTCTTGGCATGAGTCTTGCCCAAGTAGTGAGATGTTGCCACAGCCGGTGAGGAAAAGGTCATGTTGCAGATGGGACAACACTTGTTCCTGTCTTCCCCATTGCTGCCTTCCTGCTTGCTGTCCTGTGCACACAGAATCGCAGTGGCAGAGGTTGGGAGGGACCTCTGTGGGTCACCTCGTGCAACCTTCTTGTCACGAGAAGAAACACTGAGGTTTGGGGGGTCTAAGCAAAGAAGGTAATCAGAGACATTTGGGTGTTAGGTTGAAGCAGTGTGACTGAATAGGACTTCTGTGATTTGGCATCATCCTCTCCCTCATTAGAGAGTGTCCTTGCACCAGATTATTTTAACCCATTAGTTAGCCACTCTGGCCAGAGGGGCAACCCTGGCCTGTATGGGTTAAGGGAAAGGTTAAGTGTGTGGCTGCCAGACTTGGAACAGGTGCCTTTTACTCTGCAAGGTGAGAACTGAGCAACACAAACATCGCTATCAGGTGGGTCATCTGCAATATGATGCCAGAGGAGCAGGCAGCAGGAGTCACTTCTAAGCCTAACACTATGTGCAAAGGCATCTGCCTTTATCCTCCCCCTGCCCCCCCCGCCCCCTGCGCAAACGTTGGAGTTCGGGATTAAAGCTGAAGCAATCATAAAAGTAGAATCTGTTTCCCAAGTGAATCACGGGGCAGACAGATGGCCAAGTGGGACGTGGTGCCTTTTACTGACCAACAGGCTCCAGCTACCGGCCAAGAAAACCTAAATAAGTAAAAAAAAAAGATCACTCTGGAAAGAGAATTCCAGTAGCTGGACAACTCAATGTGCTATCTGTGACAATAAATATTATGCAATGAGACTCCTGACAAGCTGTCACTCCTGTGCACTTTTCCCTCTCATTTCAAGCAAGATTATCAATAAAAGACAACATGCACTCGTGTGAATGGGAAGGCACACCACGGAGGCTGTTTAAATGGGAAAGGCAGCAGGAACTGAGTTCACAGAGATATGACCTGGCACACACCTGCCTTTGAGCTCCTCAGTTCTCACAACGCCCCTCTCAAGAGTGTTTTCTTCATCTGTTCATAAAGGTGTCCAGGCCACATGACTCCCCTTAGCCCGGGGGGTCCCGCTCGCATTAGGCCTGAAGGGCTCTACGCTCTCCTCTCACCTGCTTTGCATCCAGCCTCATCTTCTTCCCGTGGGCCAGCTCCTCTCCTCCGTGGATGGACAGGTACCGCCTCACCTTGTTGGCGTGCTTCTTGCTCTGGAGAAAGCAGAGAGAAACCCGCCCGCCCCGCGGCTCAGCACCCCGCGGTGCTGCCGGCGGGCGGCGGCGGCTCCCCGCTCCCTACCTGGTAGTGGGCCAGCCTCTGGGACTCGGAGATCAGCAGGGCGCTGCAGACCTTGCACTGGGCCTCGGTGAAGATGTGCCCGTTCTCCCGGATCAGGCGGTCCACTGCGGGGCGGGAGGTGGCGGGGGAGGGTGAGGCGGGAGAGGGCACAGCGGGGACGTCAGCGGCCCGGCCAGGCCGCGCTGCACCTCACGGGCCCCGGCCGGGCCCCCCCCGCCTCGCCCCCCGCCGTCTCACCTGCCTCCTTGCCCACCGGCAGCCCCGCGGCGTCCCCGTTGCTACCGGCCCCGTCCGCCATCGCCGCCAGCCCGGCCCCGCCTCCCGCCGCTCTCGCGAGAGACGCCCGCGCGCCCCCCCTGCGCCTAGCAACGGCGGGGCGGCCTCCCGCGAGAGCTCCGCGAGCCCGCACGGAGAGAGGCGGCGGCGGCCATATTGGTTATGGGCACGGCCGTGGGGGACGGAAGCTCTCGCGGGTATCGCCGCCGGCTCCGCGGGGCCCGGTCTTTGCGGGCGTCTTTGCTGCGGTGTCGGTAACTGTTGAGGCGCCGAGGGTTCGCGGGCAGGAGGTGAGAAAGGCGCCCCGTACCACGCTCGTCTCCTCCCAGGGAGCCGGCGCCCCGCTGCCCTGCCCGCGGCGCTCGGCACCGGGCTGAAGGAACCGTACCGGTACCGGCACCTCCCTCGGCGCCTCAGGACCAGGTGTCGGGGCCCGCTGCCAGCCCGCCAGCGACATGGCGCCTCCCGCTTCACCGCCCCGCCGGCCACGTGACGCGCCGCGAAGCCGTCGTCGCCGCCATCTTGGGTGAGGGCAATGAGGCCTCTGCCGCCAACT
>JANVCC010000040.1:3624698-3683338 GCA_025345505.1 Todiramphus chloris collaris
GCGCGGCGCCGGCCCGCGGGGAGCCCGGGCGCGGTGAGTACCTGTGCCCCGCGGGGCCCGCCGCACCGTTCTGCTCCGCGCCGGGCCCGTCGCCCCGTGGCCCTCCCGCCGACCCCTCCCCGCCCGGGGCTGCCTTTTTTCCCCGGGAGGATCTCGGGACTGACCCTCGGGGCCGTTCCCCGGCCCTTTCCCCCGGGGTAGTTCCGGGACTGACCCCTCCGGCGTGCCCCCCGCCCCGGGTGGTCCGGAGACCGGCCCCGCCAGCCCTGTCCCTGGGGGCGGGGGGACACCCCCGAGTCACTCCCCTCGCCGGTAGTGGCCCAGTCCCTTGCCTTAGAGGGCGCCCCGCTGCTGTGTCCCTTCCCCTGGGGACAGCCTGGCGCTCCTCTCTGGGCTGTCCCGGCGGAGCACGTTCTGAAACCGCCCCCCTTAGCGCTCTGCCCAGGCCCCATCCCCTGAGGCGGCACCTCGGGCAGGCCCCGGGGCCAGCTCCTGCCCCTCCGGGTTCCCCAGCTGGGGCTGGCTCCCTCCCCTTCTCCTGGGGCTCCCCTCCCTGCCTGTGGCTGAGCCCCTTCCTCCCGAGTTCATCCTTCCCACCCCCTCCGTGCTTCCTCGGCGGGTTGGTGCTTGTTGAGTAGCCCTGAGCCCATCCCGGTCACCCTTCCTGCCCAAGGCAGCGGGCTGGGGAGGGAGCAGGAGGACCTCGGGTGTGTGCTGGGGAGGGGTTGCTGTCCCCCCACACCGGGCCTGGCCGTGGAGGAGGGAGAGGTGCAGCGTGTGGAACTGGCGTGGACCGGGCTAGCGGGAAGCGGAGCAGCTCTCATCTCCACAGAGCTCGCTGGCGTGTGGAGATGCACGGCGCGTGGCCTCTGCGGTCCCTGCGTCCCCTCTCGTGATGAGCCAGCTCTAGAAACGGGTCAGTCCTGTAAACAGTTCCTGTCCCCGCGGGTTGCTGTGAGCTCTCCTGTCCTGTCGGCTGGGGACACCAGCAGGGCCCTGCGTGCCCGGTCCAGCCGAGGGTCCAGTGAGGCAGTTTCCCGGCAGGCGCGCGGTGCCGCCCTGCCCGAACGCTGACCGCGTCGCCGTGCTGCCAGGGAGCGTCGTGCCTCTTCTTCCTGAGGTGGGGGGAGTTGTTTACAAAGCGACAGCCTGTGTCTCAAACGGCTCAGAAACTCATCCGGGGATGAGAGTCATTCATTTTTGGCTTCATTTTCAAGCATTTTTCAAGCTGTCACAGCTTGGCAGGTCTGTAGCTGCAGTGTCAAGATTTAGAATTATTCTGTCGGTAATTGCTTTCTGATTCATCAAAATGATAGATGAGAGGGAAAATGACAAATAATCACAAGTCGGGGATCTTCAAGGATATCCCTAAAAATGTGAGTGGAGAAGCGTGGCATGTGTGAGCCCCTTCTCAGGAGGTCACCTTTGCTGTCAGAGCATTCACCAAGAAATTCTCTTAAATTCAGAGTTGGGAAAAAAAAACCCTAGATAACTGGAAAACAAGACCGTGAGCCACACTGCAAAGGTGGTTTTAGATAATCCAGTCTTTGGCCTTTTTTGCTGAGCCTAAAAGCAGTTGTTGTCACCTCAAGGTACTAGCAACTGTCCTTTCCAAGAGTGCTAAAAGCTTCTGTGCTTAACTTCCCCACCTGAAGAAGGGGGGGAATGTGCCCTGATGGGTGTTTTCTTCCCTCAGCTATTCCAGCTTGCCTAATAAAAGCTATTACTGCTCTCCTACTCGTAGCCTCAGACTGGCACAGCTACGAGTGATCTCTTACTTGTCTTGTTCCCTTAGTTACATTTACAGAGAACCGCTTTGCCACAAGTCCCTTCATATTCAGAAGTGTTGTGGGAGTTGTGTGGTTACATCTCTTACATGGGTTTTTTTTTTTCCCTTTCCTTTAAATGTTGAAGGTGGGTGACTCATCAGAACTCCAGCTGATATTTCTCAGTGATCTCTTATTTAGCAGAGCGCTCCGTGTATCGCAGAGTCAGAGGAGAGCTGGCGATGCCAGCACGGATTTTAAAAGGAGAGCGTGGCAGTTGCTTGTTGCTGTTTGCTTTTGTTTTCAGTTGTAAAAAGGTTCAGGGGCTGTCTCTAAAAGCAGAGTGACCCTGCGTAGGCTCGCATACTGGAGGCATGGGCCTCTCCCACGCTCCCCACCCCCATCGCCGTGCCAGAGAGCCTTGTCTGCAACTGGTTTTCTTCTGATACGGGAGTGTGCCCCACTGCGATGGATGCCCTTTGTGGGGGCCGTTCTCAGCTGGCGGGCGTGAGGCTTGGCTCATCGCTCCGGGCAGAGGGCAAAGAGACTGTTAGGAGAAAGAGATAAGAAAATGGAGAAAGTATGATGAGGATATTCCAACAAGACCTGAGTTCGGCTCAGCTGGAGCAGAACAGCTTTGTTTTGCAAGAGCCAGTGCTTTTCCAAAAGCATCGCTTGCGGTTATTTCCCTTCCTAAGCAGACAGAGGTTTGTGGATGGTGCAGAGGGTTCTGGAGCTGTACATGCCGTTTGTCTTCAGAGAGCTCGACAAACCTTGAGTGCAAATCGTGACTCACCAGGACAGTTGTCCTTTGTCTCTAGGCATGTGTGTGCGTGTCTTTACAGGGGAAGGCAAGCAGAGAGGCCAAGGGAGCTTTTGAAGGCTGCAGAGAGTAGGGAGGGGATGCCTGTGTTTGTCTCCCAGCTTCAGTTTGCTGCCTCGGACTGTAGATGGAGCAGTGTGCTGCTGTTCGCAGCGCTGATGGGGGTTTGGAACTTCTTGCTCCTTAGTATTTCTACAAGCAGCGGCAATTTTGTGGTGTTACAGAGAAGGGTTTGGCACTATATTAGGTAATGCAGGGTCTTTGTTGCATCTTCTGTTATGCTTATTTTAGATCTAAGCAGCACATTTGAGCTATTTCAGTGGAAAGCCAAATGATCCCGTGGAAGGACACTGGTCTGGGAACAGGCCAGCTTGACTTGCATTTCCATTTCTGCAGTTCCCTGGTGTGTGGCGAGGGGCTTGTTGCTGACTGCTCCGTGCACGTTTAATGCTACCTTCAGCAGGGCTGGTCCTGCTCAGCCTGCTTTGTAAGACTCTTTCAGATCACACCTCAGGAACCGTGGAATGTTGTTATTTGGAAACACAGACAGGAAAGGGTTGTTTAACCCTGTGTGCCATGCTGCTGCTCCTGAGATCTCCTCTAGATCCTCTCATCTGAGTCTCTTTTGATCCAAGCAGCTAATGCTTGCTGTGCATCTCTCTCCAGCAGTCTATGGGCTGGCAAGCAAAGGAGATGCTGAAGTACTCGCATTGTGTGGGCACCTGCCCTCAATTGTGCTGTTCATAGAGCACTTGGGTTTGCGCTAATAACGCTCAGCATGTTCCTCCCTGCTTGTCAAGTGCCTTTAATACGAACAGTTCGGGCATGTCGTGCAGAGGACTTCCGGAGGCTGATGCTCATTGAGAAATCCAGGCTGCAGATAAACCTGTTGTCTTGTTTCCATCCAGCCTCCTGCCATTGCCGGTGATTTTCCTTTCTGTAGGGCTGGTGCAGCCTTCTACCGAGCTGCTGTGCTGAGAGCAAAACAGCGTTGCCCGAGGAACGTGCTTTACCCCCTTGGTCTGTGGAATAGAGAAGCTGACAAATGGCTGTGCTGTGGTGGCTTCTCGTTTGGGTATGCAAGTGGCAGCTTGATCCACTGCCACAGCCGAGTTTGTTCTGCACCAGGATGGCGAAGGTGTGGGGCTGAGGAGGGAAGTTCAGGGTTACGTTGGAGGCCAAGGAGACCTGCTGGGAAGCGATCCTGTGGAGGAGTTTGTTGATGAGCTTTAAGAGGAAAGCCTCATTGCTTTGGAGCAAGGGCATTCAGAGTGGCTTTGGTCTCTGTTGCTGTTCCCCTGAAACCCCTTTGTAGCAATCAACTATAATAAAGTATTCTTAACTAGATGAGTGGTGACTAGTATGTGTGGCTCCCAGAAACGCTAAATCCACCATGCTTTATAATCAGGTTCTAATGCCTGGGGTATTTTGCCTAAAAATAGCAAAAAAAAAAAATAATGGCTGTTAGAGGAAGTCTAAATCAGAAGGAAACAAATGGCTTTAATCTTTCCCTCTGTTTCAGAGTGAAGGATGCCAAGGAAGAAGAAGCCCACAGAGGGCCTGGACTCTCGAAGTCAGGATGGGGAGGAAGAGGAGGATGAAAAGAGGAATGCAGCCAATGCCAAGAAGAAGCGCAGTTTTGTGGATGCGTTTATTGTTATATCCGACAGCGAAGGAGAGGTCAGTGGATGGCTTGTGATGCTCAGAGCCTGTGCTGGGCCCTGCTGTTGCAGGAGAGTGCCCAAGCGTCCCACGCAGCGTGTGCCGGGTCAGGCTCAGCACAGAGGGTATTGTGCTGTTCCTTTTCTTACATACAAGATGAATCAAATCCTATTTGACTAGGAAATGAATGGTGCGCTTCGTGAGGGTGAGTTATGAGTCTGGGATTTGATAACCAAATCCTCTCAGAACTGAATTTGAAACGTAATTTAAAAGTAACCTTTCCTCAATCCCTTTACAAATCTTTTTTTCATAATTTTTATTTGATTGATTTCCAGCTAAACCATAGAAACACGATTCTGTATTATGTGCAAATAGATAAGAAAATGTTTCGGAACACAGGCTTGCGAGTAGCTCAGGCACAGCTGGTGTCTGGTAAACTGATCCTGTATTACAGAAGGCTGAATTTCTAACCCACTTCCATTGGGTGTCAAGGTGAACTGCAGGGTGGGTGTGCCTGGCTAAGACATAAAGGCTCAGATCCCTGATCCCTGTTGTCGTCTTACGAACATCAGCCTTACCCGAAGAGATGGAAATGTCTGCATCAGTGACCCTGGTGCTGGGATGAGTGCAGAAGCTCCTGCCTGGGGGAAGCCCTGAGCCCTGAGAATCTGTACTCAACTGAGCGAGGTATATGAGAGGAAATGATTAGAATCAATTTGTGTGTGTGACTGTTAAGGCTTTGCTCTGTCTTGCCCATGACTGGGGATCCTAAGCTGCTTTTTGTAATTCCGCCATTTTCAAAAGCATTTCATTTCACTCTCAAGCTGTAGATCTTAAATCAAGTCCCTTCCGCTCCCACATTTGCAGCGTGCTTCTCCACAATAAGGCGATTATCATGTGAGGAGGGGAAAAGCACTAGAAATAAACAGTAAAAAGCTGTAGGGCAAATGATATTGGATGTTTTTTCTTCACGTTGTCTGAGTTCTTTCCCATTGGGAAATTCCCTGAAAGAAATGGAACATATGGCAGTAATAGTTCAGTGGGGTTAAACCCTTAGCTCTGCAATATGCTAAGTTAACTTCAGATGTCTGCTGCATCACTGGCCTTTATTGTGAAACCTATAAGGAAAAAGGAAATCAGCAGCTATAAGAGCTGCTGCAGTACATAAAAGATCAGGACCTGTTATTGTCTGCAATTATTCATCTCAATGTGCACGTATCTGAAAAAGAGGAAACAAACGTCTCTTAAAACACATCTATAAAAAGGTTAGGCTCCCTGACTGTTCTGTAAGTTTGTCTATAAACAATAAATTCTGATGGCATAATCGGTCATATTACAGCAAAGAATATGCTCAGAGAGGCCGTTAAAGAGCCAATTAGGTTCTGTTTAAGTGACAACAGTTCAGTCAGTTGAATGAGTGGATTTATTCAGTTCAGTCTCTCTTTCTGTGAGTCATCAGCTTCCAGATCCAGTGCCACAGTCTCTTGTCATGTTGTTTTCTGCAAAATCAAACCCAAAAATGTGATTTACTTGGGATCTCAAAAGAAGAAACTGTCTGGCTTCTGTAACTGTCTCAGCTCTTCAGTGTACATCAAGTTGAATTTCAATTTCGAACCTTGTAACCGTTGTTCTTGCTCTAGTAAGACCTTGTTAGGTGTTCAAGAAGAGGTGTGGGAAGCTCAGATCAATAGCAATTTTAGAGAACAATACATTCTCAATTAATCTTGCATCTGTTAGGACATGGTTCCTTATGAATCAAAAGCTACAAGGACAATTTGGGCATCATTGATTCGATGGCTTTCTTCCTTGGCAGTCTCTTGGCAGGTATCTATAGAACAAGTCCCTAGTTCTGCTTCCAGACCAGCAGATCTTGTAGCAGCTGCACCTGGAAAGCCTCCAGCTTCTCACTTTTGATGATCTTTGGCAGACTGCCTCTCCCAGGAATTTTTCAGTCATGCTAGATTATCAAGCTCATCCATGTTATTTTGCCAAGTTTTCTTTCTTTGCTCATGTCTATGCTGTGGCATCTGCAGAGCTGCATCAGAGGAACTTTTCTGGACATGGGGCTTTCTGATCTCTGCTATATATAATCCTGGATTTGGGGAACACTTCTCCTTTTTTTGGGAAGGGCCAGACAAAATAAGAAGAGTCTTGCTGGCTTTGTGGAAATGAGGAGATGACCTTCTTTGTGCAGATTGTGTCTCTGAAAATGCAGACACGACGAATGAGCAGAGCAGTTCCTGGCTCCCCTGCCTGTTTCAGTCTTGCAGGGAGTTGGTTGCCTACGCCAGGAGATGGGTGGCCATTCACAAATACACAGTATTTCAAACTGCACAGCAACGCGCTCTCCAAGCGCAGTGATTCCTGGCCTGTCTTATGAGCCTCCTGCTTCCTTTGGCCTATTGATAAAGGCCCTTTGACCCTCAAGGTTTTCTGAAGCCATTGACGCATCGAGACATCCCATCTCCTGCCTTCACCATGTCTGAAAGATGATTGTCACCTACAGGAGGCCTGGCCAAATGTGAGCGTTGAGCAGAGCCAGAGGCCAAGCAGTTGTGCTAACGTGCTTGTCTGATCTGCGGCCTTCAGTGCAGTTGATCCCAAAATGCTGCAGATCTGCCGTGGGACCTTTCAGAAGGGTCCATTTTTCTTTGGTAGATCCTCCCTCCACTCACAGAGTATGCACAAAGTCTCGCAGGCTCTTTCTGCCAGACTCATCAGCTCTGCCAGCCCCTGGGGAACGTGACAGGGCTCCAGGGTGATGGTGCTGTCTAGTTCTTCATGGCATCCACAGCCTGTCTTTTCTTTGTTGTGGATCATCCCTTTGCCCGAGTATTCCTGTGTCTGGAGATACTTGCAGCCTGGTTAAAGAGCAGGGTGTGTTGGTGTTCCAGATCAGATGTTGGTTGTGGTAGAAAGGGGGAGGTGTGTTTGGGCATCAGCTGGAGAATCTGGCCGTCGCCCTGTTCTGTTCTCCATCAGCCGTGGCAGTGAGCGTTCACCTCGGACCAGGCGTGACCTGAGGGACATCTTGCTATGGTCGCTGTTTGAAGCGTCGCAGCTAGGATGGCAGTGCCCACCTCACACTGCTGCCCATCTGAGTGAAGCAGAGCCTCGTGGGGGTACTGCAGCAGCACTCTGCTGTCCCTGTGGGCTCTGCCGTGGCGCTGAGGGACCCAGTGCCTCCATCTCCCGGAGGAGAAGGCAGAGCAAGTGTGCTGTCCAGGAGGCTCTACAGCTCTGCTGTGCTTGCTCCTCGGAAATCAGGTTGGTCTGAATCCAGGCTCCTGATGGCCCAGTAAAGGCCTTTTTTTTTTTTTCTACGGAGGCCTCCCTCCCATGTGTCAGGAGCTACACGTCTGGCACAAGTCCTGTTGCGTGTCGTTGTTCAAGTCTCCACTTCCAGCAGGTTTGTTCTAATGAGCTGAAAGACAGAGCGGAGCTGAAACACATTCTGAACTGAAGTCAGAGACTAATAAAGTAGGGTGTGATATTAATTTCAGCAGCAGCCTTGGCTAGAGCCAAATGTGGCACTTCCAACATCTAATTGGCTTTTAAAAATAAATTAGTCTGGTTTTCATCTGCGTATTTCCCATGCAGGACGTGTGGTGTTTGGCTGTGCCCTATTGTTAGATGGTCCCAACTGCCGTTGAGCAGTAAAATTACCCAGACCTTTTGACTTTGCACTCTGTCTCGATAGCTTTGGAGATGTTCTTCTATAGCCTTTCCTTCCCCGAGTCAGTAGAAGCTGATTTTTGTGGTTTATGATGTGGATTTGAGGGAGCAGGATGTGGGAGGCTGGCTACTGGCTTCCATTTATGGGCTTTTAGAAGCAAGTGGAGCTGTATCTGTTTCTGCTGGCAGAGTTGGGTTCTCTTAAGTACGTGCAAAAGCATTTTTAAAATGGGAATTTGATTTCCTGCTGTCTGGTGAAACCAAGCAGGTTAAAAAATCAAGGAAGAAGAATAGTGGCTGCCTTCCACTAAACGTGTAGGGAACTTTGAAACCCGTCTTTTTCTTGATCTGTGTACAGTGCTGACAGTGAAATTGCTCATAAGAGAGCATCATAAATTAAACTGCAGAGCCTGACACACAGGAAGAGGATTTGGATTCCTTCTGGCCGCTGCGCTTTAAATTGACAGCAAAGGAGGGGAGATGCTATCCGGGCTGGCACGGAGCAGAGGTGTGCAGCTCCCACCTCGCCTCCACTCTAGTAATTAGTTTCCCCTGGAAGTTGTGAGTTGGAGATGACCTTGTAACTAAGAGTATTGGCTGCAGTTTGGGAATATTTTAATTGATTAAGATTATTTTTGGACTAGTGATCTTATTAGAAAGGCAGTTGGTTGAGTGGCCCCCTGAGTTCCTATTATCCTTGTAGACAGATGAGCATTAAAAGGTTGGGTCAGAAAGAGCAAGCCCTGTTGTCTTCTCTGAATTTTCTTGGCCCCTTCTGTTTCCACCATCCTCCATGCCTGCATTTATGCAGAGCACTCTGGGGCCTGCGGGGCTCTCTCCCAGCAGAGGTACAAACAGCCATAAATCCTAATTAAAAGGTGTGTTTTATTTTCTGGCTTTAAAAATAAAGAAGATTTAAGAATTCTTGGAATTGAGATGTGTGTATATATTTTGGCCCATCAGGATTAATTGGATTTGCTTCAGCAGTTCGCTGTACCGAGCCTGTTCGGTAGAACGCTGCTGAGCAATTTAAACATCTTTCTCAAATGTATGTGGCTCATACAACACGTGTCCTGCAATAATTTTGCTCCTGCCATCGTTGTAAATGTTGAGATTCTTCAGGACCCAGCCCAGGGAACCGAGACGTGTCCTCGGCCGTGTGGTGAGACTGGGCAGCAGCCCAGCACAGGGCGCAGCGTTCCCCTCCGGAGCCCTGGAGGTGTCCGAGCCCCCTCTTGTCCTGTGGTGTGTGTTGTCAACGTGTCTGCGTGCACAGAGCAGACACTGGCAGCCGTGGAAAGTTTGGTGTGCTCATAAATCACACCCATGCCCTGGAAGAGAGCTGCAGATGAGAGTGTCAGGGTTGACCTTCCGGCAAGTGCAAGGAGTGATGAGGGGAAGATTGATGCATAAAGAGAAGAGCTGGGGATTTACAGAGCCTGCTAGGATTAAACTGCCCCTGTCTTAAGCTAGAGTAGGTTTAGTGCTGTTAGACAGGGCTTTGAGGGAGACTGGGAGAGCTGTTGCTTAACCTCATCCAGCATATAATCCTAGTGTGACCCCGGTGTGATCCCACAGGCAGTTAGGTGGGAGCTGCCCGCAAGGTCAGTGTGGGGATGCTGCTGCGGACCCAGGCAGGGCGATTCCAAGTAGGAGAACCGGTGGCTTATGGAAAACCTTGGAGAAGGGTGACATGCCAGGGTCCTGGAAGAGCAAGGATTTCACTTGCTGAGTGTAGGCTAGGCAGGCTCAGAAGTAGAGAGCATCCATCTTCTAGCAAGAGAGAATCTGGCTGTGAAGCAGCCTTTTGGAGACGCAGCGGCAGACCTTAGGAATGGAGTACCAACAGCAGACTGGCTGGGGAGGAGGAGGAATCAGTCAAAGCAAAAAACCCTTAGGTGCAAGCACGAGTGTGTGTGTGGACTTGCTGAGCATGATTGCTGCCTTGTTGTGAGCTGATTCTTAAATCAGGGGAAGTGAGGAATGGCATAGGTATTAGGGCATGTAAAAGCTGTAATGTATTAGGGCTTCAGGAAACCACTTAATAGTACGTCTTGCAAAAAATCTTAGTTGGATAAATAATTCAATTTGGTCTAGATACTAACATTCCTGGATTGAAATCCTGCTAAAAGACTGTCAGCAAAAGCTGGTGATGAACAGAAGAGAGGCTCATTTGAGGGAGATGTAAAGCTGAGGCCAAGAGGATCAATATTAGGTCTGTGTGTGTTTTAACATCCTCATTAATGATCTGTAAGAGGGAGCAAGTAGCGTATGCACATTAATAAAATCTACAGATAACACTAAAGCTGGAGATGCCTTGAACAAAACTCAGTGCAGAGGTGCAGTCCAAAGGACTTCACGGGCTCAGAAACACGAGCAGCTAATGCCAGAAATCGATTACACTTGAAAATAAGCAGCGTATTTGTTTGCATTAAAGTAGCCCAAGCCTCGTGCCCCACCTCCAAGCCCTGCTCCTGGCACAGGACGTGGTTTGAGGCAGTGTGTGGCCAGTTTGCTGTGAGTCTCAGGGACAGAAAATACAACTGCAGCTGTGGACAGAGCTGTGTGAAGCCCCATCCTGATCAGGCGTGGGTCTCCTGCCTGAATCCCTGGGTTTGATTCTAATCCTACATGATTTAGAGAGACAAATTGGAGGGGGTCCAGTGCCAGCCTTCGGTAATGTGTACGCCTGCACTTAAGCCGTTAGGACAGCAACTTGCATAAATGTGTGCCAATTAAGCCTGTGACCATTCTTGTTGCAGTGTGTGTTCTTAAAGCAGCAAGCACTTATGTTGTTTGTGTGGATATTATTCCAGGAGGCATCGAGATGACAAATTTCTGAAGTATTCAGGCTTCAAAAATGAAATGCTTGTGTCAGTGCAATGAGAGAGCAGCACCAGCAGTAAACAGAGCTGCCTCTATTGGGGTGCTGTAGAGTGGATCCCCCCAAGATGGTTAGGATCCTAGTTTTGGTCACCTAAAATTGTCTGGGCAGCGTATTAGAAGCTGTGTGTCAGGAAACAGTCCTGGCTTACAGGTGTGCCACATTGAGTTAAAGATTTTATTTTTCTGTTTTAGCAAGGCCAAACAAATTCTCTCTGAAACCATGGGCAGCAGGTGCAGAGCATGGTGGTGACTGGCATGGAGTCTATTGTCTCTCCTACTTCTCTGTTTATGCCAGTCTGTAACTTCTTGCTCCTTATGCTTGTCACACAGCTTTTAATAGTTACAGAATGTGCTTGAATTATGTTTGAAATTCAAATTTCAGGCAAATAGAGGCTTGTTCTTGAACCAGTGTTTGTGTCTGAGTAGCTGGGGGGAGGGAGCTGGTAGTATTTCTTCCATATTGTATGAACTTACCATATTTTTTTCCATTACAGCAGGAATCAAAGGAAGAGAGTGGATTGCAAAAGAAGAGAACAAAACAGCAGCTGGATAGAACGAAGTTTGCTGCTAAAAGAAAAATTGCACGTAGGTCTCAAGTGTGGGGCCAGGCATGTAAACTGGTGCTGGGCAGCTTCTGCTGTTTGTGTTAGAGATTATTTCCCTTGCAGAAAGGCTGTGATGTGGTTGGGGATGCACAGCTCTTGGAGAAGACCCCTCTCAGGGGTAAAATTTGCCTTTCTGAATAGGCACGCTGTCACTTGTTTTCTCCCCAGGCGACGTGTGCGCTGACTGGAGCACTTCCAAAATAAGTGTGCGAGGGTGGCGGTACCTCACCGGGTTTCAAAATTGTTCGGAGCCAATCTGAAAGCACTGTCAGTCACAAGCTGCTTTCCTGTTCGGGCCCCTCTGCTGCTGTCTTTCTCTGAAACATCATGATGCTCTGACCTGGCAGTCGCAGCTCAGGAAAGATCTGAGTTGCAGCTGACAGTTCTCTGAAATCATTGGCTTGTAGTGCGGGGGCAGCCGGAGGAAGCCGGCAACGTTGGGCATCTTAAGGAAGGGTGTTAAGAACAAGAGATTTGCTTTACGTCATTTCGCTGTTATATAAAGTGTTGGTGCACCCACAACAGCGCTGTGTGCGGCTCTGGTCTCTGCATCTCAGGGACACGGTGGAGCTGGGGGACATCCAGGGCAGGGGCCGCCCAAGCCATGAAGGGCAGGGAGCTGCAGCCCTGTGAGGAGCTACTGTGAAGCTTGGAGCTGCTCTGTTAGGAGAGTAAGGGGCGATCAAAGTTCACATCGGGAAGGCTGTGCTTCAGCTGAACGTGGAGCTGTTGTTTACCAGCTCCTGCAGCCAGGGTGCAGTCGGTGGAAATAGCAGGAGATAGATAAGGTTTAAAACAGGCGAAGGAAAGTAATGCTTCACACAGCATGTAGTGAACTCCTGAAGTCTTTGTCACAGGAGGTTGTGGAGGGGTCAGTACCAGCAGCTTTAATAAGGGATTAAATGCATTCATGGGCAAGAGGTCTATAAACAGGTGCTCAAGGGAACGGGCTGGGATGTTCCCACTCATATTCCACAAACGGCATTTCTGAATGCTGGGGATGTACAGGCAGAAGGGACTGCTGAGTGTGGCTGCATTCACCTGTACCCCCTGTACAGCATCTGGGTGGGTGGGATGCTGCTCTGCCCCAGTGGCTCTGCACCCACGTTCCAGTGCTCTGCAAGGCAGCGTTGTCTGTCTAATGTGTTGCATTCAGGATGTTTCATCTAGACTCGTCTTTGGTGAGGCCACACCTTGAATACTGTGTCCAGTTTTGGGCCCCTCTCTACAAGAAGGATGTTGTGGTGCTGGAGGGGGTACAGAGGTGGGCTACAAAGATAGTAAAGGGTTTGGAGCGTGTCTCTTATGAGGAGATGCTGAGGGATCTGGAGCCTTGAGAAAATAAGGCTGAGGGGAGACCTTATTGCCCTCTACAACTACCTGAAGGGAAGTTGTAGTGAGGTGGACGTTGGTCTGTTCTCCCTGGTGACAAATGACAGAACAAGAGGGAATGGCCTGAAGTTGAACCAGGGGAGGTTCAGGCTGGACATTAGAAGCATTTCTTTCCAGAAGCGAGTTGTCAGGCATTGGAATGGGCTGCCCATGGAGGTGGTGGAGTCACCATCCCTGGAAGTGCTTAAGAGCTGGTTGGGTGTTGTGCTTAGGGACACGGCTTAGTGGTTTTTCATAGGGCCAGGAATAAGGTTGGACTTGATGATCTTGAAGGTCTCTTCCAGCCGAAACTCTTCTATGACTCTATGAAAATGGGAGAGGTGCTGTCTTCTGCAAAACCCAAAGCAATCACTGAAGAAAATGGAGCACGCCAGTGCTCTGCAAGCAGCAGCAGTTGGACTTGTCAGTCCTCAGAGGGCTTGTGTGAATTAAATGGTTTTTAATAGAGGCCTAAGGCCATAGCATGAAGCAGCCTGGCTCTTTGTGGGAGCTGAAACCCACTGTGCACGTCCTGTGTTGAACAAGTAAGATAGCAAAGGCAGAGATGGGGAGGAGTTCTTGTTTGTTTTTTTTCTTTTTCCTCTTTTTTTTTTCTCCCAAAAGAAACAGAACACCAAATAAGAGCTGAAGCCCCCCTTGGAGATGCAGTAACAATGTGACCAAGCATATGGTGCTAAAAACAAGGGAGTTGTTGGAGCTGGATGTTCTTGTGGCATTGTTGAGCACGCTGGGTTTTGGGAGCTGGTGCTGTGCAAAAGGTGTTGGGTGAGCTCTAGAGAATCCCCAGGAGGGAGGCCCAGCTCTCTAGCCATTGTATACAGAGGGAATTTTACTGCCTTTGTGGATGTTGAAATTTTTGATAATAGTTTTTCTCTTCCTGGGGCAAAAGCTGCTTTTTTGTGAGTTTGTTTTTTAGCCTGCCTGTCTGCCTCCTCAGAGTACAGGCACCGCTCGGTCGGAGAGCAGTCTCTTGTTTAAGCACGTGTGATGGTGGGGCTGTTCTCTCATTTATGGGAAGCTATAATTAGACTTTTGGTGTTTGCTTTTAGGCAAATTAAGATTTGAAGTAGTAATTATTTTCCTCAGTGTCTTTAAATAATTTCTTTGAATTGCGAGACAAATTGGTCTTTTGTAAAGATTCGGTGCTCCTGGGTAGAGCAAGTTCCTTCTCCTCAAAACTGGAACGTTTCTGATATTTGCAGGCTCTGGTTATATAGTGTATCCTCCCATTTTCGCTTTGTTGTGGTTTCATTCATTTTAACCTAAAGCCATAACTAAAATGTATCGGTGACGTTTCATCCTGACAGGGTAAATGGAAATACAAACCTTAAAGAAGTCTCTTTCTCTCTTTTTTCCAGAGGAATTTGGTGCTTTAAAGCACATTTGAATGTTCTTACTGTAATTGCAGTTTGGATAGTGAAAATACTGAGATCCCACATTTCCATTATATTTGAGTAAATCTCTTATTAGTAAGTGTTAGAAGTACAACTAGTGGGGTATTGCATCTAATTCACTTTGCAGATGTCAAAATGGAACATAAATCGCTTAGCAAATTGCTGTATTAGCATTTAAAAAGGCTCCGAAATGGTTTAATTTGTTTAGGGTTGCAGTGTCTTAAAAACAGTTTCTCCCTGACCCCTCCTTCCCATCTGTGGCTTTCTTGGATGCTCTGGTCTCCGGAGGGGCACTGGGATTCCACGCCGCGATGGGATGGACGGGTGGCGAGTGGATTTTGGGGCTTGAGACGCAGAATTCCCAGCCGGAGGGGCCGGTGGCTCCCCAGCTGGCGATGGGAACGCGGTGCTGCGGAAGGGCGCGTGTCTGTGCAGCCGGAGAGGGGTCCCCTCCCGCGGGCTGTGGGAGCCCCTGCCCGCTGCTGGGCTCTGGGAGCTTGGCTCGCGCTCGCCGCTCGCTCCCAGAGCTCTGTGTGCACACACCGGTCGGGGGCCAACGCAACGCTCTGCAGTGCTGATCATTTTAAATTGTGACCGGTGCGGTCAACATCGAGTTTAATAAAACACGCGGTGCTGAGAAATGATCGGGCGTGGAGCACAAAATACCATCCGCTCTGGACTTCTCAGCTTAAAGCAGGTCAGGTCTCCTGGAAGGCACGAGCAGAACTGCTCTTTGCTCTCCCCACCATCGTATCAGGTGGATTTAAACTCGAGATTTCCCCATCTCCAGAGCACCTACTCAACTGGAACGTGCACTAAGTGCATCTTGTTTGTCGCTGGTTTCTTTGCCAGAGGCAGCATTTGTCTGGCACATTCCCTGTCCCCAGAGGGGAGGTTGCTGTGCCAGGGAGGGAGAAGAAAACAAAATGTACAGTAGTAACTCGCCAAAAAATGTTTCTTTTTATTAAGCTCCATGGATGTTGATAGCCTGAACTGGTGAACACTCAGGCCCCCGTTTTATTTTAAGCACGTGGAACATCTTGTGTTGCAAGGCACTCACCACGTGCACCAGTTTTCTTGCACATGTCAGAGTTTACAGGGTCTGGCCTGTTTGCTGCGATGGTTTGGGCAGGGAAACACATCAGCACGCTCTTTACTGAATGCCTGGGAGGTGTTTGGTATTTTGGAAACGTTGCAAATTACCGGTGTTTGTGTGGACAGGAGGCTTCATCAGACACTGGACTAGCATGTGCTTTCCATTAAAGAATGCTTTTTCTTTTTCTTCCCTGGTTGCTCCTGCATGTAACATCATAGAATGACTTTGTTCAAGGACAAAAGATCCCCATGAGCCCCGAGTGCCCTGCAGCCTGCTTTGCTTCAACCTCTTTCTTTCTTAATTTTGAATGAAATAATAAAAAAAAACCCCAACCCAATCTGCAAACCCAACCTCTAGCTAAGTGCTGATTTAATAGGACACGTGAAGGAATCTACGGCTGGTAATCAGAACAGTCCAAAAATGCTTCAGACCTTGCTTGGGTGGGGGAGGACCAGCCTGCCATGAGCGGTGAGCTGGGGGAAGGGCAGAGCAAAGCCAGGGCTGGTGTGCGGGTGCCTCGGCGCAGCGGTGCCGTGATGCACGGGCTGCGCTCAGACCGGCGCGATCCCCGCTGCTGACGGGAGCCTGCTCTGCTCTGGTTTGGTGGCAGCTGGTAGGAAGAGAACGGGTTAGAAAATGGGAACCTGTGACTTCAGAACGCATCCTTCTTGGGGGACAGGCCTGTCTCATTTCGCAGCGAAGGCACGCTCTTGCTTGGGTGGCCTTCCCGGAGGAGCGGCGGCTCTCCCAGCCCCTCAGGGAGCTGCTCTCTTGGTTCACGCGTGAGCTGGTGCGGGCAGGAGGGAGCGGGTTTTGAAAGAAATCTGTCAATTTGTTTTGAGTGAGAAGATGTATTTTTTCAGCTCCTGAGAGTGCTGTTGAGTTGTTTTCCAAGCTGCACTCCCTTCTGCAGGCATTGTATATTTTAAGCATAGTGAAAGCATTGGATTGAATCTAAGTAAATAAGTGTTTTCCAGAGTAACTAACCGCTTTGTTTCTAAATAGCCAGTCTTGGCTTCTGGTTTGCTCTTGAGTGAGGAATATTTCAGGAAGAAATTTCCTGCTGAAATAGCAGTTACGACTGTAGGAAACCTGTTTCCCATGCATGACTGACTTAGTGATGCAGTGGAGTGGTGATGTGAGCAGAAGGAGGATGTATGCATGTGAAAGATCCTCCATAATACCGCCGATCAAGTAACGTTATCTTCCACAGAGCTTTCCACCTGCGGCTTGGGGTGAACAGCGTGTAGCTCTTTTTCCCTCGGGTAGGTCTCCTGTGGCATTGCAGGTATCTGTGTGTCAGAAAGCAGTGAACTCTGTGCTGTTTGGCTAGTGAAGAAAGTGTAGTAAAGAAGATATGTTCTTTATCCTGCCTTGCTGCTGAGCCTATCCGATACGAAAATGAGCACGCTTTGGAAATCTCTCCTTTTCCTCTCCTTGAACACGAATTCTGCAGCTGTAGAGTGTGCTGCTCGATGAGGGCAAGCAAAATGTCCTGTTGCAGCTAAGATACTGAGGGAGTGGGAGTTCGGACTGCTGTCGAAACCCTAACTGAAGTTCCTGACTTGGGTGACCTTTTCCAGTTAGTGTTGCCTGCTCCAGTTTTGGTGACACCTTTTCAGGCAAGCAGAGGTTTAGATGTTTTGTGCTGCATTCCCCCTGGGGAGGTGGGGCCATTGAACATTTCTCTCAGCATGTTGGATATACGTTGGGTGTTTATGTACACCTGCAGCTGTGACTTGACATTATCCTTTTTTTTCCTACTGTAGAGATGAGTGAAGAGGAACAGTTTGCACTGGCCCTGAAAATGAGTGAGCAAGAAGCCAGACAAGTGAACTGTCAGGAAGAGGAAGAGGAGGAGCTCTTGAGGAAGGCCATTGCTGAGAGCCTTAACGTAAGTGCGCTTCTGTGAAGAGGCTTACTAGGGTTCTTCAGCAACATTGCTTTCTGTGCTTGCTTTCCCACACTGCGCAAAAGGTTTTACTGGGGGCCCAGCTATTTTCTCCACGAGCTGGAACTGCAGCATTTGCGGAATAGTTGTTTTGTGCCATTCCTAGTGAGAGGGGCCTATGAAGTCTAACCTCAGCTGTCCCCTATTTTGGGGTACGCAGTTATGGTCGAGGCAGAGAGTGTGCAGGCCAGGTGATGGTTGCCAGCGTGCTGGGGGAGTCCTTGCTATGCTCTGTTGATAGAGAACAGACTTATCAGAGAATCAACCTTTTGTTTTTCAGAGCTGTCAGCCATCAGACTCTTCTGATGCAACCCCTCAGTTGTCTGTAGAAGCGCTGAGCGCACAAGGCCAAAGCCAGCCCGCCAAGAAAGAAGGCTTTGAGATCCTGGGAGGTCTGGCACTGTGCCCTGACACCCCTCGCTCTGAGTGCAGCTCCCACTCACAGAGCACGAGAGCTGATGGGAACGGACAGATGGATGTCGCCCGGAGCCCCCTGGTAGTGTTGAGGAGGTTAAGCCAGGAAATCGTTGAAAGCTCACTGGTATCCAGCATAATCGTGTCTCCAGGGAAGGGCCAGCCTGTGACAAGGTCAAGTGAAAAGCCTTCCTCACCATCAGAAAGTGATTCTAGTGACACGTTACCCAACACTCTTCAAGAGAACCTCATCTCCTTGAGTCCCACCTTTGGCAGGGTGTCTTCAGGCTCCTGGCAATTGACACCTCGGAGACTGTTCACAAGCCCCTCCAGCTCTTCCGAAGCAACAGGCCACAAACCAAAAGAGCAGCCCCTGCCCTGCACTGGCCATTCTGCGGGAGAAGCTGGTGCTGAGAGCTCAGCCACGCTCCGAAAGAGTCGGACTGCGGACCAGTGTGGCAGCCCCAGGAGGAGTGGTGGAGGAGCAGGTACCAAACACGCTTCACGGGCCAGGCACGTCTCCAAGGTCTGTGTTTCCCCAGAGCTGGCAGAGCAGAGTGAGGTGTCCAACAGTACCCCTGAGCTTTGTTTACCGAATGTGGCAGAGGAGAAGCACAAGCAGGAGGAGGCAAGAGACACAGTGCACTATTACTGGGGGATCCCCTTCTGCCCTAAAGGGGTGGACCCCAACCAGTACACCAAAGTCATCTTGTGTCAGCTGGAGGTTTACCAGAAGAGCCTGAAGCAGGCTCAGAGGCAGCTATTGCATAAAAAGGAGTTTGGTAACCCAGTTGTGCCCAGTTCTTCCTTGAGCCAAAATGAGCTTGCGAAGGGAGATCCAATAAGCAGGGAGAATGGGGTTGCTGATGATACAGAAGATGGAGACCCAGACGGGCAGAAAGAGTCTGAGAGCATTACCTGGCTCCTCCCTTCAAAGAGGAGGGAGGCAGAGAGTCCAGGTCACAGCATGGAAGAAGAGAAGAACTCAACTTCTGATGATGAACCAACCACCAGCTACTGCCAGGTAAGAGCTTTGCCACTGAGAAGAGGTAGAGCAATTCTGCTCTTCTGTCTGTTTAAGGGATTGGTCCCTTCTCCAAAGCAGGCGCTGCTGTTTAATGCTCCCATTAAATGTAGGGACTTCCCCCCCATGCCACACAGCCTGCTGTGAGGGGGAGAGGAAAAGTGTATGTGCTGATAACCAGCTCACCAGTGGTAGGGGCCATCGTGCAGCCTGGCAGTCGTCCATTAATGCACCACTGAGGTAAAGACTTCCAGCTGACTTGTCCTTCTCAGAAGGGTGTAGCCTGGCAGAGTGTCAGGGTAGCGAGCACAGAGATGATGCTGACCACCACCAGCTCTGGCAAACCAGCTTGTCACCGCGTGGCCACGTGAGGAGCTTTGCGTTTTCCTGCGCAGACAGAAACGTGGCTGTTGTCCTTGCAGCACAGCCTTTCCTTTTTGCACCTACCTTCTCCTCTGCGTCTGTACGTGCTTCACCCTTGTAAGTGCTCTTTTCCCTGGTGGTTCTGCAGTCGGGGCTGGGAGAGGCTCTGCACACTTGCAGGCATCTTCTGCCTGCCCGGGGTGATCTGTCATCGCAGTGGTGCTCATCGTCCTTGTTCTGGTGGTTGGGCACCTTCTTGCCGGCTCTGCTAGACGCTAGGTGTCAGCCTCTGTCTCCATCAGGGCTCTCTTGGTGGAGCGGAAGGCAGCTTTCTGTCACTGCTAAGTTTAAACAGATTGCTAGTCAGATGAAGTATTTATTACTGCTGTATTTTAGGTTTGTGTCAGCCTTTTCCAACCCTCATTTTTCATAATGACTTCACTCCCGGATCATTGTATAACTTTATCTTCTCTATGACTGGAGCCTCGGCTCTGTTGTTCCTGTTTTCAAGTGTATTTGATCATTTACCCTGGTGTTAGAAAGATACTTAACTTGTTTTGTGATATTTATATTCTGTCTTGTAATATTGAACACTTAGGAAAAACGTCATGTCTGCATTTTCTGGTTGCAGAAAAAGAGCAGAGCAGTCTGTGCTGAAATGTGACTTTTCATGACAGTGCTTGCCTTGTGTTTAGCAGGTCCAGATTTAAACAAGCCTTAGAGGTGACCCACAGAGGAAAGGAACTGACTTGTGCCCTTTTTCATTTCTTTAGTATAGATACAAAAGATCTGAAAGGTTCTTATGGCAAAATGCTTCTTTTTTTTTTTTTTTTTTTCCCTTTCTGTGTTTTCTCCTTTGGAAATGGAGGTGTCATTACTCTGGAAGACTGGGGTGATGGAAGGTGTGTGGAGGTACATGCTAGAGCCCTTGGAAAGCTACAGCAGCTGGGAAGGGCGTGAACTTTTAATCAGTATTGAAAATTGTGTGGTGGTTGTGGTGTTTTGGCTTTTTGTTTTGTTTTGTCTTTTTTTGCATTGTTTTGGGTTGTTTTTTTTTTAAATATCCATTTAATGCTAATAACTAAATAATTCTTGGGGAGAAAAGAGGTTTTAGTGGTGTTGAGTGGGAACTTGGAATGCTCTCATCCTGACCACAAGAGCTCTCTTGGAGCAGCAATCTGTATCCAGATATGGTCCTTCTAATATTTTTTAAGGTGAAAAAATAAGGAAGCGGGAGGCAGAGCAGACTTTAGAATTTCAGCCCTAGCCCAAAATTTGCCAGTCTTTTATTTACTTGGGAGAAAATAATTTCTAAATGCCCTTTCATCTGCCTTATCACACCCAGCTTGAGAGGCTGCTCCCTTCTCTTGCCTCTCTGTGCAGTCGTGCACTGAGGCCAGTGCAGGTGATTTACTTCCAAAATCAATATGTTTGATGTTTGCTTGTGCCTCGTCTCCATTTTTTTTCCTTTCTATCAAATACAATTCCACCAACAGTGACAGAGGAGGGGCCCAGGGCAGCCATGTCCCCAGTCTGTTGCATCTCTTGGAGGCCCTGCTGCCTGCACTGCCCTGGGGCTCCCCCAGTGCCACCTGGGGCTCGTGGATTTTAGCCCATGCTGAGGCTAGAAACCATCCATGGGGACTCAAAGCTGTCCTTGAAAAAGCCTTGTGTGTGAAATGAAGGTGCAAATGATGTGCTCGAGGCAGCCTGCCTCTACCCCTGCTTTCAAACCCTTCTCTGGAGAGGGCAGACACCTTCCACCCTGGCCGTGGCCAACTGCTGCATCTGCCACCCGTGACCAAGGGATCTTTGCACAGAGCAAATCCTGCTTGTCAGGAGATCTCATAGCCTGTGAACCTGCACTAACGAACTTCAGTGCTAATAGAATCAAATTCTTCTTAGCCTTTCAAATAAGATTAGGGGACTCGATGTCGTTGAAAGATTCGGAGGGAAAAGGCTCAATTCCCGAGAGTTAGAGTCTGGTGACCTGAATTAGTGCCATACCTTCTAACATATGCACTAGGAAAAACAGAAACATGGCCTGGTATTTGTGGCCAGGGCGGAGGTGTTGTTAAGATATGCACAGTTCAGGAAAAAGAAAAATTGAAAACAAAGGAAGAGCTGTGGTATTTTATTGCTTCACAACCTAACTCATCATTTAACATAAAGAACAGCACAGATAAAGCAGAATATTTGGGGGTTGGAGTCACGTTAGGGAAATCTGACAGGAGGCTCTGTTTTGGGGCTTACTGGGGAAGTACATCAGCCATACAGAAGTGGAGCTGATGGAGGTTGAAACCTGTGGTGGAAATCAAACTCGGAGAGTTTAATAGACTCGAGGAAGGAGGAGGAAACCCCCTTGGATTTCTTTGAGCACTAGCATGAGAAATTGTGGGCCTGACAGCAAGAACTGGTAATAAACCGTTGTAATTCAACCTGATTAGAGAATGGCAAGTGTAATGTGTACATTGAAGAAGAAGAAAGGGATCTGGGTAATGACTGGCATGTTAGCCTGACCTTGGCAGTGCGTAAGGCTTTTGAACAAATTTTAAAGGAAAGAATAAGTGGAGTCGTAGAGCTAAATGAAAAATGGGATAAAATGCACACAGATTTGCTAGCTGCAGATTGTGCAGATTAATCTGTTCCCTCTCTTTGATGGGACCGTTGATTTCCCAGTCAAGAAAAATGCAGCAGATCTTATCTGTATGAAATTTCAGAGAAGGGCTTCTCGTGGTCAAACATGAGCTGTACCAGTTGATCAGGTCACCCTGGTTCAGGTAAATAGACTTCAAACTGGAGTAGGTGAGGGCTGCTGGGATGCTTGAGGGAGTGCAAGGGGACTCTGACATCCTTGGATTGTTCAGCTCAACACAAGTGGGGATGGAGAAGAGCTGTGGCTGCTGCCTACAAGTACATCCGGGTAGATGTTAGGAAGTGGCAGAGGGTGTGAAGGTGATGGATGGGGTTGGGGCATGAATGGGTGGGCACAGATTGTTCAAGAAGACATCTAGGCAGCAAGGTAGCAAAAAGTACTGCCTGGCATTATTGCAGGGAGCTGCTGAAACACACAGCTCATGCAGGATTCTTGGCCATTTCCAGAAAATGTAGCAGACTGGGTGCAACGTCATGGACAGAATCTGGTGACCCAGCAGATCCAGGTTAGCTCTGTACGTTGTTTTATATAATATGAGAATTTTCCTTTCCAGGCTTCCCAGATGCTGCCTGCAGAGGATGCGTGTGAAGAGGGGGAACCCATGCAAGTTGCACAGAGGTGAGGATGGTGGTTTCAGAGCGTGAGTCTCTCTCGGGCTTGCTCTGGTGACCTGGGCACTTACACTCTCCCTGGAGCGCTTTGGGCTTGCTGCAGGGCCTGGCAGCGGGGCTTGCTGGGAAGGCTGTCTGCAGTCACTGCTGTGAGGTGTTCCTGGAAATCCATGGCTTTGGAGCAGCATGGGAGGGAGGTGGGACACAGCTGGGGGGAAGAGATCAGTTACACCCACTACTTTATAAAATGTGCAAAGTGCATCCTAGTGCAAGTACGAGGACTTGATCCTTGCCCTCTGAAGCTAATGTGACACGGTGCAGTAAAGCTGTGGAGATGGGGAGGTGAGCTGAAGGTGAGTTGCAGTGATGTCATCACATGGTCTGTCTGGGAAGGCGCATAGGCAGCATGGTAGAGGGTTTACTGGATTTCTGTGTGTATTTTTATGTTCTTGCCTTACTGCTGAAGAGGAAAGAAGGGAGGAGGAAGCCAGACGGCACTGCCTATCAGCCAAAGATAGAGTGCAGTGCTCCAGAAAAGCCACTTCAGCAGATGACAGGTGTGGGACAAGTCAACATGATTTTCTTCAGATTTAAGCCTACTCCTCTTTTCCTTTTTTTTTTTTTCCCCTTCTCCTTCCTGTGAATGCAATTCTGCGGCAAAGGCTGTGGGAGAAGGAGGGCAAACGAGAGAGGATTCAAGGAGCACGTTACAAGAGAGGGCAGATAATGTCATGTTTTTAATTTGCTGGGTTTTATAATTTAAACCTGCTTTGGAACAAACCTGCCAATTTTCCTCTGATCTAACAGCATTTGGCCTGAGCAGTTAATATCAATATGCAGAGTATGAAAATCCCTCTTGCTCGCACCTTTCTAACAAGCTTAAAGCTCGCCTTGGGGAGCAGGAGGAACCCGCGGCTGCCTTCGCTGCCCGGGCTGATGAGCCGGTGACAGCCGGGGTCTGAGCTCCTGTGCTTGCGTAGAAGGCGGCGAGGTGCGCGCTCTGCAGCGCTGGCCGCCTGCCTGCTGAAGGCAGAGGAGGCTGGAGCTCAGTGTGGAAAGAGAGGCACCTCTTCCCACCCATGTAGCTGATGGGGTTAGTTTGGGGTGTTCCCCAGGGGCTCCCGGCTGCCTCCTGAGGGGCTGGGACACACCTGGGTGCTGCAGCTCCTCCTTCAGCAGCTGGCGCATCTGCAGCAGGGCAAGAAATGGCTGCGGTCTTCGCAGTTTTGTGCACATTAAGTGTTGCCATCTGGCTCCTGGTAGCTTGCCAAGTGCAGTCCTCTCTCAGGTGCGGCTCAGGCACCCCGGCTGGCTGGCCTCAGCAGCGCTTCCCAGGGAAACGTGGCTCTGAGCTGTCTGGAGGTAGTGAAGCAGCTTCGGAGGTGGCAGCAGCAGGGAGAAGAGGCTGCTTTGCTTTCTGCGGGCCGCTTGGCCTGATTGTTTTATGCCTCGTGCGGAGCGTGGTAGATTGGGGTTTTAATAAATGATTATAGGCTTTGTTACCAGGAGATAGTTGGTGTAGCAAGAAATGTGGTTTGACTTCAAATTGATTAGCCCATTTTATAAATGTCATAGCAAGTTGTTTTGTGTGAGTTCTTTTGAAGTGAGCCCTGATGTTAGACACAGAGTAAAACATGCTCAGCCTGGATTCATAACAAATGCTTTGAGATGCTTTATTTAGAGAGAAAAGCCACTTGTGATTTCCTATCAGAATTTCGTTATTTATCATAAATCAGCAGTGGCTGTTGTCTCCTCTCTAAGGCCTGTGGCTGAGCTTAATAAATCTTCTGTTTGCCAGTGTGGGGATTCATGTTTTTAAAGTGTGTTCTTGCATACTTGATCAGACTAATCGGAAAGCCACACAAAGCGCGGAGAGTGTCAGCATGGGTGCCAGACTTACTCAGCGATGCCTGCCTCTCTCGGAAAGGCATCGTGCAGTGTGGGGGGAGGAAGAAGCCAGAGGAGTCCGAAGGTCAAAACGAGAGGAGTGGTGCTCGGTGCTGCTCGGGGGAACCGCCGTGCCAGTGCTGTTAGGGCTTTGCTGCAGGGAGGCCTTGCCTTGTGTTGCACCCACACCGCTGCTGTCTGCCGTGCACGGCGTAAGGAAGAAAATTAGCAGTGTGAGGAGGGAGAGGGTGATGTGGGACAAAGCAAGTCTTTGTTTTTCCTCTCTGAGGACTTCCTTCCCCAGACAGAAGGAAGCACAGTATTGGTACCTGCACAACTCCCATGTCTTCGAAGAGTAGAAAGAATCAGGGGAGTCCCGCAGTTGTGAATAAGTATTTTTATTCCCCTGACATGAGATAGTGACCCTTCTTGCCTTTTTGTCAACGGCTCCTAGAAGAAAATAATGTTCCCTTTGGAGTTTTTGCTTAGGACAGCATTTTAAACTCATATTTCACTGTTATCCTGGTAATTTCTGGCTATCAGATATTGACCACTTGGAAATTACAGCATCATCTGCTGTTCTCAGACAGGCAGGTGTGTGCTGTCACACCTGCTGGATGGGAGATCTATATTATATTTGTATTTTGAACAGCATCTCCGTGTTGACCCCACTTGCCAGTAAAAGAAGCCCAGATACTGCCACAGAAAACTCTGCTGAAGAAGAGATCTCTGTTTGCCCAGGTAAGAGGCACTTGAGAATGTTCTGAATTCTGCGCTGAAAATTACTCATTTAAAAAATTCAGAAAAAAAGAAGAGAATTTTAAAGTTATTTGAACAAAATGAGATTTCTTTCCCAGCTCTGTTTGTCAGGGCTGAAATTATCCAGGTAATTTAGTTTGATTCTCTGGTCTTGGACCCATTTTCTCTAAGACAGTTCTGTGACCAGAGATTGCTGGGGGCTGGCTGCTGAAGAGACACCAGGATGTGTGTCAGTATAAGGGCTCACTCTAAACAAAGTGTCAGAAGTAGTCTCTTCAAGGCAGTCAAAAAATTTTCAGATTTTTCAGTGTCAGGTTACAGGTAAATCCCAAAGGCTGAAGGTTTGGTTTTGTTTTTTTTTTTCTTAAATAAAACATGTTTGGGACCAATGAATTTTTCTTCCTGGGTCTCTCCTACGATGTTTGAGATTTTCCAGTCCAGGGTTTTAAGTGATAAAATTAATGAAGAGACTGCCCGTGCTCACGAGCGGCCGGAGAGGGAGAGGTCATGGTGGTGCTTGGAGGCATGTTTTGTTGCTAAGGCAGGCGTGGAGGTCTGGAGATGGTGCGGCTGCGAGGCAGACAGCAGCTCTGGAGCTCTGTCTCGATGCGATGGAGAGCTCTATTCTTGCTTTGTCTCTATCCCAGCAAGTGTCCCACGCGGTTTCACTGTGTCTAATCTCACTCCCCATGAAGCTGCAAAGCTTCGGTGGCTTTGTCCTCACACCACCGTGCTGTGACTTTTAACCCCTCATCTGGCTGTGTTGTTGCACGTTGTCTGATAACATTTGTGGCAAGTCTAAAAAAATGTTTTGAAGCTGTGAAAATGCTGCTAAGAAATGGGCTAAGTTACTTCAAACAAGTGAGGAGGTAGTTTGGGGGTTGCAAATCTGCACTGACATGGAGGTGTTTTTCTGCAGAGACACAGCCGAGCCCACTGGAAGCTATTGAGGTGGAGAGAGAAGAGCTCTGCTCGGGCAGCAGGGATGCACCTGTGCAGGTAAAAGATCCTGAACATGGGGAAGGGTCCTGGTTCCAGTACTGCCTTCTAGACCTTGTTTCAGCTGGGTTGTGCTAGTGTTTCCCTGTGGGTGGCTGTTAGCTTGGGCTTCTTCTGCTTTTGGGATCCTCACAAATGCTCTTTGCTCTTCTCCGCTGCTTCATAACTCCAGTCCCTTTTTGTCTGGGGGCTGCTTGCAGCTGCTTCTGGAACCTTTCAGTCCTGTAGAAATCCAGAGCTATTACCAATTCCAGCTTGTTCTGTTATACTGCACGTGCTGCTGTGCTGCAGGGTGCCATCAGTGTGGATGGCAGTGCTGTTGCTCAGAAGTTTAGTGCTGTGATGGTCAGCGATGCAGAAACGACCCCAGGAGCTGAGGGCAGCCTTAGTAAACCTCAGTCACTCATGTTTTGACATGCTTTTCCTCGTTGGTTCTCCACAGACCATCTCAAAAAGGCTAAGTAGAGAGGTTCACCCAGAGACAGGGCTGGGATAGAGATGACATTGGAGTGTTGGGGGATGGTGGTTGTTTGCAGTCCAAGCAGAGTGACCTGAGCACAGGAGTTATGGTTTCTGTGCAGTAGCAGTTAATAGCAGCAGTCAGTCAGTGTCAGGGCCATCCTCTTCCCCCCGATGCAGATGTGCACTGTCCTGCAGCTCCTTTCCCTGTGTTGTTCCACCTGTGCAGCAATTGCTTTGCAGCTGTCGCTGTACCAACATCTGACTTCAGTTCCTGCTTCTGATAAAACTCCCTTTGTCTATTAATTTAGAGAGCGATATCAAAGGGGTTGCCAAGTACTCCTCTGGCAGGGTACATGAATACAGAATCGTACAGCTCTTGACAAGAGGATTCATTTGTGGAAAGCTCATTCTGGGAGTCTGCAACTTGTACAGTGCGTCTGCAGCTCTGATGTCTCATTGTCACAGGCCTCTTAATAAACCAGCTTCTGCTCTCGTGTGCCTTTCATTCTGCAGGGATCTCAAAGCACGGCTCAGTCGACTGGGGCCTGCAGCAGGGAGAGGCGGTGGTCCTGTTCTGGGCCAGGCAGCTGCAGCCCCTGGAGCACGTTCATCACCCCTTTGGCTGTAGCCAGGCCACTGCCTTGTCCCTCGTGCTTTGCAGAGGGTTCCCCAGGTCTTGCACCTCTGCCTGGACAGCACAAGTTTGGGTGCAGTGTGGTGGGGCTCCCTAGGGATTGTTTGACCATGGTATCGCTGGCAGCAGGTGCTGGTCCAGAGCCTGCAGCCCTCGAGGAACAGAGCAGAAACAGCTTCCATGAGCATCAGGGGTTAGCATGAAGCGAGTGGAGACCACTGGGACTGCCTTCTTCCTTAGCAGATGCTGACCCAGGACACAGGAGTCTTCTTCTTGAGCTCAGACTCTAACATTGCTCGTGGATGGCTGTTGGCTTCAAGTACTATGTCTTGTAGGCAATTTCCTCTGCTAGAGAGGAGAGGCAGTGGTCTCTGCCTCTGACAGGGGCGATTGGTTCTGCAGTTGAGGTTTTCCAGAGTCTTATGGCAAGGTTTTGTGCAAGCAGTTTTGGGACCGTGGTGTCTTTTGTTACAGAATGTTGCATTTCCATTTAAAATTAGTAATTCACCACTGAATGTGGGCGGGCAGGGTGTGCAGAATTGGTGATCTCCGAAGATTGCTTTAAAAATGGCAGCTAGAAGGAGCAGTGCCTGCTGCTTTTCCCATCATATTTTTCACGTGTGTTGCCTGACTAGGATAACACAGGTTTGATCTGATCATTCATATTTGACACGTCTCGTTTTTTACGGCTCCTCTGTGTGACGCCCCACAGCGAGGACTTCACAAGATGTAGTGACACTGAGATGTGAGAGCAGGGTATGAGTGCTAATGCTGTAAGTAATGTACTTCAGCAGCCTGCGTTTGGCTGGAGGAACCGTGGCAGCTCCTCCGCAGAAATCCAGGGCAGAGACCCTCCCTGGAAATGAGAGAGGTGTTCTGGGGCTCGGTGCCTTAGTCTCTCCACCAGTGTCTGGGAGAAATGCTCTCTGTGAGTTGGATTCTCAGCTTAAGGTGCAGTCCTGCAATTTTTTGCTTAGCTCTGAGCCAACAAAGCCCTCCTTCCATTTAGGACATAAAAATTCGGGATCAGATCCTCATTTGGAGAAGCAAGAGATAAACCAAATCACGTGGCAAAGCACTCCAGTGGCACTGAGCATCTTGGCTGACTCTGGTTACTGCTTCCCTGAAATAACACCGTTGGAGGGGAAGCAGAGGGCAGTTTTGCTAAATGCTGTCTACATGTAGATTTCCCCTCCTTGGGAGCATTCAGGTCCAGGCTGGATGGGGCTTTGGGCAGCCTGGTGTAGCGGAAGGTGTCCCTGACTGTGGGCTGAGGGTTGGAACTAGGTGATCTTTAAGGTTCCTTCTGACCAAGCCATTCTATGATGCTATGTC
The DNA here is from genome assembly GCA_025345505.1 of Todiramphus chloris collaris. Taxonomy (NCBI): domain Eukaryota; kingdom Metazoa; phylum Chordata; class Aves; order Coraciiformes; family Alcedinidae; genus Todiramphus; species Todiramphus chloris. The sequence continues at coordinate 3,653,093 of JANVCC010000040.1, forward strand.
ACTGCTTAGCCCTAAGAACAGAATATTCTCCTATATTATTTTCCTCTAGGTTTCTTCTACATGTTTAATATTTAAATAACTTTTTTAAAATGCTTGTGGGAAGGGAAAGGGTCTTTCTTAAATGTGGAGAAATCTTGTAGCCAGCCTGACTAGGCAGAGGTCTAGTTACAGGAGAGATGGCAGCAGTTTGCTCTGCCTTGGGAACATCAGTAGTGTCAGGAGCAGGCTGTATCTCCACGGGGGGGTAGTGAAGCACCTTTTCAGCTGTGCAACCAGTGCAAATAGAGAGTATTGGTGAGTGGTGATGGCACCTGGAGAACAAACATGAGCTGTGACATTTTGCCCTGGCAGAAAGCCACTGCTAGTAATTTTGTGTGAATTTGATTTTTTTAATGGTGTTGCCTCTCTTCTTGATCAGTGTCCCCTCTTATGACTGTTCCAGCCACCCCCTCTAGAGAGGAGGAGCTTCCCAGTGATTTCTCTGGGCTTCCTACGAGCTCAGCAGCCTCCTTTCATCCTGGGGGAAGCTGTGCTCCCAGACAGCGCTGCCTGTGTAGCGTGGATCATGTCCAGGAACTGATGAGCACAAGTCAGGTGTTGAACTCTTGCCTTGCCCCATGCATTTTCCATCAGTTTCGCTTCTGAGCTTTCCTGATTAATGGAAGCTTTGCCATTTTTCCGCGGCAGTACAGGTGATGTTTGCCTTAAATGGTGTGCACGGCTGTGCAGAGAGGTTTCACCATGATTTAGAAGGACATACTGCCTTTGGAAGAAGAATTAGTTATTAGTGCTGCACAGTTTACTCAGCCAGTGGTGTTATTTCTGACCGATATGTGATGAAGAGAGAATAAAACTTTCCAAGAAAAACAGTCTGTGGGAGGGTGAGTAGCTACCAGACAGCACAGTGCTCCGCACCTAGCGAAAGAAAGAGAGACAGCACAGTTAACTGTCTGGCTAATTTTTTCTTCTTCCTTAGGCTGGTGGAGACGAGGATGCTGGCGGGACTGTGCCTGAGTGCAGTCCCTCAGCTGCTGACCGTGTGTCCTGCCCGCTCTGTGACCAAGGCTTCCCGGCGACGGAGATCGAGCTGCATGCCATGTACTGCAATGGCGTCGTGGGAGAGGAGGCTGGCGAGGACAGTCCAGGTCTGCCAAGTGCTGCTTCTGTGTCTTTGCAGTCTGTGGTTGTCCCCTTTCCTGTTTCTTGTGGCCAGGTGCTGTAGTCTTGTCCCTCTCGGGACATTTGGTTTGTGGTGTGGCATGAAGGGAGGTTTGTTCACTCTCCAAGCCAACCAGGAGGGTGCTATTGGAGGTTCCCATGTTTCCACCACCTCCTGCACAAAAACATCTTCTCTTTGATTGACTTTGTAATTCATTGCATTATTAGTGCCTTGGAAAGTGTATAAACTGAATGTTACTGCAGGATCTGGCCCTGGATGCTTCAGGCAATAATCATAAGACATGTCTATTGTGTGTTTGGTTGAGGACCTGCAGAGAGTCCTGGGGCTCAGTGCCATAGTCTCAGCTGCTGTCTGTTTGAAGCACGGTGGCAGAAAAGATCAGGCTCCTGCGTCATGTGGGCAAGCATTCTTCAGGGCTCTTGAGAGGGGAGGATGTTCTGTACCACTCCAAGCATGGCCAGCACTCTGCAATGAGTCTGACATTTGTATGTACAAAAATGGCTGGTTCAGCTGTGAGAGATTGCAGAAAAGTTTCCCTCTTGTTCCTCTAAAATTGTAAAATGATAACTGTGGATCTGGGAGCTTGGATTTTTCTCCTTCATGTAAAGACTGAGACATAGAAGCATGGTCAGAATGCCTATATTAATCCTCTTTTCAGTCTTTTCCATACAGTATTCCATAACCAACCTTTGTAGAGCTTAAGAGAACAAACACACCAATTTGTTATCAACATATTCAATAAGTTATGTTTTAGCTGCTGCTTGAAATGTAAAGTCTATGTTAGCACAATGTCAGGTGATATCAGAGTAGCAGCTTGTAATAAGATTAACTTTTCAGGTTGTGAATATATAATTTTCAGTTACATATTGGGTCATTAAATGCAACCTAAATCTATGATGTTTGAGCAAATTGAAGCTAGTACAAGAACAGTAACTTCATTCCTCTAGCAGGAGGAAGTTTCACCAAGTAATCTCAATGCAGAGTTGATGTAGTTTTGAAATACAAGGTCCCCATTATACTAAATTTTTGGGGCTATGACATGGGTCCTGTCAAGATAACAGAAGCCAGAATAGTGGCTGATACTATTTGGTGCTTAATTTTGGTGGGGAGTTGACTCTGCAGGCAGAAACCAGCCACTAATGCAAAGCGTTCAGCTCAGGCAAATCACAAATTATCACAGTTCCTCTCCTATCCTCAGCACTGATAAAGGTCTTATCTGTGCTACAAAATGGAGCAGAATTTTTAGTATGCCTTTTAGCAGGAATGTCTTTGGCCCTGTGGTAATCGGTCCCTGGTGTGGCTGGACTGTGAGTATATCCATTGATCCTGGGGAATCCTGACTGTGATCAGGAAAAGGCTTTGAATTCTTTGGCAGCGTGAGGGAATTTGTTCTTTCCTTTGGTGTTGGCTTTCAGCAGGACAGAGTTCAAGGCTGGCCTCGCTACTCTGCTTCCAGACTGGTCTCCTCGGGGATGTTTGTAAGGGTAGTTATTTTGGAATTGCTACTCTGCTGTTCTGGCTTGTTTAGAACAATCCCTCTGTAAGAAAACTACCCTGGAATAAAAGGGATTTTGGTCTACAGTAACGGCTCTAAGCAGAGCAATGGTTTTGGGACAAAATCACAGTAATTTGGGTTTTCTGTTGCCAGTTATTCTAATATTTTCCCTGTAGGGACCAGGCTCTGTTAGCCATAACAGCCTGTGATGGCACCAAGAATCTTTGCAGAACCACAGGCCTCCTGGTCTCAGAGTAGCACGCAACACGGGGCAGGATCCTGCTGCTCACTGGGGCTCTGGCTCGTGGGGCACCTCAGTCCAGTTCCCAGTGGCTGTGCAATGGCAGCAAGCACCCGCTGGGGTCTCAGCTGATGGGTGCTCAGTGAGGTTTGGGTTGAACAGGCAGGGATGATGCTCTGCTCTGAGCAGAGGCCAGACAGCAGCCTGGCACAGCTGTGTGGCTACAAAGGGACTCTGTTTCCAGGGCTGTCACCTTGGCATCCGTCCCTAGCACAGAATCCATAGGTAAAGCTGATGTATGGGGAGAAAAAAGAGGTGGGAGAATTGTCTTCTGAAGCTAATGCCAGCTCCTGTGTGGGTCCAGAAGCTGTTCTCTACTGCTGCAGCATTGTGTGCTCTTGGCTGGCTGCTGGCTTCTTTGGGAGCCTTACTTGAGAGAAAAAACAAAGTTCTGCCCTCTAAGCCACATCCTGATCCATTAAGAAAAGATGGCTTCAGTTTTCCTTTGGCACACGGGGTCAGGGGTTCCCAGTCTGTCTTCAGACTTATTAATTGGATTTACCCCAGATGTCTCCGGAATTGCAGATTATGCAGTCCTGCAGACTACATCAGTCAGTGGTGTTCATTTTAAAATTACAAAAGGGTAGATTCTTGCTGGTTTTACTTCTCTTCTTCCCTCTTCTAATCATGCACCAAAGTCTTTCAGTGTTATATATCAGGAGGCCAGCTCAGTCCAGCTGATATTTAAGGATGGGTTTGCAAATGAGTTAGCTGGGCCAGATGAGTTACAGTTGCTTCCCTTATGTATGTACATGGTTGCCCTGGCTGGATGCCCAGACCACCACATACCTGGGCATATGAAAATCTGATCATGAATTTCCATTTTCCTGTGGTCTGAGTAAATAAAAAAGAGCCTGCTGTTGTGTTAGCTACTCTACCAGGCTGGGGGAAGGTTCAGGTCCTGGCTTTCCAGCTCAGTGACTGATGTTAATTCCTAGTGAACAAGTAGAGCCATGGAAGTGCTGTGCCAGCTCCCTCTTTCTTCATACACTCAGCTGAAGGGCTCACTGTTGTGAGAGGGGGTTTCTGCTGGAGTTGCTGCATCCGTTGTCTGCTGCTGCTGCCAGCGCAGGAATTCCCTGGTCTCAGTCTGGAAGTGAGTCTTGGCCACTACTGAGTACAGCAAAATAGTCTCGAGCTTTTGGACATGCTCCATTCCTCTTGCTCTCCACCTACACACTCCCAACCACTCAGTTCCCAAGAGAGCCCAAGAAAAAGAGAATTTTGTACAACCCTTCCTCCAAAAGCCTCAACCAACCTGATGCAACTGTCAGTCTTCAGCAGCAGCCCTGGTGCTGTTGAAAAGCTCCTAACATCAATGGAAGTGGCACTGATTGAGCAGAAAGAGCAACGGAGCGGGCGCAGAACTTCATCACTTCCGAGAAAGGGCAAGACACCGGCAAGCCCGCTGCTAACAGGATCCCACCCAGAAAGCAGTACAGGGGGTAGTGAGAATGGGAGGAAGCTGGTGGGTTGAACTGCAGGTGGATTGTGCAGCGAGACAAGGAGCTTGGTGACTGTGGCCTCGCAGCTCGACTGGCAGCCCCATGAGGTGTCTGGAGTTGGGTGTGCTGGTAGTCGGAATGTGCTGGGGAGGGTTTGCCCCTCTTCCCCGAGCAGTGAGCTGGAGCCAAGCAGGCTGAGGATGACTTGTCAACCAGAAGAAATGCCGAGGCAGGGAAAAGGTTGTTCTTGGGCTGCAGAGCGCGTCTGACCCAGTGAAGAGCATCGCATCTGGGAGAGTTCCGAGGCTCCTGTCACATAGCAGGTCAGCACTGCTCTATGGTGGGGATTTTCCCCACAACAAATCTTTTCCCATGTTCTGAACCCCCTTCCAGCGAGCAGCCAGAATGTTTTGTCAGGGGTCATGCCTTGCCACCTGGCCCTGTTCTCGCTCCTGTGCCTCTGCTTCCAGCAGCACAACTGGGGGTCTTTCCCTGGGCAGCCGCAGAGCTGGTCCCAGACGTTTCTAATGGGCCCATTATGCCAGATGTGTTCACTGCTTTTGGAAGAAAATAGAACTGATTAACACCTGAGCTGGTGCACAAGGCTCCTGAGACAGTGTTAAAGGAATATTAACAAGTGCACAGTGATTTGGAGAGCAGCTTTCACCACGCTGTCAACCACACGTGTTAGTCGGGTTGTTGGGAGGCTGAATGTCCCAGGGGGTGGCCGGAGTTGTCAGTCCTCTAAGTCAGGCTGCCACTTTAAATCTGGGCCAGGCGAAGTTAGAGCGAGACATCCACTTGAGTAGCTGTGAGGAATGAGCTGTTGGTATCAGTCATCGCCTATGAGACAATACCCACATCCTAGGAAACGCTCGAGCTTGTTCCTCCAGCATGGATGTCTCTTGTCAACCCCAGAAGCTCCTGGGCATCTCGCAGTGCATTTGCTGGCGTGGCTGCAGATCGGTGATTGCTGCTAAGGGAAAGGCCGTGTTGTATCTGTGTTGTGCACGGATATTGGGGTTGCCTAATACTCTGTAAATGGGGCTTTGCTAAAACTCTGAAGGATTCCCTTTGTGTTCTGCACAGAACTTTAGATGACAGTAAGCAGGTTTGTTGTGTCTGTACCTTGGGATCAGACTTTTCTCCTAATGAGAGTATGGGCAGCAGTGTTACTGGGCTGTAAAATAGAGCCCTGCATTGTCCCATTAGCCAGCTTGCCCGAGAGCGCTTACTGTGACATCTGTTTGGGAGCTGGAGTCTTGAGCGTCCCTGGTGAAGAAAGCTAAGCTATCTGATGTGTTCCCTGAGGATCTTTGCTGGTGGCATGTCAACGGGAATATGCCAAGAGGAATTCGACTGAAAGAGACCACACTCCAGTGTGCTCCCTGCAGATGCCAGAGAGCAGGTTGGGAAGGCTGCTTAAGCTTGCTGGAGGAACAGAAATTGGACCTGTCATCAGCATGCTGGTCAGCTGGGATCTCGCTGTCCTCTGGCATGTGTCAGAGCCAGCCCTTCCCTGCTGCTGCTGGAGAGCAGCACCACCAGCGCTTAGCCCTGGTGGAGACCTGCATCCAGAAGCCCCAGAGAGCTGGATGTGGACAATAGCACAGACCACCCGTGGTGCACACGGGCAGTGGGAAAAGCCATGAGTGGAGGCTGATTGTTACCACCTTCCCTTCCCAGCCGAGCTGTATCCCTCCCCGGCAAGGCTGTGGAAGGGCCGATGTCTCCGCACAGCACCCGCCTCAGCTCCCTGAGCTTGCCATTCCCGTGCCCCCTGCCCTGCAGCCAGCATGGGTGCTTCCTTTGGCAGGGAGCAGTGCTGGGTGCTGGAGCAGCTGCGTAGCTCTTCTCCCAGGCTGTTGTGCTACCTCATGTCAGCTTTAAAACGACTGTAAACTACATGCTGCTGATCCAGCTGTTTCTGGCAGGAGAGAAGTTACAGCGTGAAACAGCTTGCTGGCTTCGGAGCCTGAGGAAGGAAACTTTTTCAGTATCCCCCTCAGAAAAAAAGGAGAATTGGCCAGCTACCTCTTCCTAGGGCAAACAACCCTGCCTGTCCCAGTCCAGCATTTGCCTCTGCCATTGCTTCTGCTGCAGCAATTGAACCTGTTGCGTTTGGACATGGTGTAGGGATGCTTTTGGAGTGGATGGCAGATAATCCTTTCTGTTTTTCCTCCAGTGCTCACGCGGCGTCAGAGAGAGGCAAGAAGTAAAGCTGCTGGTGGTGAAAGCAACCCAACATCCTTAGACATTGACAAGTAAGTAGGTATGCTTGCCCCTCCAAGATTGTTCTTGTGCTTCCTTTCTGGCTTGCTTGGAGATATCTTTATTCCTGCATAAATGCTGGTCTCAGAGCAATGTTTCCCTAAGAAACTGCCTTCCCTCCATGTCTCTTGTAGCAGTGCCAGCTCTGTTTAAACTGGAGCAAGAGGAATTTGCTGTTCTTAGATTGTTTATTTTTGCATTACTTCCTTTCAGACCAATCTGTGGTGGGTCGGGTGTGTGGTCTCTGGCTGCTGTGGGGGGAGCTCTGGCAGAAATGGTGCTAACTCACCCAGTTTCTAGTGGGAGATTTGAGCTTAGTAACCCCGGGAAAAGAAGGGGCTAGGACAGGGAGACTGTAACATTGCACCTGTAGTGATACTCTTAATTAAATTAGACTTTCAGAATAGCAGTGGCTTTGTTTAATCTCTTCCCATGGAGCCCCTCCTCCTGCCACCCACACAAAGCATCATAGGAGAGGATCTGACAGTAAAATCCCTGCTATGGAAGCAATTTTGCTGTTACAAACAGTGGATGGCAACATCACTAATGGAATTAGGCTAATTATAGAGAGGACAGCTTCTGTTTAGACACATTATCTGGGTAATCAGCACTGACTGGAAAGAAAATATGGGAAAAGTGCTGCAGAGTTTTGCTTGATGTGGGCTCTCCATATGCATTTTGGAGCCTGGGGTGAGTTTTGCTGGGAGAGTACTGCTTATCGAATTGAACACAATGCTGCTGGGCCTGGTGCCTGGGGGCTTGTCTCATCTTGGAGATGGTCCATTCCTGAATAGCTCCCTGAGTAGATGCTCCCCTCCTGAAAACCAGTGCCCTCTCCTGCATGGTTAGGTCCCTGCTGGGAGCTGGTGTGGAAGCAAGTGTACCTGTGTACATCCACACCTGACCTTCATCTCCTTTCACCCAGGACAATTCTCTTCCTGAACACAGTCATCCTTTGTGAGCCTGGGCATCTTCTACACAAATGAGGGGGTTTGGGGAACGGGCAGTGCCAGCCCCCCAGCAGGAATGCGTGCTCTGCATTCCTCTCCCAACCTGGCATGATGTAAAATGGAGACAGTGCAGAGAAAGACTTGATTTACTAGTCAGACAAGTTCATCCAGCCCTGGTAAAATGTCTCTCTGATTTAACACACTTGGTTTGCTTTTCAGGCAGAATTCAACTCCCCTTTGCAAAGCCCTCGCACTTCATTTCTGTGGATTTTGACAGGGTGCTTTATGTCTGGGGAGAAGTCAGCGGTGTTTGAGATAGTTAGATGAGCAGATTTGATTACTGTCCCACTGCTGCAGCAGCAGGATACAGAGGAACAGGCAGGGAAAACTGATAATCACTCATCTTTGCGATTGGTGCCGGCCTGACCCCACTGAGCGAGACCCAATCTGGTGACAAGTCTTCTCTGTGGCACAGTCTGGAGAAGGAAAGTCACCGCTGGTGGCTGTGAGCCCGGTGCAGGGCGAATCCTAACACGGTGCTCTGTCCTTTGCTGCTGGCAGGTGTGAGAAGTGCTACCTCTGTAAGTCACTGGTGCCACTGCTGCAGTATCAGAGGCACGTGGACAACTGCCTTCAGGCTGCTAGGCAAGCTCAGGGAACCAGGAAGCTGCGAAGTGCCAAGGTGAGGGCCAACCCTGCAGAACATCTCCTTTGCTTTGCGCTGGGGTTGGGGCTGGGTTGGCAGCAGGAGCTGTTTCCCTGTCTGACAGGATGAGCTGGCCTGGTGTAGGGTTGCCTGTCCCTGTGGGCCCCGTGGCCCGAGAACTCGTTGCCCTCCTTCCCACGGTGCTCTGCAAGAGCATGGACTGGTCCCAGGGGTGAGCTAATCCAGCAGAGCTGCCAGTAACCTCTCCAGCAGGCAGGCAGCCAGGGCTGTCCCGCTGCCAGCAGCGTGCCTCCGTCCTGCAGGCTTCCTTGGCTGAATATAGATGGAGTGGAGGGCAGTGGCAGGGTGACAAGCGTATCCGACTCTATCCACGAGCCTTGCCCCATGGGGTAGGCTTCAGAGCCAGTGCAGGGGGAACCGCTCAGCCCTGGGAGCAAACTGCAGCATCCGGGAGAAATGTGGGGGAGCGAGTGTGGTGGAGGTGAGCTGGGTGTGGGGGATGTGCCTTACTAGAGGAGGTGGGAGGCAGGAGCGTGGGTAGCAGCTGGCTCAGTCACTCGCCAGGTGTTGGCCCCTGCTGTGCTTTTTCCTGCTTGTGGCGGTCCCAGGGGAGCACAGAGAAGATCCTTCCAGGCCTTCCCGCTGGTTCCTGCAGGCAAAGCCCTAGTGCCGCAGCTTTGCCTGCACTCAGAAATGTGATTCTCAGCATGAAGATGCAACATGATGTCTTAGTTTCATATAATCCCTTAAATCCATCACAGGCCTCAGCCCTTTGGGGATTCAGATGCAAATTGTGAGATTTCTGGTTGATGGCTTTGGCTGGGATACAGGCGAGCACTGTGTGGTTCAGTGTACTGCAGGGCACGTCTGCTCCTGCACATGACCAGCTCCGCGGGGGCCCTTTGACTCTGTCCCTGTGCCCCACGGCTGGCTCGTGTGCAGGGTCCTGCACACAGGCCCGGGCACTGGGTATGGGGGAAAGGTGCTGGAGATGGACAGCCCTTTGGGACATCTCAGCAAGGTTCTGTTTCCTCTGGCTTTGCCCTGTGCCGAGGTGGCAGCTCACCAGGGGAACAGGTCATGCCGGGCATGGGCTGGGCCTTTGGAAAGTTTCCTAGTGGCACTGTTGGGCTTGAGGGTTCCTGCTACAGCCCGTTCTGGGGTGCTTCGCAGCTGCCTTACAGAGCAGTTCTGGGGGCAGGGAGCAGCCAGGAGAGGGGACTTTGGACCAGCAAGGCTCAAAGCAGCTGGGCCAAGTGGTCTTCCCTTAGCTTGTGTGACCAGCGCATCTCCGTCTTCCCAGGGGCTAAGAGAGGGCATCAAATGTGTGTTCCTCATCTGGCTGTGCCTGGAGGAAGGCCCTTCTCTGTGCCCTTGGACAAAGGGAGACAGAGCCTATCTTCAGAGGCACAGTGCTGGGGGATGTTCCTGAGCTGTGGCAGAGCTCCTGGTGACACATTTCTCTGTTTCAGCCCCATGCTTGCTTGCTGGCTGGGCTCAGGGGTGGCTTCCTGCACCCTGGCCTACCTCCTTAGTGGTCACTGCTTTTCAAACTGCTCTCAGCTGCCTCTGCTCAAGCACTGGTCAGGCTGGGAAAGGGGTTGTCCCCTTCCTGTGGGCAGCTGGCCACACTCTGCTGGAGGCCCTGGAAATGCAGCATTCCCTTCCCTCTTGTGCCCAACCTGACCCCATGGGCTGGGGGGATGCATGGCCATGAGGCCGCCCTGGCTACAAGGTTTCTCGCAGCAGTGCTGTGACAGCGGTTCTTCTCTCCTTAGCAGGACATTGGAAGGCAGGAGAGGGGACTCCTCAGGATGCTGGAGCTCTCGGAGAGCAAGTCTGCAGGTGGGAAGCTGCTTTCTGTGCCTGCCTGGTTGTGTCAGGGCTGCCCTTGCCCAGGTTTCCCCTTTCAGTCCCAGCTCATCCTGGGCTGTGCTGGGACAGCAAATTCCCCTCAAAGGGGTCTTTTCTTCCTGAGCAGAGCAGCAGCCTTTGGGCTTAGCTGGCCTGTGCCCACTGGCTGTGTGCCAGAGCCCTCGAAGGGGTAGGAGTGTGCTCTGAGCCATGGCACCAAGAGATGTCCAGCTTCCTGGGGGGGTGGCAGGGTGCTGTTGCTCCTGCCTGCACACAGGTGCTTTCTCCTGCAGATCCAAGGACAGGAGTTGTCGAGCGGGGATAAACAGCTCTCGGCAGCAGCATCCTCCCCTCGCCCGTGGCTTCCACCGGAGGGGGGCCAGGCAGGGCTGACACATGCTGTCATTGCAGGTGCTGATGCGGGGACCCCCCTCGCTGGACTAGGAGATGAACGGTCCCCTACCCCACCCTCAGCCAGGGCCGGAGGGCCGGCAGCAGACAGCCCCAGCTCCCTCCGGCACCATCCTTTGGACGTCTCCCCTGTGAAACCCAGCGTCTCCTCGGAAGCCACAGACTGCATGGTGGACTTGGAGCCACATGTCGCTCTTCCCCTGGGCAGCCAGAAGCAGAGCAAAGGCTGCCGCCGGAGGAAGCGCAAGTTCTGAGGCCGGCGGGGCTCTTCAGCAGCATCTCGTACCCCAGCCTGGGGCTGTGGGGCATCCTACCCCTGCTTCCCCGCAGCCTTTATCTCCCCCCCCTTTTCTATGTTTTATATGACCTGTGCAGGGAGCGCTGGCTGGAGAAGTGACTTGTGTGTTTTATAGGTGCCTGTGCAGCTTTGCGCTCCGTTAAAGAAACGGAAATATATTTATGTATGTTTTTATGAAACTGCAGCAACACCGAGGAGCTGTGCTGTCCTTCTCTGGGGAGGGGGAGGTGCTGGAGGGAGGAGAGGCGGGACAGATGGTGCATCCAAAATGCTGCTTCCCCCAGCCTGTCCTTGGGCTCTGGGGGGACGGTGTGAGTTCAGGGACTGCTGGGCCAGGAGCTGCAGTGCCCAGGGCTGCCCTGGGCAGGGGCGTGCAGTGCCTGCTGCTCTCTGCTGTGGCACATAATGACTTTGTCAGCTGGGCCCTGTGGAGGGCACCTTGGTGCTAGCCGGCAGCTACAGCCAGGGGATGTGTGACCAGTGGAATTGTGTCCCCATGTCCTTGGTGGCTTCCCCGCTGGCTCGGCGAGGCCCTGTGCTGGCATGGGCTCTGTCCCCGGGGCAGGACTGCCTCGGACTGCCCCGGCTTCAAGGGCAGGAGGGAGGCCTGGGCTGAGCCCCCCCCCTTACTCCCTGGGAGCATTCTGCCCCTGCCGCCGAGCCCCTCACCGGGAATGAGGCCGGGGCTTCATCTCGGTGCTGCTTAATTAATGGGGCAAGCTGATGCGGAGCTAATTAAAACTCGCCCTCCAATTCCGAAGCGCTAATGAAGGGGAGCGGTGGGGGCAGGGGGTCGGCGGGCCCGGGGATCGGTGGGCCCGGGGCCCGGGGAGGTGCGCGGCCCCCCTCGCGGGGCGGGGCGGGGCCCCCGCGGGCGCTGCTTCCGTTGCTGTGGCAACGGCCGCGGCGTTGGCAACCGCCGCCCCCTCCGCAGCCATGGCCAGCCCCGGGCGCCGCGGCCCGGCCCGGCCCTGCCCCTACGGGCTCCGCCGGCGGGGTCAGGGCCCGGAGGAGAGGAGCCGCCCGGCCCTGCACCGGTGAGGGGTCCGGCCCGGCGGTGGCCGAGAAAATCCCGGTGTGGGGAGGTCGCGGGCCGGGCCGAGCAGGCTCCCCCCGTCCCCCCGGGGGCTGCACCTCCCCGGGCAGGGCAGAGACCAGCCTCCCGCCTCTTGCAGGTGGAGGGGAGAGGCGAGCAGGGCGAGGCGGGGGCAGCCCCCCTTTCCTGAAGCTCCCGAGGACGGCCCAGGCCCCATGGCCGTCGTGGGGCACAGCTGTCCCCTCTACCCCCGGCTGCAGGGTCGCTATTGCTGTGACGATGCTGCTGAGACCGCGGCCCCGTGGAGCAGGGATGCGGAGGGGAGGTGGGAGGCAGAGGCGGGGACGGGCCCCCCCCCCCCAGCCCCTCTCGTGTGCTTGGCCGTGGGCAGGCGTGTGTCCTGTCCTGTGGGCCGGGGTTCGGCAGGTGACCTGCCCCCTCCCTCCACGCAGGTCCCCAGTGAACCAGCGGAATGATGGTCCCTCCTGCACACCGGTAAAGCCCACCCCTGCCCTGCACCTAGCGAGAGGCATGCCCTGCCCCTCAGACCTGCCCTAAAGAGCTGTCCCCAGGTACAACGAGCCCTGCTGGCACTCACCATCCCGCTGGAGACGCTGCAGGCAGTGAAGGGCCGCATGCTGCAGGCCATGCACAAGGGGCTGAGCCGTGAGACACATGCGCAGGCCAGCGTGCAGATGCTGCCCACCTACATCTGCTCCACTCCCGATGGCACTGGTAAGGCAGCCTGACCTGGGAATGGTCTGCTTGGCTACCACCAGCCCCACATGCCTCACTAGACCTGGCTCTAGGGGTGCTGGGGAGGGGGGGCACCAGTCTCCAGTCAGTTATGGGATCCATAAGCTGCCCTTGCCCTGCCTCTGCCAGTCTCCAGTGCAGGAGGAGAGGCCAGGGGCTGGCTCCCTTGGCCTCTGTGATGCTCCCAGGAGCCTCCCCTGGAGGTGAGTGGCTGTCCCTGTGACAGGATGAAGAGGATCTGCCACAAGGCAGGTCTCTGCCTGATCCTGCCTCTGCTCCCCCACAGAGAAAGGTGATTTGCTGGTGGTGGAGCTGTGCCAGAGCCACGTCCGGACCCTGTGGGTGACCTTCTTGGGTGACTGGAACCAGAGCCCCCAAGTGATGTACAAGATCTTCGACATGCCAGGGGACATCTTGCAGGGCAAGGGGGAAGTGGTATGAGAAGGCCATGGCAGAGGGTGGCTGGGGTGGCACAGAGGCTCAGCAAGGGTCTGGAATGGTTCTGGGGCTGCAGGCTGCCTCCCACAGCCTGGATGCTGGGTAAGGGGTGCATCTGGTCACCCCCGGCCGTGCCTTTGCAGCTCTTTGACTTCATTGCGCAATGTGTGCGGCAATTCCTGGCTGGCATCGGCAGCCCCCAGCATCACCTCCCCTTGGGCTTTGTCTTCCCCTTTGGCTGCAGGCAGACACAGCTGGACAAGGTGAGTAGGACAGCTCTGTCCTGGGGCTGCAGCCACCTCCTTTCTGGCACGTCACTGATGGGGAGAGGAGCCAGCCCAGTGGCAGAGGCCAAGGACTTGGTCGTATGCTCTCCACAGGCTGAACTCATCTCCTGGTCCAAGGACTTCAGCTGCAGTGACATGGAGGGGAAGGATGTTGTGCAGTTGCTGCAGTCAGCCATCAAAAAGCAGGAGGTGGGCTGCCGTGGGGCGAGGGGGCCTGGATGGGGGCTGTCCTTATGAAGCAGCTGACAATGCTCTGGCTTTGCCCCCATCCAGCTCTACCATGTGGATGTTGTTGCCCTGGTGAATGACACTGTGGGCACCATGATGTCCTGTAGCATGGGGAGGAAACCCTGTGAGATCGCCTTGATCGTGGGTGAGCAGTGGGCACCCCGTGTGCCATGGTGGTGGGTGCTGGGGGCAGCTGTGCTGGTGCTCACCCGCATTGCTCTCCACAGACAAGGGCACCAACAGCTGCTTCATGGCTGAGGCACAGCAGGTGGAGATGGTGGACGAGACCAGCGGGCAGATGTGTGTCAACACTGAGTGGGGCTACTTTGGGGACGATGGTGCCCTGAGTGACATCCTGACCCCTTATGACCAGCACGTGGACCAGGAATCCTCTAACCCTGGGGAGAAGAGGTGCACCTACACCCCCTGCAGTGAGGACAGGGCCACCCCTGAGCATGTCAGGCCCCACCAATGGGGAGCACATGGCCTCTCTGCAGTGCTCCTGGGTGCTCTCAAAGGGCCAACGGGTGCCAGGGGGGTCACTGACTCCAGCTCAGGCTGCACACAGGTTTGAGAAGCTGGTGGGCAGCCTGTACCTGGGGGAGATTGTCCGGCATGTGCTGATCACCCTGGCCGCTGAGAAAGCACTCTTCACTGAGAGCAGCGTTACTGTCCTGAGGACCAAGGGTGTGCTCAAGACCCAGCAGATCCTGGAGATTATCGGGTGAGTGTCTGGGGACCTGGAACTGCCACGGGTGCTCCTTGCCATGAGCCAACGGCCCCGTAAGCCGGTGCTGTGCTGTGCCTTGCAGCAGTGAGGAAGGCATGGTGGAGGCAAAGAGGGCTCTGGAGGCTCTGGGGCTGCAGCCGAGCGAGCGGGATTGCTGCCGGGTGCAGCAGGTCTGCCGGGTGGTGGTTAGCCGCGCTGCCGCGCTCTGTGCCGCGGGGCTGGCTGCCATCCTCAGCCACATGTGCCAGAGCCGGGAGCTGGAGCGACTGCTGGTCAACGTGGCGGTGGACGGGGACTTGTACCGGGGCCACACCAGGTGAGGAGGCACGAGGGGCTCCCGGCGGGGTCCTGCCCCAGCAGGATGCCTCACACCGGGCTCTTGCCGTCTTCTTCCTCTGACAGGTTTGCGGAGGTCCTGCAGAGTGTGACGGGGCTGTTGGCCCCTGAGTGCGTGGCCACCCTTGTGCCTGCAGGGGATGGGACTGGGCAGGGGGCAGCCATGGTGACAGCGGTGGCTTTACGCGTGGAGGCCCGGCGCCGAGAGGTGAAGCAGCTGCTGGCCCCGCTGCGGCTCAGCCGCGCCAACCTGGAGCGCGTTCAGGCGCTGATGAGAAGGGAGATGGAGCTGGGGCTCGGCCAGGAGACCAATGCCGATGCCTCTGTCCGCATGCTGCCCACCTATGTCCGTGGCACACCTGACGGCACAGGTGAGGGCTGGGGACCTGGGGAAGGGGGAGCTGAGGAGGCCACGGCCCTGCTGATGCCTCGTGCTGTCTCCCTGCAGAGCAAGGCAAATTCCTGGCGTTGGACCTGGGGGGGACCAATTTCCGCGTGCTGGTGGTGCATGTGACAGACGATGGCATCCGCATGGCCAGCGAGATCTACGTCATCCCGACCGCCATCATGCAGGGCACCGGCGAGGCGGTGAGGCCAAGGACCCGTGGCTGAGGGAGTGGGCGAGGGCTGTGAATCCCCTCCCCCCTCACTGCCCATGGGCCTGGAATGGAGCTGGGAGACCCCCCCATGGCATGTCCCCAGCCTGTGCCCTGCTGATCACGGCCATTCTGCAGCTTTTTGACCACATCATCGAGTGCATCATGGACTTCCAGACGAAGCAGGCCCTGATGGAGCAAGTCCTGCCACTGGGTTTCACCTTCTCCTTCCCCTGCCAGCAGCTGGGCCTGGACAAGGTGAGGAGGTGGCTCTGGCCCCAGGGCAATGGGTGGTTCCCGCGCTGTGAGGCAGCTGCCCGGCCCTGCTCCTGCCTCTCTTGCAGGCAGTGCTGCTGAGCTGGACCAAGGGCTTCAGCGCCTCGGGCTGTGTGGGGCAGGACGTGGTCCAGCTGCTGCGGGAGGCAGCCCAGCGCAAACAGGTAGGAAGGGGCTGGGGGCCCATCCCCCATCCCCTGGGTGCCACCGCGTACCCAGGCAGTTGCCAGCCCCAGGAACTGGCTGGGGGCCGCTGGGCTGCATATGTCCCTGTCTCCGATTTGGCAGCACTCGGGGCTGAAGGTGGTGGCTGTGGTCAACGACACTGTGGGAACCATGATGGCGTGTGGCCACGACGACCCCAAATGTGAAATCGGCCTCATTGTGGGTGAGGAGCGCTTCTGCACCCAGGGGGGTCTCCCAAGCCCTCACCACCACCCCAGCCCACGTGTTATGGCCACAGGGTGCCAACCAGCAATGGCAGGGCTGTGGTTGGTTGGGGTGACACTGGTGTGGGGCCTGCAGGGACAGGGACCAATGCCTGTTACATGGAAGAGATGCAGAACGTGGGCACCGTGGAAGGCGAGCAGGGCCGCATGTGCATCAACATGGAGTGGGGGGCCTTTGGGGACAACGGCTGCCTGGACGACTTCTTCACTGACTTTGACCGGCTGGTGGACAAGAAAAGCATCAATGTGGGCAAGCAGAGGTGGGTGAGGGCCCCAGGGCGAGGAGGGGGCCAGGGCTGTGTGGCAGCAGCTGTGCCTGTCTAAGGCTGTGCTTGGGGCAGGTTTGAGAAGCTCATCAGCGGCATGTACCTGGGCGAGATCGTGCGCCACATCCTACTGGCACTGGTGGAGAAACAGCTCCTGTTCCGCGGCAAGTCCTGCCCCAAGCTCCAGATGAAGGACATCTTCCAGACAAAGTTCCTCTCCACCATCGAGCAGTGAGTGCTAGGCTCTAGTGGGTTCCCTGAGCCCGGGGTGGGTCATGTGAAGCCAGAGCCCCAGGAGAGGGGCCATGCTACACTGATGGGGACCACGCAGGGTGATGCCACCTCCAGACCATGAGATGGTGATGGGGATGGCGATGGTGGTGCTAACGATGCCTCTGGCCTGGGGCAGCGATGGCCTGGGCCTGCAACAGGTACAGACTATCCTGCAAGACCTGGAGCTCCAGGCCACCTTCGAGGACAGTGTGCTGGTGCAGGAGGTGTGCCAGACTGTGTCCCTGCGGGCGGCCCAGCTCTGTGCTGCTGGCTTGGCCGCTGTGGTGGAGAAGATGCGGGAGAACCGGGGCCTGGCCCAGCTGTCTGTCACCGTGGGGGTGGACGGCACCTTGTACAAGATGCACCCGCGGTGAGTGCAGCTGGGGTGGCAGCCACCCCCTGTGGACTCGCTCCACGGCAGGAGTCCAGGGTAGGGGACACCAGCCCTCCCCTCTCCTTCTGTCCCTCCCAGCTTCGCCCAGCACCTCCAGCAGATGCTGCGGGACCTGGCGCCCAACTGCACCGTCACCTTCCTGCTGTCGGAGGACGGCTCAGGGAAAGGGGCCGCACTCGTGGCAGCCGTGGCCTGCCGTGGGGCCGAGCCCTAGGGACAGCCACCACTGCCACTACTGGCACCGCAATAAAGCACTTTGCTCCACGCCTCTGACTGCTGGGGGGCACACGGGGTGGCTGTGGGGTGGGGGGGCAGCACCGGGCCGGGCACAGCCCCACATAGCAATATATATCGAATTTATTTACATTCACGTCCGGCAGACCCCCCGCCCGCGGCACCGCTATGTACATAAGGCCAAGTGTAAATACTTGAATGCACTTAATACAGAATTAAAAAAACGGTCTTTACACAACAGGGCCCAGGGCCCAGGGCCGCCCGGCCCCACACGCAGACAGCACGACGGCACCGCACGCACGACGCACACCCAGTGCTCCCCTGGACCCCTGCCAAGGGGCTGCGGGACCCCCGGGGCCGGGCCGAGCCCCGCTGCCATGGGGCATGGGCCGCCCTCCCCGGGAGCCGTGGGGCGGAGTGGGGCTGGCTCCTCTCCCTCTCGCCCCATGGCGCTGGTCCCCCAGGAGCGGGGTTGGCCCCTTCCACGCTCAGCACTCGGCCTCAGAGACGGCAAAGAGGGCACCGTCCTGCTTGCCCACCTCGGCCACAGCGGCAGCCAGCTGCGAGAGGTTGCCATTGGGGAAGTGCCGCGCTTCCCACAGGTTGAGGATCATGGCTGTGGGGCTGGCCTTCGAGGCGAAGAAGCTGAGATGGCTGGGGAGGGGACAAAGGGACAATGTCAGGGGACACAGAAGGCTCTGCATCCACACAGAAGGCTCTGCATCCCGGTACCAGCCCCGTGCTGGCCTCACCTTGAGCACCATCCCCCTCCCAGGGTCCAACAGCATCCATCCACAGATGCAGGATGGGGCCAGAAGCCCCTTGTCCCCATCCACTGTGCCACTTCGTGTGCCCCATCCCCGGTACTACCCCCATCCAGGGCTACCTGTCGAGGTTGAGCTTCTGGGCCAGCATCCTCCAGTCGGCTCCCCGAGTGCCCGGAGGGTCCAGGCTGCTGATGATCTTCTGGCGGATGAGGAAGGGGATCTTGAAGGCACTGGGGCCCACCAGAGCTGGGGCGCCCACCTCACTGTCGGGGACCAGCCAGTCTGAAAACCTCGTGTCCTAGGGCAGAGCACCAGGGGGAGAGATGTGAGCCTATCCTGGGGTCACCCGTGGGAGCCCACTCAGCCCTGCCCCGACCTTGGCAATATTGAAGTTGACGGTGAAGCTCTGCCCGTCGCCTTCCACCTGCCAGACCCAGATCTTGCAGGCCAGCTCGCAGGTGCTGGGGCTCAGGCGCTCCAAGGTGAAGGTGCAGTGCAGGAAGGGCTGCAGCCCACTCCAGATGTGGTAGAAGGGGATCTCCTGTGGTGGGGTGATGCAGGGGGTGTTCAGAGTGGCACGGACACCCTGTCCCCACCACCACCTGCGGGCCGTGTTCCTCACCTGGTAGCTAGCGAGGAGCTTGCTCTTCCAAAGGGAGCTGGGCATGTCGTGGATGGAGAGGCGCAGGTTGTGGTAGCTGTCCTTGAAATGCAGCACGCGGGGGGCTCCGATCAGCTGTCCCCCCAGCTGCTTCTCCAGTTGGATCACCTCCTGCCGGCACAGGCAGTGGTCAGGGAGGAGATGCTGCGCCCCGAGACCCCAGCCCTGCTCACACAGCCCTCGCTCCGGGCCGGGACAGGGACCCGTGGTACCTTGAGGACATCCTGGGTGTCGCTCAGGCAGTAGACGCGGATGTTGTACTCGAGCGAGGGGCAGGCGGCCGGCGCGAACAGGACCAGCTTGAGGCGCTTGGAGGCCGCCATGCTGAGGGACTCCCCAACCAGGGCGAAGCGTCCCAGCTGCTCCGTGAAGATGTAGCAAGCCTGCGCTTCCAGCTGGCAGTAGTACAGCTCCGTGCACGGCTCGGCGCCCAGCTGCAGCACGTCCTGCGGCACCCAGGCAGAGGTGCACCCCGTCGATGGGCATCCGCCCGCTCCAACCCCGACCCCCTAGCCCCCCGAGGATGCTCACCTCCCATGTGCCCTCGCACGACTGCTTCTTCAGCCGGATGCTCCAGTTCTCAGCACTGGCCTCCACACAGTGACCCATGGACAGGATGGCGGGGCGGGTGAGGAGGACCCCGGGGGGGCCGCAGCTGACGATGGGGCTCAGGAGTGTCTGGCAGCCAGCCAGGGGCAGCCTGAGACAGTGATGGGACAGCTGAGCAGGGAGGATACCCCCACACCACCCCAGCCCTGACAGCCCCATCCATGGCACCTACCTCACCTCCTCCTGCTTGTGCAGGGTCAGATAGACCTCGTAGATCTTTCCCCGTGGGATGGCATCGGGTGGGATGAGCAGGCTGATCCCTGGGTGGGAGGATGCAGGAAGCGGGGGTGAGCCCCATGGGAACCCACTTGCACCAGGTGATCCTCCCGCACCCTGTACCTGCCCTGCTGTACCTGTGTTGGGGATCATGAGCCGCCCGCCCAAGAAGTTGAAGGTGCCGTAGGCCATGTTGGTGTTGCCACGGGGCAGGGAGCGAAAATAGCTCTGGGTTGAGAGCCGGGCCACGAAGTCGGCGCCCTCGGCAGCGGGCGAGCTGTGGTGCAGTGTGTGCCGCCCAGCACCCAGTGGGCTCAGCAGGTGCCCATTGGGCAACTGGAGCTTGGCAGGGCCATCCTGGCGCGGGCAGAGTGAGCCCTGGTAGGTCATGGTGGTTGTGCTGAGGTCAGGCTGGATGGTGAGCAGGCTGGGGTTGTCTGCGGCACAGAGCAGGGACCGTGGCGCTGGGGTACAGTGGGGATGGCAGGGCCTCTGCCAGCAATGGTGGCACAGCTGGCCCTGGGGGGCATGGGGCACACAGCCCCAGCCTCATGGTAAGGCCCATATGGGGCACAGCCACCCCTGGCTGGCCAAAGGGCATCAAGCCCCTGCCCCATGGCACAGACCCTTGGGGCACAGTCACCTCTGGGGTCCCTGTACCACACAGAACCAACCCAGGACACAGGCCCTGTAGGGATCAGGGACCCTATAGCACACAGAGCCCCCACCCACAGCCAGGGACCCCTTAAGGTACAGTGACCCTGTCCCAAGGTCAGAGATCACATAGGCCACAGAGGCCCCTCTCAAGACCAGGGACCTCATGGGGCACACAGCCCCTGCCCAGGTCCCCCACGGGCCATAGAGTCCCCACCCAGAGCTAGGGATGCCCTGGGGCAGACAACTCCTGCCCAGAGTCCCCTCTGGGGGCACAGCAACCCCCAGGTCCCAAGTGACACCATGTCCCAGCATGGATGCACAGCCCCGTCCCTGCAGCTCACCGGCCTTGCTGGGCTTGATGCTGACAGGCTGGAAGCCGGCGGCGAGGATGGAGGAGTCGGCCACATCAGCGTCCAGGCCACCCTTCTTGCGGCAGTACACCAGCACCCCAACCAGCAGCAGCAGCACCAGGCACACGGCCACGGCCACCAGCCCCACGTACAGTGCTACGTCCTCCGCTCCGGGGGCAACTGCGCAGGGCAGGGCATCAGCACCCACGGGCATCCCCCAGTCCCCTATGCCAGGGGACAACCCCACCGTCCCTGCCGTGCTCACCGTGGCTGCAGAGCTCAGAGGTGCAGTTGTGGGTGTCCAGCTCAGGTCCGTGGCAGTCCTGGCCCCCGTTGCGTGGCGCTGGCTCCGAGCACTCCCGGCTGCGCCAGTGGGTGCACTCGGCCCCGCACACCGACCACTTGCTCCACTCCGACCAGGCGCCATCCACTGCGGGCACAGCTGGGTGTCAGCGACCCGCTGCCATCCCCCTCCCCTGCCCCGGGGCTGGCAGAGATGGACACACGGTGGGGTGAGAGGACGAGACACCCGGAGGGGACGCAGGGACTGAGATGGGTGCAGTGGGGAGCGCAGCATTGGCACGGCGGTGGTGGCAGCGGTGCCCCAGGCAAGGCAGGTACCTGGGCAGAGGGTGGTGCAGGCGGTTTTCTGCACGTTTTGGCCCTCACAGAAAGCCCCCCCGTTGAGGGGCGTGGGGTTGGTGCACATCCGGCTCCGCTTCTGCCAGCCCCGTCCACAGCTGGTGCTGCAGCCCGACCACTGCGTCCATGTCGACCAGCCGCCGTTCACTGGGTGGAGAGGAACCCGTCAGCACCCTGCCGGGACGGGGGACGCAGGGCAGGACAGGACAGGGAGGCGACACTGGGGCAGCATGGCGCAGGCGCGTGTGGCAGGGCCGTACCATAGACGGTGATGGCGGCGGAGGCGCTGCGGCGACGGGCCACGATGTTTTTGGCTACACAGGTGTAGTTGGCGGTGTCGGCCAGGCGGGCCTGACGCAGCACCAGGCTGTGCTCTGGTGTCACGTAGACGTTGGCATCCAGCGCCGGGTCCACCAGCTCCTCGTTGCGCAGCCACTCCACCTGTGGGGCACACAGGGCACGGGGGACATCACCAGGTGCCCAACTGGGCCACCTTCTCAGGGAGCACACACGGCATTCCTGCGGGCAAAGGGCACCCTCAGCCGCACCCTGCCCCGCCAGACCATGGGGGCTCACCTCAGCAGGGGGGATGCCCTCAGGAGGGCGGCACGGCAGCACGATGCCCTGCTCGATGGAGACCTCCCTGGCCGTCGGCTCCTGCTCAAAATTCTTGCGCAGATCTGGGGAGAAGCAGGGATGACATGAGGGGCTGGGGCCAGCACCCCGCACCCCATCTGGGCACCCGCAGACACTCACAGGCAATGCGCACGAAGGCTTTCTGGCTCTTGGTGGTGCCAGAGGAGCTCCAGGCCACGCACTGGCACCAGTACTCCTCCAGCCCGAAGATCTTCTCCACCTGCTGTCGGGTGACCTCAATGCGCACCTCCATCACCGGCAGCCCTGCCGCAGCCAAGAGGCACTTCAGCACTGGCACGCTGGGAAGGGTCCCCACAGACCCAGCCCCGCGCAACCGCCCCTGCAGAGCGGCGCAGGTGGCTCCCCACCACTGGGTTTGGCACGGCCCTTTCCTGCCCGCGCTCACCGGTGCCGCGGTCGGTGCTGTGCTGCGTGACATGGTCAGCCTGGTGCACCCACTCGCCGTTGCACTTGAAGTAGATCTGGGTGGCGGGGGTGGCACGGCAGGCCAGGCTCACCGCCTTGTTCTTCACGATGTAGACGTCCTCTGGCTCCAGCTGGAAGCGCGGCAGCAGGTCCGTGGACACGCCAGACAGCGGGTTGGCCACCGTTGCGCTTTGCTGAGCACCTGTGGGAGGACGGGGTCTCAGGCACCTCCAGTGTGTCCCGACTGGGCAGTCACCCACCCCGGCACATCCCTGTGCCAGTGACCCCATGTCCTGATGCCACACCGACACGGCAGCCCCTTCCCTGGCCCCACCATCCATCACGGAGAGCAGCCGTGTGGTGGCTGCGCCTGCTGAACCCGCACCAATCCCTCATGTCCGCACTTAGTGCTAATGAAAAGGAAATGTACTGTGACCAACAAGGGCCATTGCTCACACCTCCCGGGGTGCTGCCGTCCCCCCTCCCCAGCACGCTCTGAGGCGCTGGCCAGGGCCCGCGTCCTGCCCCACTGCACCCTGGCCTGGCACAGGGGTGCAGATCAAGTGGTTGGGTGTAAACCCCATGCGTAGGAGGTCCCCATCCGAGAGCAGGCACAGGTATGGCACATGCAGGCTGGCTATCCCCAGTGTCCCCAGGGTGGCAAGGGTGGCTCAGGGCTGCACACATGTCCCTTGAGGGGTCAGGCGTCCCCCATCTTTTCTTGTGAGTGTGGGTGCCATGCACACCAGGGCAGGGTCCCTGTGGGGACAGCAGCACTGGGGACATGGCATGTGGCATAGTCCCACAGTGCCCACACCCCTCAGCCTGGACATAGCTAGGTGCCCCCACTCCCCCCACCCTGCTGGTGCCTGTTGCCGAAAGAGTTAATAAACCAGGGCCCTAAATAAGCATTTGATTAACAAACGATAAAATAGCGATTGTGTCACTGAATGAAGCTGTAATTGCTGCTGCTAATTGGCTGGTTAGGATTTAATAAGCAATTAAATGGGATGGAATGCGCAGTAATTAAGTGCCTTCCTTTGGCAACCCCGCTCCCCATGCGGCCTGTGGGACCCCCATTGCCTGTGCCCACTCTGGCTGGCTCCCGTCTGGCACAGGCACCTGTGACACGAGGATGGGGACATGGGACATGCGGTGGTCCCTCAGGCCCTGGCTTGAGTCCCCCAGGGGGGGTCCAGGCTCTGCTGCTTCCCCCAGCTGGATCAGGTCCCTGAGAGTCAGGGAGCGGGCACCGAGCGAGCCCGCCGTGATGCCCGCCAGGACGGGCAAGGTGCAGCAGCTAATTTACGCAGGGAAGATAAACGGCCACCATAATGCGCCGGTTATTACCCCATCAGCACTTTTACAATGTCGCTGGCAATTAATTTAATTAAAACCCCTGTCGGGGATATACAGGCATTTCATATTTCACTGGTTTAACGACCCCCCCCAGCCGCAGCCCAGGGCCGGCCCGGGGGGTCACGGCGCGGACAGGCGCTGCAGTCCCTGGCACGGTGCTGTCACTGCTGCCAGCTGCGGCACGGCTCGCCGCAGCACCCGTGGCTCGCGCTGCCGCACCACCCGCCCTGGCACCCCTGGGCTCTCACGTCGCGCTGCCCATGCCAGCAGTGGGGCTGAGATGGGCAGAAAGGCAACCCAAATGATTTACTAAATACCAAGTTTGCCGCTGCACAGCACCACTGCTGCCTCCCGCCTGGGCAGATGTGGTGGGCATGCTGGGTGAACGGGGGAGCAATGCTGTGGGGGACCAGGCTTTTAATCACATGTGAATGAGTACGGCGGGTGCCAAGCTGTGTGTCTATCCATCATGGCTGAGCAGAGGGGCATGGGAAGCCTGGGGTGAGCAGTGATGGCTGGGGAAGGCAAGGTGGGCACAGAGCACCCGCAGCCACCCACCCAGCTGGGGTGCTGGGTACTTTATGAGCACAGTGGGACCACAAGCAGCAAACAAAACTGGGGACACGCATCAAGAGGCAAAGCTGCGGGGCTGCCAGGAAGCCACCAGGTGGGATGGTGTCCTGCTGCTGGGCACTGTGCTGGGCACTGATGGGGCTTTGCAGTGTGGTTCAGTCATAAACAGAGCCATGCAACATGGCCACGGGACTGGAACTGGCCTGAAGCCCTGGTGAGGGAGTGGAGGGGCTGTGGGCTGGGTGCCCCATGCACCACAGGCATCCCATGCACCATGGGTACCCCACCCATGACAGGCACCCATGAACCATGGGCACCGCATGCACAGTGGGTACCCATGAACAACGGGCACCCCATGCACCCCGTGGCTGCCCAATGCACCCTGGCCAGCCCATGCAGCACAGCTATGCCAAACACCACGGGTATCTCACGCACCACGAGTGCCCCACCCCCTGTGGGCACCCCACACCCCACGGGTGCCCCATGCTCTGCAAGCGCTTCCGTCCATCATCGGACCCCTCACCCCACAGGCGCCCCACCCCTCGCGGGCACCCGCAGCCTGTGGGCGCAGTGTGGGTGCCCCGTGGGTGCCCCGTGGGCAGCGGCCCCCCACGCGCCGCCCGTGCCGGCTCCCGCACCGCGTCGGCCTCGCCGCTCACCTGCCGCTGCGTTGCCATGGAAACAGGCGAGATGCTTATGTCACCTTGGCAAAGGGAACCGGGGAACTTCGGCGGGGATGGTGGGCACGGGGAGGAGGGGGGACGGGACGGTGGGGCGCTGTGTCCCACTCACCCCCGGGGCCACCCTCGCCGTGACAGTGGCCACAGCCCCGGCCAGCTGCTGTCTCGCAGCCACGGGGGTAACTGGGAGCGCGGTTTGCTTCAGCGCCGATAAATCACGGCCGGTAAAGCCAGTGCACTAAGCTGGGCTTTATTATCAATTATCCCCCGCCAACGTGGGTTAACGAGTGCGCCAGTGAAGGGGCTGGGTGCTGGGCTGCAGCACTCAGTTCTGGGTGCAGAGGGGATGGGGACGCCCCGCTACAGGTTCTGAGCACTCGCCTTCACCCCAGCACTGTGAGACCCCCCAGCTGCTCGTGGCCCCCTCCCCATGCAGAGACCCCCTGTACCCCCGCAGTCGCTGCCACCCTGGGTAGCCCTCCAGCCCCCCACCATAGCGCCTGGGCCCCCCAGCATCAGAAACACCACGTGTACTGGTGTTACCGGGCAGAGAAAGACTGCAGGACGCCGCAATGCCCAGTGGGGAGGGATGGGGGGGTGGAGGGGAGGCACTGCCAGGACCCACCAGGCGCCAGCGAGTGCCCCTCCAGCTTGGTCCCTCTGGTCCTCAAAGGGCTGATCCTGTCCCCGCACTGGTGCCACTCTCCCCGGTGGTGCGGAGCAGCACACCAGGCACTTCGGTGCCTGCTGCGGGGAGACGCTGGGAAGGTCAGCGTGTTCTTGGTGAGGAGAGGCTACCCGCCGGCGGCTGCGGCACTGCCAGCCCCGGGACCGACCCGTCGGTGTGAGCCCGCTCGGTACAGCTGCCCCCGGGAGGGAGTGGGCAGCTGCCTGCTCCGGCAGAACGCTCCAGTGGCACTGGTCTGCCTGGGACGCTGCTGCCCAACCAGGACCTATGCATCATCCATCCCTGGCAGGGCACCGAGCTGTCTCTGGCAGCCCTGCCTCAATCCCCTGCCCGTACCCCTGCCTGATGTCTGCCACCCTGGGGGTCTCTGCAGCCAGGTGGGGAACTCAACACCAGCACCTTCCCCCTGCACCGTGCCCCCCTCCGGGGACCTCCTTGAGTCCCCATGGGCTCTGCAGCCAGCAGATTCCATCCCAGCTGGCACCCCATCCATTGTGCCTGCGCCAGGCCTGGCACACCGTTAACATGAAAGATTTCCTTACACTTCGCCAGTGCCTGGCCTGTGCCCTGGCAGCAGGTAATTGAAGCAATAATTGCTTCTGATTGCACTGGCCTAAACAGGGGAAGGGTGGGCGTCAGGAGGAGGGCAGAGTATGCCCAGCTGTACCCAGGGGAGCCTGAGGATGCCATCCCTGACCACTGCCCTGCACACAGAGGTCTCCACCACCAGCACTTTGGTCTCTGCAGGGTGCAGAGGAGAGGAGCTGGCACAACTCGCTACCATGATAAAGCCTGTCTGAGGCTTTGACCTGAGTGCCATCCTGCAGGGAGAGTTTGTCTCTGAGCCAGTGCTGCCCCTGGGAGACACCCCCAGACGGGGGCTGTGGCATCGCCTGGCCCTGCCCAGCTGCTGGCAGATGCTCCAATGCTTACCTGGAGCAGCTGGGCATCAGAAAACACTCCCCTTGCACCCACTTTCCCACCCCACACAACCTCCATGGTGACAGTGAGCGGGTGCCAATGCCAACCCTGGCTGGGCAGGGAGCCAGCAGGGTCGGATGCCAGTGTTGGGCAGCACATCCCGGCTCCCGGCCAGTCTGGCACGTGGCGAGCACTGGGGACGATGTGATGATGGGCAGAGTGCCAATGCATCCCCATGCTCCAATGGGTACAGTGCCCCCGAGGGTGCCCCTGCCTGTCCCAGGACCATGTACCCAATTTCCTGGCACATCCTCACAAGCCACCCACTGTCCTGGGCCCCCAGGTGTGTGCCCCACGTGTGCCAGCCCCATGGCCACAGGAAAGACTGTGTGAGAGCGGCAGGGGACAGAGGGTGCCCGTCTCCCAGCGAGTGTGTGGCAGCGTCTGGGCGCTCATTAAGAGCGCGCTTGTTATGAATGAATTAGTCAGGCGGGTTTGCATGACAATGGAGCTGCCTAATTACGGATCTGAGCCGATAACGCGCTCTCCGTTACATGCAATTAGCATGTGCCAGGGCGGGCAGGGCTCCACCCCGTCACCCACCAAGGGGGCCCCAGCCATGCCCAAGCCTGGCCAGGGGGTCTGGGGTCTGGAGACAATAGGTGCCAGCAAAGGCAGCCAGGGGTGGCAGCTCCTCTTCAGGAACCACCTCTGCCTGTCTGGGGCTACCAGCCCTGGCAACCAGTGCTGGGCATCCATCTCCTGGCACTCATGGAGCTGGTCCCTTCTCGGTCCCATAGCACACACAAAGCCTTGTTCCCTTCTAGACCCAGGTGCCTGCTGAGCCCCACAGTCCCCTCAGTCGCAGTGTGGAGGTGAAACCCGTACCAAGCTGTGCCAGCCCCTGTTTGCAGCACTGTATGGGGAGAGGGTCCCATTCTGTCCCTGGCTTGGGAGACTGGGGGCTCCCCCAGACCAGCCTAGCACTGTGATGGTGTGGGGACAACAGCACAAGCCCAGCCCCACATGCTGGGGCTGCTGGTGGTGTCCTGAGCCCATGGACCTGAGCAGCTTTCCTGGCTCTCATCTAACTGACAGTGAAGAGCAAATGTTCCCTTTGAGCCCTGGACCCGCCAGGAGCAGCGTCAAGGTCACCTCAGCCATGCATCCCCACTGGAGCTAGGAGAGGAGACAGGTGGGGGGGCCGGAAGGTCCCTCCAACCACACAATGGTCCCGGGTGCCAGGGTACAGCCCTGCTGATTGTCCCCCTCCCACCTATGGGTGGCACGCCGTGGTGATGGCAGCCCTGGCACCCTACAACCCTGCAGCAGCAAGGGCTGGATGGTGGGGGCTTGGACGTGAGACATCCCTCCTGAGGGCAGGAGCCTCGGGCAGGGCAGAGTCTGGGGATGGCCAGGGTGAACTGTGATCTGCCTGAAACCCACCCAGGACCAGCACCCAAAGAGCAGGCGTGTGGCAGGGCCAAGGGGTATCGGGAAACTGGGCCTGACAGGATAAGGATGGGGTCCCAGTGTACTCAGTGTGGAGCCAGCTCATGCCAGCCTGCCCACAGACAGGCAATGCATGGAGCAATGATGGTGCTGACAGCTGGAGTGCTGCTGGTGCTGAGGGTGCACTCCTGGGTGCAGGGGAACACACGGCAGGACACACATGGCACATGGTCCCCATGCCATCATCCTTCAGGCGTTGGTACCAGTCTCAGGGTGGCCACCTGGACACCCAGGTTGGACAGGTGCTCAGCTGCATCCATGGCTATGAGGTGCCCATGGTGGCTCAGGGGGTGCCCAGACCCTCGTGGCACTTGCCAGCACCCCAGTTCCCTCCTGCAAGCACCTGCCAGGCTCCGCACAGTTTGATGTAGTGCCAGCCCCACGTGGCACTGAGCCAGAACAAACAGCCCTGGGCGGGCTGCGTCTGCCGCGTGCTCGTGCTGACAGCCGGCGCGGCAGCTTCCCGGCTGCCCGGCGTGCGCCAGCCCTGCCTGCTATCCTGCCCTCCTGCCTGTCCCACTGAGGCACCAGTGCCCAGCCAAGCACAGGTTGTGGGGCACTGATGGGATGCAGTGACCTGGGGTGCCAAGCTGCAGGGCAATGGGTTGTGGGGTGCAGTGGTCGGCGGCTGCCTGCTGGATTCTGAGGGTCCCCAGCAGCCCAGGTGGCTCATGCACAGTGAGAGCAGAGCTTGTGATCTCAGCCAGACAAGCCGGGGCAGGACCTGATGTGGGTCACAGTTGTGCGGACAGGAGATGCACTAGGGCCTGGTACTGACTGCAAGAGGTGCCAAGGGGAAGGGCTCATAGCAGCACTGGGTGAGCTCTGGGTAAGGACCCTTCCCCCATGCCATTGCCCACCCGCCAACACAGCAGCTGAGGCAGGCAGCCCCCACACCTGGGGTACTTGCCCCGCACTGCTGCCTGTGGGAGAGCCCCAGCCCTCAGTGCTGCTCTTGTCCTTCCCCTGCGGGCACGTACAGCAGAGCAGGCAGCCTGCACCAGGGATGCTGCTCCATGGCTGCAGGCAGGGGCCCTTTGCCTGGACACCTGAGTTACCCGGTCCCCAACCTGTGCCTCGGTACCCCTGGGGAAGAGGTGCCCTGCCATGCCATGCTGTGCCATGCCATGCCATGCCATGCCGGAGCAGCACCCAGTGTGCAGAGGCCCAGTCCTGCCACCTCTGTGGCGAGTGGCAGCCACGCAGGTGGCTGGGCTCCGTCGCACCGCGGCCGGCTGTGAGCTGCCTGCCAAGTGAGTGTCGAAGATGAGCTCCCGCACCGCACTGCCCCAAACTGGGTATCCCCCACACCTCCCACTGCAGAGATGGAGTGGGGTGGCCTGGTGTACCCCCGGTCCTGTTGCCCCCCACCTCCATCCATCACCTCGGCCCCACGGGTGCCATGAGGTCAGCAGTACTCCATGCCCAGCTGGGGGTCAGTACCCACTGCACCCTCCATACGGGGTCCCCTGCACCCAAGAGGTGCCCACCCACCACGCCGGCTCTGCAGCGTCCCCCTGCAGACAGGGCCACGCTGGGAACTCTGGGCGCGGGGTCCCCGGGGTGCACCGCTGGGAAGGACGGGTGCGGAGAGCACGGGGGCTGCACCCAGGCCAGGCTAGGGGACGTCTCTGCCAGCAGCAGGAAGGTCAATGGGCCGGGACCCCCGGGCGCAGAGGGGTCCGTGTCCTCCCC
The DNA here is from genome assembly GCA_025345505.1 of Todiramphus chloris collaris. Taxonomy (NCBI): domain Eukaryota; kingdom Metazoa; phylum Chordata; class Aves; order Coraciiformes; family Alcedinidae; genus Todiramphus; species Todiramphus chloris. The sequence continues at coordinate 3,682,656 of JANVCC010000040.1, forward strand.
CCGCCAGACCCCCTGCAGAGCGCACGTCCAGCCTCGCTCAGCTCCCCGCCCCCAGCCCGGTCCTTTGTCTGCAGCCGCCACTTCCAGGCTGCCGTGACACCTGCCAGCAGCCGCCAGCCCCGGGCACCCGCCGCACCCCGGCTCCCCGATTCTCGGCTCGGCGGCCGGTACTGCTCAGCCCTGGGGGTTCAGCCCAGACCGCTCCCCCACCCGCCGGGTCCTGCTCGGGCACAGGGAGGGCAGAGGCGGGGGGCAGGCGGCCTCCGGACCGTTCGCGTCCGCAGCAGCACCGACGCAGCCCCGTATTACCCCCCACGCCACGGCCACCCACGCGGCGTGGCGGCACCCCTCACCGCGGTCCCTCGTGCCCCGGGCAGGTGATGGGGACTGCGGGGACCCCGTGCCGGGGACAGGGATGCGCTTCGTGGGGCAGGGACTCTGAGTTCGGCAGGGACCCTTCGCGTGGAGCAGGTCCGCTGTGGACCCCCGTGCCCGGTGCTGGCAGGGCCCCGGGGGAGCGGAGCCGTGCCTGCGAAGCGGCGAGCGCCATCCCCCCCACCCCCGCCTCACAGTGCGGGCAGCGTCCGGGGAAGCTCCGTCTGGGCACGGCTGTGCGGCCACGCGTGGGTATGGGGCCGGGGGGGGGGGGGGGGGCGGGCGGCAGCGCCGGTCGCGGGGCAGAG
>JANVCC010000040.1:3683738-3695668 GCA_025345505.1 Todiramphus chloris collaris
CACCACCCCCCAGGCTGCATCTCCCCTCCGCATCTTCTCCCCTGCCGAGCCGGCACTGGGGTCCGCACTCTTCCCCGAGAGCAGCATCCCTGGTTTGCACACCCCTGGGCGCGGAGCACACCCCCTCACACACACGCACCCGGCAGGGCACCCACCCCGCACCCTGCTCTGCCCCGAGCCACAGACCTGGGATGGTGATGCCCAGGGGTCCCCCCAGCCTAGCCTGGCACCCCGTGGGTGGATGGGGACAACTCCGTGAGAAGAAGGCGGTCCTGGCACCCTGTTGTGCACCATCCAGCTGTGTGAGTGCAGTGTCTCATGCTGGGACAGGTGACAGAAGCGGGGGTACTGTCTCGGTGAGGACATGTGCCACCCATGGGGCCACACCTCACTGCCATCCCTGGGGGTCTGGCCCCAGCATAACCCGTACCCAGGCAGGCTGGCCCTTCCTGGGGGATCTGGCTCTGCCCTGGGTGCAGGATGAGGCCCCTTCCCTCCATGTGCTGTCGCCACACTCAGCCAAGATGCAGCCACCATTGCCGTGTGGGCAAGGGATGAGGGGCAAAGGTGGATGTGACTGTACTGGGGTCCCTGAGGTTCTCACCGAACCCTGTGGCATCCAGAGCTTGTGCCAGCAGTGCCGAGCAGTCCCCTGTGCCCAGCAGAGGGGGCTGGGCAGGGGCAGGGCTGGGCAGCGGCTCCCAGCACCGCACAGCGATAATTTCATTAGCAGCTCCAGTAACAATTAACAACGACTCTGACACATTGAAGAGCTGAAATGGGTAAGAAACCAGTGCAGCTCTCCCGGGTGGCAACGTCTGTGCCGCGGTCTCCATCTACCCTGGTGCAGCGCTGGCTGTGCCCGGCAGAGTTGAGGGCACCACCAGCACAGCTCCAGGGTGAGGCCAGAGCCATCACCCACCATCACTCCCCGGGCCAGCGTCCTTCCATGCCAATACACTCATGCACTGGCCATGTGCTCACACAGGACAGCGCACACAGAGTGACACCCATGGGTGCCGGCTCCCATCCTGCCATACTGCTCCGGGCAGTGCCTTGAGCCCCAGCACATCCTGCACGGACACTGGTGGGGGGCAGCTGGCAGAGGAGACCCCCCCAGCCCCCCGTGGGCAGAGCCCCAGCGCAGTGATAACCACCCTCCTTCAGGCTGTCTCGTTATTACTGATGGCATTTGCATGGAAACAGGATGTTTTTATTCCTTGCGGCTCCATCTGCTCCTGCTGAAGTCACCGCATCGCACGTGAGCTCCCGGGGGGCTGCCATGGGAACCGGGGTGAGCTCCCCCGCAGTGCCGGGACCCCCAGTCCAGGCTCCTGCTGTGACTGGACCCCCAAGCCAGGCACTGGGGCAGGACGAGTCAGGTGTACCCAACGTGGACGGCACCTGTGCAGGGCACCCAGCACAGTGCCACCCTGGGGCTGTGTGGCAGGGAGAGGGCTCAGGGCCCCCCGATGTGGTGCCAGCCCCATCTGCTCCTCACGCCACTCTCCCGGGATGGCTTCCAGCTCCTGCTCCTGTCACTGTGCAGGCAGTGCCAGAAACAACACTCCCACCACCCAGGCATACACGGCACCCCCCTTGCCCTGCCACCTGCCTGAGGGTGCTGGTGGTGCCTGGTCCTGCCTTGGCTTCAGCCGGTTCCCTTGCCATGTGCTCGTGACGCGCGGTGCCACACGGGTGCCAAGCCGAGACCATGCGGAGTAGCCCTGTGTGTCCCTCCTGCGCTGCTGGCTGGCATGGCTGGGCTGTCAGTGGGGAAGTGGCAGGGCACACTGACGAATTAATAGACTCTAATTAATACAGATTGGGGAGATCACTTTCAATTCCACTCGCTCTCCCTCTTGCTGAGGAGGAGATGAAGGGGATGGATGAGACGGATCCTATTCCACAACTGCCAGAGCCCTAAACTTTTCTGCCAAGGGGCTGTGCCAGCCTGTCTGCTGTCCATGGTGACACACAAGACCCCTGACCACCTGCTGCAGCAGTGTGAGGGGCTGCAGCGTGTGGAGAGCCGTGGGATGTGGGGCTTTCATGGAGAGGAACATGGTGCCCAGTTGGAATGGTGCCTCCAGTATGATGTGCTCAGTGCCCGGGTGTCCTGCAACCACTACGGCCCCAGGGGGATGGCGGGAGCGCTGGCCGCACCAGGCACTGTAAATGGATTATTACCCAGAGTAATTAAGACAGGATTAAAAATTAATTCTCTTCTCCAGTGTACCGCGGTCGTGGCTCAGCCGTGTGCCACAGACACTGTGCCAGGGCTTTCTCCTAAAAGAAACTAGATTAGGGTGGAGATGGAGGGAGTGCATCACCGGGCAAGTGGTGGAACCTGGGTTCTGCAGGCTGCAGCTGCCATCTCCCTGGGGACATCACCACCCTGGTGCCACTCCTGTGTTCCAGGTGCCACATCGGGCTGGACCAGCCAAGGTGAAGCAGCTCCCACCCACTTCTGGCCTGGAAGAACCCTGTCTGTGCCATGCCCGACCTCCTGCCTGGCCCTGGGCAAGGCCAGCCCTGAGATTTTCTAAACTCCCATTAAATATTTAAATACGTATTTGAGCTCATGTATAATGGATCGCTCGTGAGCTGCCTCCCCATCCATTTGCGGTATTTAAGGAAGTCGAATATTAAACACCATTGTATTAGCAAAACTGACGTCTGCCTAATTGAGTTACAAGCAGGGAAGGTGCTGACGAATAAACAATGCATAATGCATGGCCCATGAGCAGGATGCGGCTGGGCCCCTGGTGCTGGGCAGGGACTGGCCTGTGTGGGGTTCCTAGGCCCAGGAGGGTGCTCTGGCAGGGAGCGGGCACTGCTGTTGTCAGTGCCAGAGCTGAGGGTGCAAGGAACGCGTATGCCATGTGAGACGTGTGCCAAAGTGTGGCACAGCATGGCACAGCATGGGACAGTGTGGTATGGGATGGCATGGAATGGTGAGGAACGTCCCAGGCCTCATACTGCAGACGGATGCTCGGAAATGGAGCCAGTGAGAACCCTAGCTGCACAGAAAGATTATGAAAATTAAAAGTAAATAAATATGGATGTTGAGGACCTAATTCTGATAAGAGGATTTTCAAAATTAGCCATTTGCAAGAGTAGATTAACGGCACCCAGTGCTGGGGGCGGGAAGGGCTCCATTAAGATGCACGGCAAAGCCCATCCCAGCACAGCCCACTCCTTACAGCCCCCAGCACCCGCAAAGCCTCTCCCTCCTTTTTAAGGAGACAGGTTTGCTGGTGCTGTGGGGGAAAACAGGGTGGCTGGAGAAGCTGGGGCACAGCACGATGCCACCCTGCAAACACAGGTCCAGTGGACACAGTACCAGTGTGCTAGGACCTCACTGGAGAGTGTCAGGGGCTGGCAGCACTGGGGTTATGGCACCTTCACTGGGGAGACATGCAGTTGGGCACAGTGGTGGCACACGGCCCGGGGTCCTCAGGGTGTCCCAGCCTAGGCATGGGGTGGCTGTACCAGTTGCAGCATGGAGCTGAGATCGGGACATTGGGCTAAATAGAAGACAAAGCCGCTGGCCTGTACATCCCATGGGTATCCCGTGCCAGCCAGTGCAGCAGTGCTCCTGTCTGAAGCTGGTGCTGATGCCCTTCTGGCAGTGCTGTGGGTGCTGAAGCAGGGGCACCTCTGTATGCCCCAGGCTGAGCAGGACATTGCTGATGTATGAATACACTTTTCACAGCCTCTGACTTGGATTTTCTATCCAGGCAGCCAAGCAAAAATCTCATTACAGCCAGGAACAAAGGCAGCGTCCCTGTCCCATCCCTGTCTCCGTGTCCGTCTGGGGGCTGGCGCAGGCTGGGTCGGGCACAACTGTGGGCGGTGGGAGGGTGACATGGGGAGCCAGTGGGACTGAAAATGGCCATGTGCTGGCCAAGTGTCCCCCAGCTCCCCATTTGGCTCCTTGTGCCCCTCACCCCAGCCCAGGGCTTGCCACCCCCCTTCCCAGCCTGACAGAGGCCGGCTCTGTGGTGCAGGTGGGTCTGAAGTGGCTGGCGGCTCCCACCGGGCTCCCAGGCCATGTGTGGGGCTGGGAGGTCACAGCCAGGACAGGGTGCAGGCAGGGCAGGCTGAATGCAGGCAACCCAGGCACCCAGGGTGCCCGGTGCTCCTGCAGCAGCAGCAGCAGCAGCAGCAGCAGCAGCAGCCAATTAATTAGCAGGGCTGTGGGAGAGCAGCCGGCGGAGCTGTGTGGAATCGATGGGTGCATCGACCGCCTGGGAAACACCAGCCCTCCCAGTCAGAGACATGGCACTGGGGTGGGCAGGCAGGGAGCTGGGCAGGGAGCCCAGCAGCCCCCTGGCTGGGTGCTGGCAGGGGTTGGTTGTGGGCTGTAGCATCACCTGCCCCTTTCAGGGGGACACCAGAGTGCACAGTGCCATGAGATAAAGGACAGGCACTGTGGTGTGGCACTGCCCACTGTGTGCCCTGCACCCTGGCAGCCTCAGCAACTCCCTCCAAGCCAAGATAGTGGCTGGTCCCTCTGCCATGCCAGGAGGATGTGGGGCTGCTAATGGAGCCCTTTCTTTTCTGGCTGTTGGGGTGCATCTGTGTCAAGGGCAGTGCAGCCTGGTCCCTCAGAGTTGGTGGCATCACCTGGGGGGCTGCGGGCAGGAGGCTTGGGGACAGCATGGGCACATGACTGGGGGGGGGGGGGTGGTCATGACATTGGGACAGTGAGGTCCCATAGGCACATGCCAGCCAGCCGAGAGGCACCTAGGCCATGGCATGGGTCCATCAGAAAAAATAAAACCACAGGGGTGGTGGCTGTGGGGACAGAGGGCAGGGCAGCAGGGACATCTCTGCCTGCAGCAGGGAGCTGCCTGCATCCTGCCGCAGCACCGGCCTGCAGCCCTGCCTGCGGGTCTGTGGTTACACAGCTCCTGTCCCTGTCCCCATCCCACCCGCCCACTCCCCCGCCTGCCTCTGCCAAGCAGGAAGTGCCAGCCCGTCCCTGCGGGGAAGGAGAGTGCTCAGCCGTGTTTCAGGAGCCTGGCTGCTGCTCAGATGAGAAGTGACAGCAAGGGACCCTTCTCAGGTACAGGATCCCTGCGGCGCAGGGCAGGAGATACTGTCCCCCTCTCCCCCGCCTCTGCTGCTGGCACCGGGGACAGCCCTGCAGGCGCTTAACCCCTTCCCTCCGTGCAAACCCCGCTGTGCCAACCCCACCAGCGCAAACCAGCGGCTGGCAGGCAGCAGTCCAGCGCGGGCAGGCTGTACCAGCACTGCCGTGCCTGCCTATCCCACACTGCGGGCACAGTGGGTAGGGAACAAGATGGGGCAGGCAGAGCCCAAGGCTAGAAACAAGAAACAAGACCCACTGGTGCAGCCCTTCTGATGCACCCCGCTGCATCTTGCCAGGCTTGGGAGCTCTAGTGTGGAGGGGTCCATGGGGCCCTCGCCTCCTGCATCTCCCGCACCAGCGGCTGTCTCCGGGGAGGTTGTCATGGGAACGGTGTGCTGTAGGTACCCCTCACCCTGGGTACCCCTCCTCGCATGCTATGCTGATTTGGGATGGAGAGTGAGATCAGAGCTCAGCCTGTGCCTTTGCCAGGGCCCAGCACGATGGGCAGGGAGGGCTGGAAGCACCTCATGAGGGCCTACCCCCTCCCGGGGATGGCCAGGAGATGCTGGTGGTATCCAGGGATGGAGGTCCCCTGCGTGACCACTTCCTCTCTACCAGGGCCCAGAGAATCCCCGTGGCCCCGGGCAGATGATGGGGCAGGAAACGGGTGCAGGAACCACAAGAAAGTGTGGCACAGCCCCAGTGCCAGCAGCCATGCTGCCTGCCCACTCCCACAGTGAGCCTGCGCTGCCTGTTCTTCCCCAGCCCACACGCCCTGCCATGAAGCCAGCAGCTCCTTCCCCGCTTACTTTGGGATATTTTAACCCTGCAGCACCCACTGGTTGCAATGGGATGGGTGCAGGCACCTGGTATCAGGTGTGCATCAGGGCAGAAGGCAGGATCTGTCCTTGCTGCCAGAGCCATCAGAGCTGGTGGCACAGGGAGAGGCCAGGCTGGCAATCTGCTGAGACAAGGCACAGGCTGGCAGTGCCGGGCACTGGTTACACATCAGCCTCTGGCAAGGTGACCCTGCATGGGCACCCAGCATGACTGGTGCTTCCTGCTCAGAGAAGAGGACGTGAGTCCCCATCCCTGCACCAGCCCAGCACCATGGTGTTGTGCCCATGCCTGCTTTGCCTTACAGCAACCCTGACTCCACATCCCCCATTCCCACTGTGCCATGGGGGTCCCTTATGCAGCACCCCAACATACCCGCTGGACCCCACAGCACTCTGATTGGTATGTCCTCTCCCACTGCTCCCCTGCCCCCGCTATCCTTGCCAGCCCTCCTGTCTCCAGTGCCCCCCGCCTCCACCTGCAGCCCTGCCGCATGTCTGCTGCCATCTGCCTCTCCCTTTTGATTAGTATTAATTTTTAATTATGATTATTGACAGGGCTGCCAGCTCGGCTGCCAGCTGGGACAGCTGCCCAGTGTGAGACAGGCTGGGGGCAGCCCTGGTATCACTGTGGTCACTGGGTGGCTTCTGGCAAACGCTATGCCCAGCCAGGAGGGGTCCCCAAGTGCCCTCCACCTCCCAGCACCCTCTGGCCCCCAAGCAGGGACCCTGGTGTGTAGGAGTCAAGCAGGGAGGCTATTGTATTCCCAAAGGATGGGTACTGCCAGCCCTCCAGCCTGGCTGGTCTGTGGGGCTGCTGGGAGCCCATAAAGCCACAGAGATAAATGGCCCCTATTACTTTTCCAATCAAATGAAATCCCACGGTGGCTGCATGCAAAAGGCGAGGAGCTGCAGCGCTGTGCGGCAGCCTCTGCCACCAAGACCCCCACTGTGAGGTAACCTTGGCTCCCTGGCATGGTGGGCACAGGGCACCCCATGAACACAGGCCCCTTGCTGTGCTCGGCCTGGGGGTGAGGGGACAGGGACACTGTCTGTGCCTGCATGCCCTGAGGGGTGCCCAGCCCCAGAGACAGGTGGGGGGCTGTAGGGAGGCCCTGCTGGGCTGAGGAGCAGGCTGAAGGGACAGATGGACAGGCAGCCCCTGGCCCTCATCCACTTCCTGCTGCCACTGCTGGAGGGAGGAGGGCATGGAGTGGGGGGGTTCTCAACACCCCCCACATCCCTTGTGCCTCCATCCTTCCTCTAGCTTCAGCCCTGCAAGTCCCACAACCTATGCCCTGCATGTGACTCACCCAGGGGGGTTGGGCTGGGGCAACTCTGCCACCCACCTGCAGGCAGGGCAGGCAGCGGGCACTTCCCTGCAGACAGGGCAGACAGTGGGCACTCCAATGCAGGCAGGGCAGGCGGTGGGCACTCCACTCCCATGCAGGGCAGGCGGCGGGCACTCCACTCCCATGCAGGCAGCGGGCACTCTCCTGTAGGCAGGGCAGGCAGCGGGCACTCCCTTGCAGGCAGGGCAGGCGGCGGGCACTCCCCTGCAGGCAGCGGGCACTCCACTGCCCTGCAGGCGGGCAGGCTGCCAGCCCTGCCGTGCCGGAGCTGGCCAAAGCCGGGCGAGCGGCTCCATCGCGTGGCGAGCGGCCGGCAGTGCAGGCAGCGCTCGGCGGTGCCCGGGCGGACTGTGCCCGGGCGGACTGTGCCCGGGCAGGGCTGGGCGGGCTGCAAGCCCCCAGCCCCAGCCAGACCCGCTGCTCGCGGTCCCCGCTCTGAGCCTCCGGCTCCCCCGTGTGCAGGCGCCAGGCTTGGGGCTGCCGGCACCACCATGCTGCTGCTCCCTCCCTCCTCCCCTGCCCCTGGCCATGGGGCTGGTGTGGTCTGCAGCACCTCTAACCTGGTTGCCCTACCAGGGAGGGCAGCACTGTCCCGTGCCCCTTGTACCTGTGCAGAGCAGCAGCCCAAGGCCAGCATGTGATGCAAGAAGACAGGGACCTGGCCTGGCCTGGCAAGCTCTCACCTCCCCTCTCTAGCAGCATCTCTCACCCATAGTGTGCCCAGCCCATGAGGCAATGGGGGGTAGTGAAGAGCAGGCAGAGCCCTGGCACAGCTGCCCCAGGGGAGCTGCAGGTCTGGCAGGCCTCTGTAGTGTCAATTTTATGGTTGAACTCAATGATCTTTAAGGTCTTTTCCAACCTAAAGGATTCTATGGTTCTGAGGGCATGCGAGTCCCAGCAACACAGCTCTGGGCAGCCATGGCAGCATCTCAGAGTGGGGCAGAGCTCAGCACACTCCAGCAAACGCCACAGGACTGCACTGCAGGCAGCCAAGGACCCAGGGGTGTCACAGCTGTACCATCTACCTGCAGAGCTATGGCCAGACACACCTCAACTAACTGCAATAGCAGAGACCTAGTCAAGACTCTGTCCTTCTGCAGGACCAGCTCTCTGCAAACACCTCGTGCAGGCAGGGCAGCACTGAGCCAGCACAGGCATCATGCAGTGGAGGTGGACAGATGGCCCTGGCTTTGGGCTCACAGGGAGGTAGGGATGGGCTGGATGTGTTGCCCTGGACAGTGTGAAATCCTGAGCTGAGACAGAGCTGCCCAGGTGTTGCTGGAAGGGGAGAGAAGTTCCTCTTGGAGGAGAGCTGCAGTGAGGCCTCAAGTACAGGCAGCAATGTCAGAAGATGAGCAGGCAGCTGCACCTCAAAACCCTGAGCAGGCGACGAGGAAGAACAGGCCCAACAGTAAAACCACAGATAAACAAATCAAGGGACAAAGTGTGGGCTGGAGGATTAAGGGGCCCCCTCTGCCACCACAGCCAGGAAGGACACTAGAGGACATGGGCCAATGGAAAAAGAGGAGCCAGCAAACTCCCAAGGTTCAATGGACCTGCAGGTCCAGCATCAATAAGCTCTTGGGAAGAAAAGCTTCATACCAGCAGTGCTGCAGGTGCTTGTGGGAGGGCTGTGAGCAAACACAGCCCCAAGTGGACAGTGTGGGGATGGTGCTGTGTCACAGACCCTGCGGCCACCCTGCAGGGACAGTGGATGACCCTTGGCTGAGGAGTTGACCTTCCCAAGAAGGCAGTGCCGTGTGCAGGGGATTGTGAGAGACAGGGACCAGTTTCCCAGTCTGAGCTGACCAAGGGGAGATGGGCTCTGGTACCCCCTCCTACACCTAGGCTCCCAGGGCAGTGTCCTGTACTTCGGCCAGGGGAGGATATAATCTGGCATCTTCCTGGGGACTATACAGGGTCCCCTAGAGCAGAGGGAACGGCTGTCTCTGCAGCCCCAAGGAGAGGGGTACTGGTCCCAGGGGACACATGCAGTGTCCCAAGCCCACAGTGGTGCCCGAGTGATTCCTGTTCTGCACTCCCAACCTGGCTCACTCAGCAGGCAGGTACAGGATACAGCAACACATCATACCCCTCCCAGGGGATGCACCCCCCCCCCAGAAAGAGCCATGCCAGAGCACCAGAGCCCTGGACACACAGAGCAAACTCAGCTGCAGACATTCATTGTGGGATAGGACAGGAGGACCCCATGGGCAGTGCGCTGCTCCCCCCCGCAGTCAGACCACAAACTTGCTCTTGGTGAGGGAGCCACTCTTGGTAGCTGTGTCCGCATGGGCTTGGTACCCAATGGCCACCTTCTGCGACAGGCCCAGGTGCTCCTTGTAGACACGCCTGGAAGGGTGAAGGGGCTGTGTGAACGAGGAAGCATCACTTTTCCCACCCGCTCCCTGCACGGGGACCTCATTTCCCCCAAACCTGACCCTGCACAGCCCTCTCCACAAAGCTGCCTTACCCGATGTGGGTGACCCCTATCCGGTTCTCTGCTTCACGGGTCCATATGGCGATCTTGTCTCCCTTGGCACGGATATTGATGACAGCCCCGCACACCTCATCACTGTACTCGTCAAACATCTCCCCGATGAGGCACAGCAGCTAGCAGGAGAAGGGGAGCCCAGGACAGTCCCCGCTGGGGCTCAGCACTGGGGCAGGTGAACTGCTGTTTCCAGGACCCTGCAGCTACCCCAAGGGGGGCCACACTCACCGTCTCCAGCCAGAAACGGTCCAGCTCAGTGTGCCGCTGCTGCTTGGCCAGGGTGATGAGCCAGCGCCCGCCACGCTTGTTCTGGCTGTCCTCCCACATGGGCTCGATGCCGTCCTCGGAATGGACAAGTCATAGTTAGGGACACTGAGAACCCAGCCTGAGACAGCTCAGGGAGACGCGAGCACCCAGCCAGGCTTCCTCACCCACCCTATGGCCAGAGCACTGCGACAGCCCCACCAACACCCAGCATCCCCCCCCCAATGTTGGGTGCTTCAGGAGGCTCTGAGGAGGAACTGTGGCAGAGGGAGTGTCACACCTTGAAGAGGGAGTAGTCGCAGCCAGATGTCAGCTTGCTGGCGAGCTGGATGTGGCTGTACAGCCTGCACCAGATGGAAACGAGACACAAAAGCAGGTGAGCAAAGGAACCTCGGGGTTCCCCAGCACGCTCCTCTGGCCCAGAGCTGCCACCAGGGCCTCTCTGCAGGGTGCATGTTGCCCACTCGTGGGACACTCACGCCCAGAAGTCCTCCACAGTGCTGAACTTGGTGACAAGGCGCAGGTTTGCCTGCCACATCTTGCTCTTGTCATTCTTGAAGAACCACAGTGCCCACCTGAGGACGGAAGGGAAACGGGGAGGTGGGGTCAGCCATGCTGGAGCCCCCCTGCAGCCCCAACACCCCTCTTCCAGCAGAGAGAGAGGATGGTCGTGGCCAGCCCCCCATACCTGTTCTGCAGGGGGTGCTTGCCCAGGCTCTCTGCCACGAGCAGCTCTTGCTGCTGAGCCCGTCGCCGCCGCCGCTCCTCTTGCCTCCGCTGGGGAAGGAGGAACAGTCCCAGGAGCACTGCGGCCATCCCAGGGAGCCCGCGGCCCCACAGTCACCCTCACACCAGGGCACGGATCCCGCAGCCGGGACTCCCGAGGAAACGGGGCGCGGCAGGGCTGCCTAGGCTCCGGAAGAGCACTCACCTGCTCCCCTGTAGCCATCCTGCCTAACAGAGGACTTCCTCCCCTGCAGCCCCCGGTTCTTAAGTGTCCCCAGGCGGGCGGGATGAGGCAGCCGTCCCAGCTGCAGCTGGTGGGGCGGGAGGGCGGGGTGCTGGGGAGAGGATGCCAGGCCTGCCCCTCCTGGGGAGCAGGGAGATGGGGATTTACCCCTCCCAGTGCAGGGAGCTGGGGGGGGAGGGGGGGCAGGGGGGGGGGGGGGGGGGGGTTCGGGGGGGGGGGGGTAGGATGGGATAAGGTGGGGACAGTGTAGGGTGGGATCGAGATGATGGGCAAGGCAGGATGGTGCACAGATAGGACAGGGTAGCATAAGGTTTGGGGGTGGGGATGGGATACGATGGGGAGGATGGGATCAGGGGTGGATGGGATGGGATGGGAACAACGTGGGATGAGATTGGAATGGGCTGGGGAGAGTGTGGGGATGGGGTGCAGACAGAGTGGGATGGGAATACAGTGGGATGAGGTGGGAAGAGGATATGGTGAGGAGGGCATAGGATCAGGATGGGATGGGGGACAGGAACGGCACAGGGACAGAGTAGAACTGGAGGGGGTAGGTTAGGGACAGGATGGGATGGAGACAGCCTGTAAAGGTGAGGGGATGGGATCGGGATGAGATGGGATCAGGATCTAGAGGAAATGGGGCAAAGCGCTGGTGGGATGGGACGGGATGGGGACCAGTACGGGACAGCGTTAGGGACGGGCTCAGGACGGTTAGGGACGGGGAGAAGGCGTGAGGTGACGGGACGGTCCCGGGGGTGCGGGTGCCGCGTGAAGCTGTGAGGGGCGGTGCGGGGGCGGCCGGTCACGGCTCAGCACGGCCGAGCACGGCTCGGCTCGGCTCGGCTCAGCCCGGCGCGGCGCGGTCCCCCCCGCGCATCACGGCGCAGCGCGGCGCAGCGCAGCGCGGCCCCGGCAC
>JANVCC010000040.1:3696068-3746529 GCA_025345505.1 Todiramphus chloris collaris
GGGGATGCGCGGGGCGGGCGGCGGGAGCGGGGCCGGGCCGGGGGGGGGCCGGGGCGGGGTGAAGCCGTGCGGCCTCTCCCCGCAGAGCCGCCATGGAGGTGTTCATGAAGGGCTTGTCCAAGGCCAAGGAGGGGGTGGTCGCCGCCGCCGAGAAGACCAAGCAGGGGGTGGCCGAGGCCGCCGAGAAGACTAAGGAGGGGGTCCTCTATGTCGGTAAGGGCCGGCTCGGCCTGCCTGCCCCCCGCCTGCGCCCCGCCTGCCCCCCCGGCTAATCCCTGCCCGCCCCTCTGCCTGCCCTTGCTTGCTCCTGCGTTTGCCTTTGCGTCCTCCTGCCCGTCCTCCTGCCGTCCCCACCTGTCCCCGGCCCCGCTTCCCACCTCCCCCCCGCCTGCCCGTGCCCCTTCCCCGCCACGACCGCCCTGCCGGTGGGATGCCCCGGGACAGGGGGACGATGCCCGCAGTGCCTTGTCCACCCCCTGCCCACAGGGCATGTGCAGGCAAAAGGATGGGGCCCCGCGGGCAGGGTCAGGGTCGGAGCTGGTCCCCAGGCTGAGAGGATGGGACTCCCCCCGGGGACCGTACCCCTGCAACTCCCGGTGCTCAGAGCCCGAGGGTTCGGTGGCTCCTTGCCGAGGATGCTCTGAGGCAGGAGCGCAGGGGGATCGTGATGTAGGTGGTGACCCCCGTGCTGGGATGCGCCCGGCTCAGAGCAGTGAGGCTGGGGACACATTTGTCCCCCATGGAGCACGTCCCACTCCATGGCTTTGCCGACATCTCCCCGGCATCCTGGCAGGATACCTCCACGCTGCCCCTCGGGGCCGGTGTCCGTTCAGGGCCAAGTCCTAGAAAACATCGCTGGCAGGGAGGAGGCAGCTCCCGGGCAGGCTGTGTGCCCAGCTGTGCTGTTGGGCTGCTCTAGGAGGGAGCTGAGGCTGCCCCTGCCTGCAGTGGGAGGGAGGACAAGAGGTTCCGTTCCGCTCTGGAGGGCACCAGTTCTGCGTGGCTGAGGCCCTGGAGCTGGTCCCCTAGGCAGTGGTGGGTGCCTGCCCTGGACCCTCACCCTAACCAGGGTACATGCCCCGAATGGAATTCCATTATCTCAAATTGTTCCCCAAGGTCTCATCCCACAAGAGCTGCCCAATCCCTGTAGACACCCCACTCACATACCGTGGGGTGTCCTGGCATCTGTGGGCAGTGTTGCTCTGCCCAAAGGGAGCCTGGCAGGGTTGCCATTGCCAGTAGAAGGACCCAGCCCCAGGCCGCTCCAGCTCTGGGGCTTCCCATGGCCGCATTGGCACCAGCTCTGGGTATGGATCCCAGATCCCACAGGAGGTTTTGCTCATCAGCACAGATGATGTTCACCCTGACTGTCTGGGCCCTGGCACAGTGCTGGGCCCTGGGGTCTCTGCCCTGCATGGCACACAGCAGTGACCTGTGCTGCCCCAGATGGTCTCCTGCAAGGACTGGAGGAGTCTTGCAGGGAGCCAGGCAGGTGCTTAGCTTTCTGGTGTGACTGGGATGGGGTGTGGGCAGGATGCTGTCTTGGTTCACAGAGCCCTGCCGGGGTCCAGGGCATGGCCCATGGCAGAATCCAGCCTCTGGCCCCTCTAACCCCGTCTGTCTCTTTCTACCCCCAGGGAGTAAAACCCAAGGTGTGGTGCAAGGCGTCACCTCAGGTATGGTCCTCTGGCTCCCCACCGCGGTACCCCTCTGTCCCAGAGAGCATGGCCATGTTAACGAGATCAGAGGCTAATTGAGGGGCTGATGTCACCCAGCTAAAGCCTCTTATATAACGGGGCCCGCAACAAAGGATTTGCGGCGGCTGCTCATACTCCATGCCCAGCTGCAGAGCAGCATCCCAGCCCCCTCCACTCCCCGGTGCCTGGGCAGGGAGGTGGGGAGGGCCTGATCCTGCCCAGATGGTGCAGGTCATGGAGCCTTGGCTGGGCATCCTCCCTGGCATGGGGGGCATTGATGGGCACCCGTGGCTCTTGCAGTGGCTGAGAAAGCAAAGGAGCAGGCATCCCAGCTGGGAGAAGCAGCATTCTCAGGCGCTGGCAACATTGCTGCAGCCACCGGCCTGGTGAAGAAGGAGGAGTTCCCTGCGGACCTGAAGGTGAGACCCCCCTGGGCACTGGCAGGCTTGGCAGGGAGCCTATCAGCTGCTCCTCTGCCCCGCAGGAGGGTCCCCGAGGGTCCCCATCTGCTCTGCCCGTGCCCAGGGCGGGCAGGCGTCGCTGCCCTGAGCATGCCGGCTGCGTGCGCGGCTGCTGCGGACGTGTGCGTGCGCGGGCTCCCGTATGGCGGCCGGCAGCGCGGGGACGACAGCGCATCGCTTCAGCGGCTGTGAGGTGACCTGACAGCTGCGGGAGCCGAGGGACTGGGAGGGGTGGCGGGTTCGCATCTCGCCACTCCCATGAGCCATTGGCTTTCAGCTTAGCCCAAAATAGCATCAGCTGAAGAAATGAGGCCACCGCCGCCACTGCTGCTGCACAGGGGGATCGGCTGCCCCCCTTTCCCCTTTCCTTCCTGCCAGCCTCTCTGCCAGCCCTAGGGAGGGGTTACTCTGCACCACCCTCCCCTGCCAGGGATGCAGGATGCTGCTGCAGGGCCTACATGGTGCCAGCATCCAGCACCTGCCCAGGGCTGGAAGCAGGGCAGGGATGCACACACCCAGGCCCAGCTCCTGTGGAACCCTGCCTGTCACCTCCCAGCTAGGCGGGCTGGTGTGTGCCTGATGCCCCCCACGTTGAGCCCCCAGCATCCCGGGTGCACTGCTGGTCTCTGCCAGGTCTCCCTGGTCGTCAGGGGCAGGGGGGGTGGGTGCTGCATGGAGGACTCTGTGCATGGGACTGACCCCCTGTTTTGCCCCCAGCCGGAGGAGGTGGCCCAGGAGGCTGTTGAGGAGCCGCTGGTTGAGCCGCTGCTGGAGCCAGAGGGGGAGAACTACGAGGAGCCCCCGCAGGTGAGGGGAGGGGGTGGCATGGGGGAGCAGGGCACCACAGAGAGCACCGGGTGCCATCGCTGTCTGGAGCAAAGCCCAGAGCCTGCCTACTCCTCACGGGCAGGCTGATGTGGGGCTCTAGGGGTCAGGGGCTCACACCCCACCTGGGCTTTCTCACTGGCTCTTTCTTTCCCCACCCCACAGGAGGAATACCAGGAATACGAGCCAGAGGCATAATGGACCCTCATCCTCGCCTCTTCCACCAGCAGCACAACGAACCGCCAGTAGCCCCCTGCTTCTCCCCAGCCGGCCCCAGCTGGTGCCCCCGTGCCAGGGAGGAGCAGGGGTGCCCCTGCCCCGTTCGCTCACGAGTTCTTCCTCCAGTTCCGTTCCAAGGGACCGTGTCCATGTCTCCGTACCGTGTCTAGCAGTGAGAAACACCCTCCATGTCCAAGCCCCCGAGCCCTAGCGTGTGTCTGAGCTGTGGGCACTGCCCGCAGGGGCTGGTGTGTGTGTGTGTGCGTGTGTGTGTGTGTGTGTGTGTGCAGCCCGGGTTTATCGCTCTGCATCCCTCCCAGCGCCATAAACCCCGGCTGCATCCCGGTGTGTCTGTGTCTGTACAAAGCATGTTTACCTGCTCGCGGGCTGCTGTACATTTTGCTTGCACGCGTGTCCCTGTGGTTCTGCTCTGGTCATCATGGAAGTATTTTTTTTTTTATATATATATCTCTATCTATGGGTGGACGGGTCTTTTGCCTTTGTGAACCCTTGGTGCCCAAGCTCACTCCCTAGCCTGCTGGGTGGTGATGGTGCCGGTGTCCCCCCCGAAGGTCCCATAGTGCCGACGCTGTGTTGTGACGTGGCATGGATATCCCCCCGCCCCTGTTCGCTGGATGTGCAATACGAGGGCAGCTGCCAGTGACACAGCTGCCCCCGTGTCCATGAATAAAGCCAACTCTTGTCTGTAGCCCCCTGGTCCTGGTTGTGGGTTCCCTGGGGAGAGGGGTGTCCCTGTGCTTTGGTGGCAGGGGTAGTTTTGGGAAGAGGAGTGAGCGGCTGGAACAGACTGGCTGACCCCTTCCAGCTGTGGGAGTGGGCAGGACTGAAATCTGGAAAAACTTTCCTGGGAGTGTGCCAGAGCCCTCAAACAGGCTGCCCAGAGAGGTTGTGGAGTCTCTTCTGGAAAGATTCCAAACCTGCCTGGATGCCATCCTAGGCAATCTGCTCTAGATGACCCTGCTTTGGCAGGGGCGTGGGATGAGATGATCTCCGGAGGTTCCTTCCAACCCCCACCATTCTGTGATTCTGTTACTGGGTCCTTGTGAGGACAAGATGCCTTCCTGTCTGCTCACTGCTGTGTCAGCAGCAGGTCACTGCCTCCAGCCGTGCTCTGGCTGAGGCCTGGGGCATGGGCAACATCTGGTGCCACCTGCCTGTGCTCTGGCTGCAGGTGAATGCAGGGGGCCCTTTGGGGCTGAGGACCCTGAGCCAGGACAAGGCTGGACGTGGTCGTGGCCTCAAGTGCTGGTTCCCTCCTGGGAGACACTGGCTGTGCTAGCAGAGGGGGGTTAGGTGCTGGGTGCAAGCTTCCCCTAGTCCTCCCTGAAGCAGGATGCACTGCTGTTTGTAAAGTACCTCCTAGAGGCACGCCCTAATCTTGTGCTAGAAGTGCAGAGTGAAGGGGAGCTCTCCTCTGCTGTCCCCATCCTCCTACATGTCCCTGCTCTTCTCAGGGGTCCGGGGACATGGCTGCCACCCATGGCTTGCTCAGGTGTAGTGTGACCACTTCAAGGGCAGGTGAGTGCCACACACCATGAAGTGATGTCCACCACAGCAGGAGGTCCTGTGCTCACCCCAGAGCAGAATCTTTGGGCCTTCAGCTCCCCAGAGAAGGGCCATCAGCCCAACGTGGGTCCTTAGCCAGCCTCCAGCCCCTTGGCTGCAGCACTGGCCAGGTTAAGAGGCTGGGCTGAGTCTCCCTGCTATGAATATCACATTAAATCCCCCACCGAGCTGGCTCGCCAGCTTTGCCTGCAAAGAGTGAAGCTGCAGCAGTCAGCATGGACACACAACAGGTTTGCTGATGCCTGCAAATCCCCGCCCTGGCGCTGCTCCCCACGTCTGCACCAGTTGCAGCAGCGCTTGCAGCGCCCACCACACATTGTTAAACACACTGAGATGGGTGTTCCTGGGGCTGGCTGTGCTGTGGGCTGTCCCTTCCCCAAGATCTTCTTGCATTTTTTCCTTCCCTTCTCCAATTCTGACAACCATGGGCAAGAAGACCCAAACCAGCATTAGCACGGATTCCTCCAGTGCCCAGGAGGCTGTAAAGGGGCTGTGGCAGAAGGGGTGTGGGGGAAGACAAGTCCCACCTCAGGAGAGCTGAGAGACAGGCAGCAGGGAGAGGATGTGCTCAAACCAACCATTTATAGAGACCAGGATGTCCCTTCTGTACAGCTCACAGAGTCCTGGGCACCCCCTGTGCAGCAGGACTGGACCCTCACCCCGCAGCTGGCAGGGACGCCTGGGGCAGCCCTGCTGGGTGCTGCGTCAGTAGGTGAAGCCAGCCTCATTGTATGCAGTGAACACCTTCTCCAGAGCGCACAGGTAGGCAGCAGTTCTCTGGTCCAGGCCCAGGTTGTACCTCTCAGCCATGGTCATAATTTGCTATAGAGAGAGGAGAGTTGTGAGGCTGGTGTGTGCTGGGAGGGACTGGGGCAGAGGACCCAGTGAGGAGGGTGCAGGCAGTGCCACGTGTGCAAGGGCCAGTCCTGGGAGCACCCAAGGGGGAAGGAGGTCACCCCCAAACCAAATGACCAAGGGGACTGTTCTGTAAGACCTGGAGCCACCTACAAGTGGGTCTGGAGGTGATCCCCACTTCTGCCTCACAGTACTGCCCTGGGGACAGACCCTGCATCCATGGGTGGGCTCCACACACACCACTTAGTGCAGCACACAGCCACCTCCCCAAGGGGTGGCATGAGACCCCCCACCCAGCAGTGCTGGCATCACCCTCACCCCCTGGCTCATCTAAGCAACCCTGGAAATGGGGAATACAGGTTCAGGGGGATGGAGAGAGGGACGGAGACCCAGCAGCAACAAGGGACACTGCTGGGCATGAGGCTTTGCCAGAGTATGGACACAGTCACCACTGGGAAGCACTCAGGCCTTGTGCTGACCCATCAGGAGTGGCGAGGAGATGCTGTGGGTGGGCACCCTTCAAACACAGCCCAGAGTCTCTGCAGTGAGGCAAGGGGCCCGGCAGCAGGGTTGGGGGAGGCCAGGAGACCACGCAAGTACCTTGTCTGACTGCTCCATGGTGTAGGCCAGTCCTGAATACACAATGTCCTTCTCTGAGGCACCCTGAGGGACATGGTAAGTGAATCCTTTGTGGAAGAGGCTAGAATTTGCCCACCCGCTCAAACCCATTTATCAAACATAGTCCCTCTGCTTGGTGTAGGACCACCGCAGGTGGTCACAGCTTGACTTGCAATTTCTGCAGCTGGCCCCAGCACACGGTTCAGCTCCCAAGGGGCTCACTGCAGCACCCAACAGCACCCTCAGGTAGGGCTGTATCACTGCACACAGCATCTCTGCGCCATCCCCTCTGTCAGTGGGATGACAGCATGGGAAGGCTCTGGGTGTGACACAGGCTCAGCTTTTGGCACTGGGACAGCAGACAGGAGTGTCTGGGAATGTGTAACAACTGAGCCAGGACAACCCTCCACGACTGCAGGCACTTACAGTCACATGGGCCTGGAACTCTGGGGATGTTATGATGGGGATCTCCCCTCTGGCCTTGCCAAAACAGTGTTCCAGGCTGTGCTGCACTGACTGCAGGAGGTAGTAGCTGGATTCCAAATCATACTTGAAGCTGAGGCGGCCATAGCTAGCATGGTTCAGGTTCTTCAGCCACTTGAAGAAGGATATGGTCACACCATCTGCATTCATGTACACATCCTGCCAAGGGCAGTACATGCTTCAGATTTGCTGCTTTGGGTGACCCTGAGACCCATGACCCATCTGGGGATCTCTCCTCTGCCTTGGGTCTCCTCAGAGACAGACCTGAGGTTACTGGGATGGCCGAATCCTTGAGCCACTATGGTTCTGTACCTCCTCTTAGCTGCTCTGACACCCCATGTAATGTGGCCCACCAGCAGCTGCAGGACATCCCAGTGATGGCCAGAAGCCCTGTGGTCTATTGCTGCTGCAGCCAAGATCTGGGAGGGTTCAGAAAGAAACCAGCATCTGGGATGTGCTCAGGAGCTAGGGAAAAGGCAGGGAATGGGCTGACTGAGACAGCAGCATCATCGCTGCCTGATACCAGAGCCTGGGTCCACATTGGTGCAGCTGACAACACTGTGTGGCCCTAACACTCATGAGCCCAACAGTTCCCCATGTGTGCTGGGATGGACATACTGGGATGAGCAGGATGTTTCTTTGCAGTAATATGTCGTGTGCTGCCGGTGTAGTGGGGCCATTGGCAGCTTCTGCAACGATCCGAGAGCACAAGCAAAGCAGAGGTGAGAGAGGAAAAAGAAATGGAGGAAGAAACCAGTGACAGGCTGCTTTCCCTGCTACTGGCACCCCCTCCAGCCGGACACATCTTGTGACTGGTGTCTGGGCACTTGCCTTCCCAGTGGAGCTGTTCAGGGTGAGCAAAAGCTCAGACCTCATGTTTCACACAGAATGATTAAAGGATCAGTCTGCAAAAGTCCTTGGCTGTGGAAGTCCCAGGTCCCAGCACGCCCTGTCCCTAGAGCTCACAGTGAAGGGAGGAAGACGGTATTTGTAGCAGTCCCCTGCTTTGCTCACTCTTATCTGCTGCCTGTGATTGCTGCGTCAACACTGTGACACCCAGTACTTTTGAGGGTATCCTCCTCTGCTGTGCAGGAGGATCTGATACAGCAATGAAGACTGAAGAGCCAGAAGAGCCAGCCAAGGTCACTACAATGATCCTTGCTTTCTGCCAGCAAAGGTAAGGGCCTGGGCCTTCCTCCTCCCCTAAATTATGTGGCCAGCTGCCTCTGCCTCACACTCTGTCCTTCTGGCACAGCGGGCAAGTTGTCACTGCAGTGATGTGACACCTCCCTGGGGTGCTGAGTGCCAAAAGCAAAGGTCTGGGTGGGTGGCTGCCACTTGCACACTGATGCAGGGCCTGTTGGGATCATGCGGAATGAGTGGTCTGTACCTTTGCTTGCACCCGGAATGCATTCTCCCTCCTGAGCTGCTTCTCAATAGCGGCAGGGATGAGGATGTCGAAGGGATGAGGATGTTGCAGGGCACCTCCAGGATGCTGCCATCACAGGGCTCTGCTCTTGGGAAGCCAACTATGGTGTTGTGGCCCTGGAACGAGCAGGAGACTCCTACTGTGACCAGCCTAGCAGTGTTGAGCACTGGCCTCAGAGCTGTGCTCTGCAGGAGATGAGGGGCAGCCCCTTCCCTGTGGGCATTTCAGAGACAGGCACTGACCACCACTGCTAAGAACAGGGGGGCTGGGTTGACTGAGCTCATCTCACCTGCTCATACTCTTCTAGCTCTTTGGGATTGATCCCCCTGGGATTGTAAATGGCTCTGTCTGTCTCCCCAGCACAGATGCAGCGGGCTCCGTACTTGTGCAGATACTTCATGGTGTGCAGCCCCACTTTGCCAAAGCCCTACAGCAGCACAGAGGGGGGATGGTCTGGGGAGAGGGAAGTTGTGGGGACAAACACTGAAAACTGACCTGCTGTTCTGGTAACAGCCCCCCGCAGGAGCTTGAGCTGAGACACCAAACAGGAACCCCTCATCTAGCACATCTTGGTGAATATTTTGGCTGGATGGAGACTAAGACCTGTCAGGACAGAGATCTCCCTGGGTAGTTAGAGGGCTGTGAAAAGCAGAGCTTGTGGGACAAGGGCTTCCAGCTCAGTCTGTCTTTGTCACCTCTAGAGCTCCTGGACATGCTGTTCCAGGCACAGTATGCTGTTCAGTTTCTAAGAGCCAATCTTGATAGAAAACAGATCCAGTGAGAATCTCAGTCCCTTGGTGGCCACCACACACCACAGCTGACGGGGTGTGATCAGCTGCCAAGGCACTAGCACAGGGCAGGGCCATGGGGCAAGCTCAGCTCTTCTTGCAGGAACAAATGACTTTGCACTGGCTGCCCCAAAGCACTTGCCAGATCGGTACAGCTCCTAAAAGCAACACTGGTTCCTGAGACTGCAAACCCAGCACCCAAACACAGTAAAATTATACACATAATAGCCAAGGACTTCAGCCTTTTCATTCTCTGTTGCATCACCATGTTCCAGTATTTAAAGGGTGGCTACAAACAAGATGGAGACTCCCTTTTTACAAGGAGTCACATGGAAAAGACAAGGGGTAATGGATATAAGTTACTCCTGGGGAGATTCTGATTAGACACAAGAGGAAAAATTTTCACAAGAACAATCAGCCATTGGAAAAATCTCCCCAGGGAATTGGTGGAATCCACAACACTGGATACTTAAGATTTGGCTGGACAGGGTGCGGGGCCATCTCCCCTAGAACAGGCTTTTGCCAAGAAAGGTTGGACCAGACGGTCCTTGTGGTCCCTTCCAAGCTGTCATTCTCTGATTCTCTGCCATATCATCAAAGCAGAAGGGTGTGCAGGAACTAAAGGGGCGCACAAAGGCAGGGCTATTCCTGCGGGCACCGCGGGCAGCAGCTCCGGGCACAGCCTCGGTTCACAGGCGGGAGCTGTGGCGAGGAGCAGGCGTTGGGAGGAAAGCTCTGAGTGCCGGCTGCAGACGAGGCTTCCTTCCAGCTTTTGTCTGCCTGGCAGCAGAGCAGCGGCCTCCTCAGGGAGCGGGCAGCGGACCTGGCAGCAGTGCCCGGCAGAGAGCAGGAGCTGCTGGAGTTACAGCAGGGGGAAGCACTTCACCGCTGTTGGGAGCGGGCCCTGGCTGCAGGGAAGGGAAGGTCCGTCCTGGAAGGAGGGGGGAAAGGCAGGGCTGGCACCCTCAGGGTGCTGGGCAAGGGAGGCCAAGACCCACAGGTCACCCAGAAGAGATGGGGGCTGCACCCACAAGCAGGACCTTCGCTGTCGGTAACACCACAGCTCACTGCAGGCAATTTGGAGGTGACAGAAATGTGATGTTGGCACCAGGGTCAACTCTTTCCTCTGAGTCTGGCAGAGCCCTCTGTGTCCTGCCACCTCTCCACTCTGCCTGCTGCACAGGTCAGCCGCAGCTTCCATTTTAGGAGCGTTTTCAGGCAGGATGGCTACAGAGAAACCTTGGGAATGCCTGTGCAGTGTGAGCAGCACAGCATCCCCAGGCTGCTGGTTCAAGTTTCCAAGAGATAGGCTCTTAGAAACTGTCCCCCACACAACAGGTCTGAACCACTGCTCAAACCAGTGTCAGCCTTCACAGGCTGAAGAGCGATTTGGGAACTCATGTCCAGGCATCACTGCAGGAGCCAAGACTGAAAGCTGTCCTGGAAAGAAGAGGCAGAAAAGTTCTGAGGAACTGTCCTCTTGAAAGCTTTAGCTGGGCTGAGTGCTCACCTGCAGCACAAAGGTCTTGCCGGGAAAGCCGGGGCTCAGGCCGATGCGGTCCATGTAGTCTGTGTTGGTGATGTAGTTAGAGAAACCATGCAGGACCCCCTGTCCAGTGGCTGAGTGTCTCCTGTGGATGCCCCCCTGGCTGATGGGCTTTCCTGTCACACACACTTGGGCATTGATGTCCTGCGAGGCCAGGATGGGGAGAGAGGTTACAACATCACCTGGTGCAGGTCCTCTAGAGAGAACTTACCCCAAGCCTCAGTTTTCCTTGCCCTTCCCTAAGTCTCAGCTAAACCTAAAGCAACTCACTGGCAAGTGCCTCTGGGCACAACCCACTGTAGTGCCCACAACATCCCAGGCTCCAAACCAGCACTGTCAGAGCTTACCCGGTACCCCAGTGTGGGTGTAGGTGTCAGCTATCCAGGACATCTCCTGCTCCCCAGTACTGACATCGGGGGCCAGCACATGAATCCCAGGCCCTGCAGAGGTAGAAAAATCTGTCAAATCCTGTTTTTGCAACTTGATTGCTCTGCTCCAACCAGTGGCACATGCACAGCCAGGTGATTTCTGCAGGCTGGTCCTGTCCTTGGGCACACCAAGGAGTTCCCTGGCCGAACTGTGGTGCTGCCCATACCACAGGGTCTCCCCAGCTTTCTCTGGCATGAATGCCTTTGGCTTTCATGGTGTCTTTGACGTGTTCCTTCCCAATACTTTCAAATAAAGAGGGAATGAATGTAAAGGTCTTTGCCTTGTGACCAGCACCCACTGAGCTCTCTATCACGTGCTGAGGCCAGAGAAACCTTCACTCCTCCCTGTGACTGTGCAGGCCAGAAGGATGGAGGCTAATACTCAGGTGAGATCCCTGCCCAGCAGCAGCTGGGAGGCAGCCTGGGCCGGCCCCACTGTGCTTGGCACCTCACGAGGTTCTCCCTGCTTCATCTTCACAGCACAGGCAGAGCAGAGTGGTGACCAGACAGCAGAGCACCAGGGCAGTGAGTGTTGCTGACAGGCAGGGAGGGAGCAGCAGTCTCTGTGCCTGCCCAGCCAGGCAGCCTCTGCCCACTTCCCTACCTGCTTACAGAACCAGGACAAAACTGCTCTCACCTACAAATCCCTTCTTGGCCATCTCTACAGTAAAATGCCTTGTTATTTTCTCCAGCTCATGTTCCTGTGCAAGAACAACAAAACACAGTTGTTACTACAGGCCCCAAGACAAATCCCAGCGCTGTGGTACAGCATCCAGCAGCTGCGCTGCCCTGCCCTGCCCTGCCCTGCCCGTGCAGGCACACCCTGACCTCTGCAGGCAGTTCTTTCATGGCAGCTGGCACCCAGCTGGATCGAAAGAAAAGAGATATGTGAGATCCTGGTCCCTCAGCTCGCTGCCCTTCCGCTGCCTCGATGATTTGCACCTTCCCCCAGCACAGCCCAGCACAGCAGGCAGTGGCAGCAGCGTCCCTACTCTAGACCCCTTCAGCAGCTCTCTGGCCAGATGCACTGACCCATAATTCAGAAATCACCGCCCCTCTCCCTGCTCCAAGCTGCTTTTCACAGTCGCTGGGTGAGTGTTACTCACTACCAACATCTCCCCCCACTTGTCAGAGCACATTTCTGTGATCCACATGGAGAAGGAGGGCTGTGCAAATGGAGCGTGAGTTACGGGCTTCCGGCAGGGGAAGGAGAGGAGTGAACTCACCGAGTATTTCCTTGGATCGATCCTCACACCCGTCATGGCACCACCAAAAGGAACATCTGGAAAAGACTGGGTAAGGCAGGCAGATGTTCTCTGCCAGCTCATCGGCTCCCCAGGGGGAGGAGTTGACGACGGCAACCATGAACTTGTTAGTGAATCCAGGCAAGGGGCCAGCGCTCCCCCATGTCACACATCCCCATGGCTGCTCCCCAACGCCACACAGGACAGGATACGGCCCCTGAGCCTGCCACACACACCACCACCCAGAGCTGAATCCATGACAACCCAGGCAGAGACTGCATCCGAGAAGCATGATGCTTGATGCTCCCTGATTAACAAGAACATCCCAGACTGCCAGCAGTGTATCCTGCAGCCGCAGCAAGCCTTGCCCTCACACATCCGTGCCTAGAACACCCTGCACTTCTGGAGCACTGCTGATTTTCAAAGCATCTAATGAGCTTTTCTGACTCACTGTATCACTGCCCCATCCCCTGCCCAAGTCACCACATGGTTTGTGCTCCCCTTGTACTTACTCACTATGGCACATTTGTATGTCATTAATGCAGCCAGGGCTTTTACTTCATTGACACCTATTGAACTGCTGAAATGAACCCCTGGGAAAGGAGAGAGAAGAAATGAAGAGTCCCTGCCTTTTTACCACAAATGGCACAGGGGCATTGTAGGAAAGGCTTTGACTCTTATGAAACAGCAGCATCTAGTCGCCATAGGTGACCAGCAATTGTTCAGCTAGACCTGTTCCTCCGGATCACCACTGAATAGGAAGCTGTTCCCACCCCACAGACACAGGCCTTTGCTGTGGAAGCACCTCAAAGAGCCCAGCCACAGCACGGTGA
Organism: Todiramphus chloris collaris; assembly: GCA_025345505.1. Classification (NCBI taxonomy): domain Eukaryota; kingdom Metazoa; phylum Chordata; class Aves; order Coraciiformes; family Alcedinidae; genus Todiramphus; species Todiramphus chloris. Next base: position 3,709,082 of record JANVCC010000040.1, read on the forward strand.
AAGCCTCAGGATAAGGGAGAGGAGACAGGAGGCTGGGACCAACCCCCCTCGGGCTCAGAACAACTGTTGCTGCTTTGAGGTTTAGGATGAGGAGTCAAATGAGCACAGGGGTAGACACCAGTCACACTGCTCTTGGGCTGCACACCTGTGGGCTGCAGCTGAGGTTGGCAAACCTGCCTCCTGGGGGTCCCTCCATGGGGATGAAGTGCCAGTAAGAACCAGGTGAGCTACCCCCGTGCCTGTGGCTTCCTGGTGAGAAGTCTGCCCTGACAAGGGGATCCAGCCTCTGCCACTCTCTGGAGAGAGAAACCAGCAGTGCCCATGCCACCCAGGGAGACAAAGGGTGACTCCTGCACAACCACCCTTCACCACTTTGGATGTGTCCTTGAAAACGGTCTATCATGACTTATATGGGAAATGCTGGTTGAACTGGCATTGCTCGGAGTTGCTCCTACAAGAGCATCCAAGCAGAGCGTCCTCCTGAGCACCTCTGTACCCATCCTGACCACCACTGTGCTAATGCAGATGCCTCCCACGCAGGTTCCCTGAGCCAGGCGGGGCTGAGCCCAGCCAAGCCCGAGGTGCAGGGCTGGGTAGAGATGGAGAAGCACATAGGTGGCAGCAGCTGCCAGCCTCACCCCCTTCACAGGGCAGGCAGTGCTGGCTGTGCCAGGCCCTCCAGCCCCACACCACCTCCCAGGTGCCGCTGTCCCTGTGCAGGGGTAAGGCCACCTCCAGGACATGGCTGCAGCACCGGATGGTCTGCAGGAGCCCGCGCACCCAGGACAGCCCACCCCGCTGGGCCGCCTCTGCCTCCGCCATGGCGGCCGCCTGCCCATAGAGTGACTCCACCATGGCCAGCAGCCCGGGGGCCTCGGGGCTGCCCCTCGCCGGGCCGGGTGCCTCTCTGTCCCAGCCGCCTCCCTGCCACCCCCAGCATGGCAGCTGCTGCCTCACCACCCTGGCAAGAGCCAGCGAGAGCCGCCCTGGGTGGCTGAGGACGCACCCCGCAGCAAGCGGCTCTCTGATTGGCTGAGCCCTGCCGGGATGGCCGTGAGGGGGCGCTGTGCAGGGGATGGGCAGGGTGGGTACCCAAGGCTCCAGTGATTGGCTGATTCCCTGGCCAATGGGCGGGGGGAGAGGGTCTGCACAGGGAGAAGGTGGCGCGAAGGGGCGGGGCAGAGCAGGGCGGGGTCAGCTGGGGCGGGGCCAGCCAGGAGCCCGGGGGGGGGGGGGGGGGGGGGAGGGGGGGTGCCGGGGGGGGCGGGGGATGTGGTGCTGGGCTGTGGGGCAGGGGGCCCCCTGAGCTCTGCACAGCCCCACGCCACCGTCCCGGCCAGGAGGCTGTGGCTCCCTGTGCCCCAGCCCTGCAGAGGGAGCTGGCAGGGATCAGGTGCCCCCCCAGCACCTCCACACCAAGGCAGCTGGGAAGGAGGTGCTGGTTTTAGGGTGCTTGATGATGCCTCTGGATCTCACGGTGCTGTCCCAGTCATCCTGAGGCACTTGCAGCTCTGGGCGCCCTGTGGATCCTCCCACTGGTAGCATCGCCCTTGGGAGAGGAGCCCCAAGGGCAGCATTGGATGCACAGCTGCAGTCAGCAACGGGACCCTGGTGACCCTGGGCATCCCCTGCCACTCCCATTTGCCAGCGCTCCATCAGCTCCAGGGCACAGCCTCCCCGCCCACAGATAACATGGGCAGTCGCGCATGAAGCCGTGAGCGACCATGGGAAACCCATTGCCTTCCTGCCGGGCAGACTCAGTGGGGGCACCTTCCCCAGTCAGACACTTCTGGCTACGTTCCACGGCTCCCTGGCACAATCGGGCACCAGCGAGCCGCCCGGTATGGAGCCAAGAGTGGGCCAGGTGCCGTGTGCTGGGTGCATGTGCCTGTCCGTACTGGTGTGTGAGGGCACTGGCAGCACGCTGATGGCTGTGGGGGAGCCGGGCGCGTTCACATGGTGGTGCCCGTGCAGGCGTGGGAGGTGGGCCGCGGCGCCGAGGGAGGGGGCTGCCATGCTACCTGCGCCAGCAGCCCCCTCCGCCAGGGAGAATGAGCTTTTCAGGCAGCTGCCTGACTCCTCGCGCGCCGGCAGCAGCGAGGGAGTGCGTTGCCAAGGCAATGGGGACCATCTTACTCATCCTCCTCGCTATTGTTCTCCTGCCAGCCTCGAGGTGCCCGGGCGGGTGGAGGAGGAGGAGGAGGAAGCAGCCGGCCTGAGATGAAGGGAGGAGATGTTCCTCACAACCCCCCTGGCCAGCCAGAGCGGGAATGGGGACATGCTGGGTGCTGACATGCCGATGGGGACAGGGAGAGCGGCTGCTTGTGGAGCTGAGAGCAGCGGGTAGAAGCAAATGCCAGCAGAATGTGACCCCACAGTCCCCTGCCCTGTGGAACAGTCCCAGCCAGCTGACGGGGGACACTTCAGTCTCCATCTCTGCCAGGACTTGATCCGTTGTCTCCCTTGGGGTCTGTGCCCAGACTTGGGTCCAATCCCACATGTGGCAGTATGGGATGTAAATACAGACCTATGCTCCATGCTGTGCTCCCCACCACTGCAAGCAGGCAACTGGGCTCAGTCAGTGCTGCGAGACTGGGACCAGTACACAGGACCATGGGTGGGGACAAACACCTTGAGGCAATAAACAGAGATGAGTGCAGTAATACATCCCCACATCATCCATCCATTGGGCTGCCTGGCAGTGACATGAGGGTGCCCCTCTCTGCCCCAGGGGAGAAAAGCCATGCTTTTTATTTTATTTTCATATCATGCCTCCCTATTTTTAGCCTTCAGGGTTTTGTTCCAGCCTGGCTGTTTACTGGAATAAGCATTTCCAACCTCCCTTGTCTCCAAGCAACCAGGTGTGCCAGCTCCCATCCTGCTGGCCTCACCCTATAGATCTATAGGGCTGGGAAGTATGTGTTAATGTTAACCCCAAGATAGGGTTCCCTAACCTTAAAGTTAATCAAAGAACTAACCCCCTCCCCCCCCCCAACGACCCTTTATAACTATAGCTCCTGCCCCAGCGACAACATTCCCGCGGCAGGGAGGAGGTCCTGACCCTATATGGTGATGGGGGACAGGTGGTCTTTTTTCGGGGGGATGCTGAAGGGTTTTGGGGGGGAAGCAGGCGAGGCGAGCAGGCCGCCTTCCCCCCCGCAGCGCGAGCGGGAGTGCGTGGGAAGGAGTTAGACAAAGCCCGAGCCCGGGAGCAGAGGCAAAAGCGCTGCCGGGAGGGAGACGGGGACGTTCTCCCCTCCCCGTCCTTTCCCCACCCTCGGGCGAGGGGTACGCGGGATCCCACCTCCATCCCTGCCGCGGTGGCACGGTGTCCCCGTCCCTCGGGCCGGTTGGGGTGCAGCCCCCCCCGGTGATGCCCGGGAGGGAAGCGGCCGTCTCCATCACCAGGTAGGAGGGGGACTGGGCTCCGTGTCGCTGTCACTCGCACCTATGGGACGCGTGCTGTGGGTCGGGGACCCCCCGAGCAGGCTGGTGCCGGCCATGTGCCCTGCTCTGCTTGGGAGTACCGGGGGGTGCCGAGGCGACCGTCCCTGGGGGATACGGGGTGGTGATGCTGGGGGGCTGTGGAATGACGGGGGACTCTCAGGGCTGGCCGGTGGGGTGACAGCGACACAACGATGACATTTGGGGGGAGGGGGGTATGTGTGTGTGTGTGTGTGTGTGCCGGGACCCCCCCGCTCCCCGCGGCAGCCGGCCCTCCCTCTCCTCCCCACCGCTGCCCGGGGGCGCCGGGGCGGGCGGCAGCCGGGGGGAGCGGCCCGGGGCACGGTACCGCCCCCGCCGCCGTCGCCCCACGCATGCTCGCCGCCGCTGCCGCCGCACCGGAGCCGAGCCGAGCCGAGCGGGACGGGACGGGAGCGGGCGGGAGGATTCACCGCAGGTAACGGCGGCCCTGGGGCGCACGTGGCGGGGCCGCGCCGCCGCCGCCCGCCCAGTACCGGCACCTCCGGAGCCGGGCGGGATGGTGGCGGCGGCGGCGGCGCGGGCCCTGGAACGGGCCGCGGGGTCTCGGTGTCGGGGTCGGCCTCCCCCCGGTTGGGGATGCCGCGGGGGCGGCTTTGTCCGCGGCTCGGCCGTGGGATCGGGTCCGGGCCGTGCACACGCGTGTCCGTGCCCGCGGGTGTGCCCGTAGCCGTGCGCTGGCGTGGCCGGGCGGGTGCACACGCGTGTGCCGGGGCTCGCAGCTCCTCCGTGGAACAGCAGCGGTGGGGCAGCACCCCCGGCCCGGGCACTCGCAGCAGGCTGGGCTGCGTTCCCCCCGGGAATGGGGTGCTGCGTGGGAAGAGAGGGCCAAGGCGAGGAGGGCACTGGCAGAGCTGGAGGGGTCCCGGGGAGCTCGGGGCTTCCTGCCGTGCTCCTGCTGGCTGGCCCTGCCTCACGGGGCTGTGGGGAGGGTTTGGGGCCGGCCAGGGGACCTCAGCCCGTGTTCCCCCGCGGCGTGGCGGGGAGTTAGCTCGGTGCAACCCTCGACACGGGGGTAGGTCTGAGCCGGGGCACGGTGCTCCCAGTTCCAGGAGACGCTGGACCCGGTGAGCAGAGGGAAGGGCTCTGGCTGCCGCACACCCCTGCAACCCCCCCCGGCCCAGATCACCCCACATTGCCCCCAGCTCCCCACTGAGGTGCTGAGCACCCCCCAGGCTCTCAGCTTGGTGCCCAGAGCCACACTCCACGTGCCATTCTCCACAGGCGTGCCAGTGCCACATCCCCCTGCCCCGGCAGCCGCAGCAGCGCCTGGATCCTGCTCCCGGTCTGGCCGTGGTGGCTTTTATGGTACACTGCTGATGCCGTTCCTCCCTTCCCGTGGGGCTGGGCGCTGGATGCCACCACACAGGCTGTGCTGGGGCTGGTGGGTGCTCCGGGCAGCTGCCCAACTTGTTGTCACATGTGGCATGGAGAAAAACAGCTGGCAACTGAGAGGAGCCGAGGGTCCATGTTCTTCTCCCCCTTCACTGCCCCATCCTCTCTCTTGCAGACCCGTGGCGGGATTAGCATGGGAGAAGCCTTCCCCGAGCATGGGCAGCGCTAAGGAGCCCGAGGGGCTGCAGCTGCTGAGCTGCCAGGCTGGGGCCGAGGACGCCTGCGAGCCTGGTGCCAGCTCCCCTGGCTGCTCACCGGCAGGTGAGTGCTTGCCTGGCTCCAGCTGTGCCGTGGGGGACTGTGCTATGAGGACCTGCTGCGTGGCTGAGACAGAGGCCCAGGGCACCATGGCTGGCCCAGTGACAGAGAAGAAGGTGCCATCGCCGACGGGACCATCTCCTGGGACGCTTCTCCCAAACACCAGTGCGGAGCCAAGCATGGCAGTAGCAGCAGAGAGCTGTGCAGGACCAAGTGGTGCTGCTCCTGCCTGTGGTCCCATGGGGACAGGGGTCCCCAGTGCCCAGAAGGAGAACAGAGCCCATGAGCCCTGCCTCAAGGCACCCAGCAAGGACATGGGGAGCGCGCCAGCTGCTGCCAAACACGTGGCATTTGTGGAGCCCACTACAGGCACAGGAGAAGATGAACTTCTGAGCCAGGAGCAGCCCCAGGGTGGCACAGGGAGGTCTGTGGGTGCTGCACCCCAGCTGAGGGGCAGCGAGGCTCCCAAGCACCCCCAGGGAGGCACTGCAGACCCTCCTGGCACTGGCACTGCGAGGAGTGGAGGCCAAAGTGAGGCAGGGCTGAGCTCCATAACCCTGGGCCAGGGGAGAGCTGAGGGGAGTCCAGCCCAGGATGTGGATGCCGGGAGCAGCCAGCAGTCCCGGACAGCCAAGATGCTCTGCGAGTCCTATTCGTTTGAGGTGACCCCACCGCAGGATGCTGGGACGCAGGACATGGGGACGCAAGTGGACAACCGAGTGTCCCTGGTGTCAGTGGCCTTGAGCCCCATGAGCCCCCCAGGCGGGGCTGCCGCCTTCACCTTCCCCAAGAGAGAGTTGGGTTCTACTGCCCCACCACGCGCAGAGCCCTCCAAGAAGGATGCGGAGATGCAGGTTTCCATGCCCGTGGAGACCCGCTCAGTGGCCACCGGGCCCATGACACCAGTGGCCAAATCCCCACAGGCCTCATACCCTGAGGTGCACGTGAAGGGGACAGTGGCGGAGGAGGTTCCAGAGCCCATCCGGGAGGTGAGCTGGGACGAGAAGGGGATGACATGGGAGGTGTACGGGGCCTCCATGGAGGTGGAGGTGTTGGGCATGGCCATCCAGAAGCACCTGGAGAAGCAAATCGAGGAGCACGGGCGGCAGGTGGTGATGCCCCCCCAGAGCACCCGCACCGGCTCTGTCAAGGGAGCCCCCCGCAAAGGCGAGGCCAAGGGGCAGCCCAGCATCTTTCGGGCTCTTCTGCAAAATGTCCGGCGGCCCCGCTGCTGCGCCCGCACTGGCCCTGCCACGGAGTGAGCCACTGCCCGCGCTGGCAGGGGTGTCAAGGAGATTTCTGTGGGAACCAGGGAGGGGTCCATGCCCCAGCGTCTCGAGATGCCCACTTCCAGTGTGCGGGGCTCCTGGGGCTGAGGCAGGTGGTGGTGGAGCACTGCACACTGGGACAAGGCATCTCCTTTGCTGGGGGTCTTCCTGCCAGCCTGGAGCTCCCCTGCCAGTGTAGCCCCATGGAGGCACCCTGGGATGTGAGGCTGGTGCCCTGTCTCTGTGCTTGGTGGCTTTTCTTCAGCACTTTCGAGCCAGAGGTGTCTGCTCCCAGGTGTTTCCTGACTATGGCATGGGTCTGGAGATAGCTCAGAGTGGGCATGGGCAGGTCGCTGCTGACTCCCCTGAGCTCCAGCCTCACTTGCACCCCAGCCAGCAGCATCATTCCCCATGCTGGAGAGAAGCTGGTGCATGGCAGTGCCACTGCTTCGCCTGTCCAGAGCTCAGGCATGCTCTGATCCACCCATGTAGGGGTCCCTGTGGCTGCCTGGGGCAAGGATGTTTAGCCCAGCCTGGCACAGCCCTGTCCTCTCTGCCCCACTGCCGTGCCATGGGTGCCCTAGAGCTGGGAAGGCGTGGCCATGCAGGGCACCGGGACAGATCTCAGATGGACAAGACTGGGACCAACCGCACCCGTGGTGGAGAACTGCTCCTCCCTTTTTCTGTGGCTGGAGACATTTGGGAAGTTTGTCCCCATGGGCCCCGCTTTGCCTGCCTGGGGACCTTCCTGGGAGTGGCCATCGCAGACCAGGGCATGTCCTCGCCACGGCTGGTGGTGGGGCTGGCGCCTGTCCTGCCGCCTGGTGTCCAGCTGTCCTGGTGCCAGAGGATACCAAGTGCCAGGGACGTTGGCACGAGTCCCTGGGTGGGTCCCTCCAGCCCCACTGGCTGCTCTTCTCTGACAGCAGCAAAGTGCTGCCACTTTTTACAGCTGGGGTTTTACAGGGCAGGGGGGAGGGGGGCTTTACTGAACTGTGTTTGCATTTTTTGGAGCTTTTTAAGAGACACTTTCAGCTGTGCGCATCCTGCCTGGAGCTACCTCCTCCCCGGTGGCCTGTGGGGCTGTGACCCTCTTTTCAAACACTTTTCCTATGTTACCTGTGCCCTGCTGGGCTGGAGAGCCTCAAGAGCAAAGGGTCCCCGTGCAGGGCCTTGAGCATCCCCACGACCAGGAGACCATCCCTGCAGCCAGCAGCACCGCAGTGTCCTGCTGAGATGCGGGTCCTGGCCCCATGCAGACGATGGGCCTCACAGTGCTGTGGCAAGTGGGGGGCCCAGGCCTGTGCCCAGCATCTGGTGGGCCAGAGGCTGCAAACAGAGGGTGCCTGGGGAGCTACACCAGCCCCCCTGGGCAGAGGTGCAGGAGGGCTCAAAGTGCTGGGGGCATTAGTGCATCTGCTTCCCCTCTTTAAGGGGAATCTTGCCTCCCCCCCCAAACCTTTGTTGTACAGCCTGGGCTTGTTTTGTCCCTGTGGGGCTGTCTCTTGCTCCAGGAGGGTCTGCAAAAGGCTCACTGAAGCACCAGCTGGCAGCCAGGGCCAGGGCTAGTGCCTGCTCTGTGCCACAGCTCTCACTGGGAGCCAGCTCTGCTCACTGCCTTGGGCTGCGGGAGCTGTGCCACGGCCACTCTGTGAATACCAGGAGCCCTGGGGCATCCCCCCACCACCCTGCCTCGGGCTGTCCCCCATCTCCAGCCCTGTGCTGCCAAGCTGTGCACACCAGCACTGCAGCTTCATACCTACTTTCTTCTTTTTTTCTCTTCATTTCATTTCGGGGGGGTGGGAGGGAGGAAGGGGGTGGGAGGACCAACCTGTCTATGTGGATGTTGGGTAATAAAACCTTGCACAAACCTCTGCATGGGGCTGCCTGCACCTCCCTCCCTTGGGGCTGAGCAGGGCCAGGGGCCAGGGCCTGGGGGGCAGCCCAGGGAAGGGTCTTGGGGACAAGAAGCCAGGCTGAGCCTCCTGGTGGCACTTGCCTCCCCTCTGGCACCAGCCTGGCCTGAAAACAGCACCTTGTGCCAGGAGAAATGACCCCAAGCTGGATGAACCCACCAGGAAGATGGGCCAATGGCCACAGGATACCGTGATGTCCTTGGGACAAGTTTATTGCCAGCCACTAACACAGCATCACCAAAGCAGCTGCCTGAGTCCCGCTCCAGCCCTGCTGCACCCTGTACACCCCCTCACAAGTCTGTGGTGGTGAAGGTGGGGTTGATGTATGCTGTTTTGGTGGGCTTCAAGTTCAGGGCGGCCACCAGCACCTCCTCATCGGTGGAGTCTGTCACCTCTGCTTTGCTCTGCTGCAGGAGGAAAGCATGGTCAGAGATAATGGGGACAGAGATGGAGGACAGGGACTCTCCCATCCTTCCCAGGAGCTGGGGGCTATTCAGGGGATGTAGAGGAAGGGACATGAGAGGTTCAGGACCACAGCAGAGAGGAGGGGATAGGGGGTGTGGTGGCAGGACTCCCTGCAGGGCATTACCACCGCTTTCCACACTCACCTTGGCCCTGACATTGTTGTCCTCGGGTGCATCTACTGTGTTTTCATCCAGGGAATTCATGCTGTGGAGAATGGAGGGTGGGGGGTGGAAGAAGGCCCAGGCACTGGTGGAGTAGGGATGCAGGATGACGGCCCCATGGCCTTTGGGACCTGCCTGCGGAGCTCACCTGGCCACAGAGCTGGAGTCCTCATGGAAGCCCAGGTCGTGAGAGGGATCAAGTGAGAGGTTCAGCATGGGGTTGGCCCTGGCCAGGGATGGGTGGCAGGTGAGTGACTATTCCATGGGGCTTTAGGGTCAGCCTGGGGCAGCCATGTGCCCCAGGGAGGAGGGGTGTGACAGCAAGCCCTGCAGTTGCTGGGTGCAGGGACATGCCTGGGGAGCCCCCCACTCACCCCTCTGCGTTGTACTGGTTGGTCCCGGGGATGCCGGGTCCCTGCTGTGCTGTGGCAGGGCTGAACGTTGTGGCCACCTTCAGAGCCTTCATTGCACTCAGCTTCCTCTTGTAGCTGCAAAGCCCAGGGATGGGGCAGGTGAGAGGGGCAGGGAAATGCCAGGCTGTGGGATGGGATGGGCAGGAGGAGGATGGAGGGTAGGGGTGTGCCTGGGGCTGCTGGTGGGGATGGGGGCAGTAGGGGGAGGCAGGAGGGAGTCCGGGCAGTGTGGTACCTCCTGGTGGTGAGAACCAAGACCAGGGTCATGATGAGGATGAAGATGAGCAGGAATGCTGCCAGACCTGCGACGATGCCGATCAGCTCTGTCTCTCTGGTGGGCTTTGCCACCTCCCCAGGGCCCTGGCACAGAGCAGAGGTGACAGCGCAGCCCTGGACAGTGGACCCCCCCCAGCCCGGTGTGGGGCTGGTGCCCTCACTATGCCCCTTGCCCGGCCCCACTCACGATGACGGCCAGGCCCAGGTTCACCAGCTCAGCCAGGACCAGTGGGTCGGACTGTATGAGCCTGCCGAGGAGAGCAGAGGCGTGAGTGGCTGGGCCAGTCTGGGCATGGGGTAGTGCCCATGTGTGGCCCCCACCCCAGCACGCACACACTCAGCTGGTTGATGTCCAGGGCTGTGCCATTGCTGTAGACAAAGTACGCCTCCATCACTGACTTGGCTTCCACCCTGCATGGTAAAAGAGATGGGTGAGCAAGGTGCAGGGCACGGTGCCCTGTCCCAGGGTGACTTCCTCTAATGCCACCACCGTGTCCCCTGCCCCACCGCCTGCATGGCCCCACTCACCGGGAAGCACGGGTGTCCTCCACGGTCCGGATGGCCACCACGTAGACCCCTGCCTTGGTTGCGGTGGTCAGGGCCCTAGGAACAGGGGGGGATGGGGGGATGGAGGGAGGCTGAGACGGGTGTTCTGCTGCTCCACCTGTGGGCATGGGAAGCAGCTGGACCCCCTGCGGCCCCCAGTTCCAGCAGGGACCTGCCTGCCTCAGCTCCTTCCATGGTTTGTGAAGCTGGGAGACATGGTCAGTGGGTCCCAGTTTTCACTCCCCTCTCCCCTGCTGCACACCCATGCACCCTCCCCCCCGCCCCACCTCCCCAGTTCAGCACCCCTTACAATTTGATATTTTTGGAGTTACTCTGGACTTCATCCACTGTTGTCACGAACAGGAGGCGAACACGATGGCTCTGATCTACTGCAAAGATCTGGGTGGGGAGAACAGGGGTGAGCCGGGCTGGGCAGGGCACGGGGTGTCCCCAGACTGGGGAACAGGGTCACACTCACGTTCAGAACAGTCTGTGCTGTGTGCACTGGTGCCTCATTGTCCTGAGCCTCCACAGTCACCTGGTACTGCCCCTTCAATGAGCCATCGAGGTTGCTGGCCACCCTGCAAGGACAGGGAAAGCAGCAATCCTATGGGACATCCTTGGAGGGCACTGCAATCCCCCAGGCTCCACCTTGCCACCATGCACAGGGCAGCACTGCAGGACAGCTTTGTTCCCTTGACAGCCTGTGCTGGCCCTGCCTGCACCTCTGCTTTGTCGCAGGCAGGAGCCAAGCCACATTTCTCCCACCCTGACCCAGACCCATGGCCTCACTGGATGCTCCCGACGAAGCTCCTGTCCTGCTCAGACATTGTCACCACCTTGAAGAGGTTATCAAAGGGCCGGCTAACCCCGTTGTCCTCCACGAGCACCACGCTGACAATGGAGAAGGTGATGTCTCCCTTCCTCCCGGAGTCAGTGTCCGTGGCCTGCATGGACAAAATGTGGCAGGAGAATGGATGGAAGTGGTGGGGACGGGCGAGTCCAGCTCCTCAGACTGACAGACACATGCGCACAGCTCCTCACCCTCACAGTTGCCACTTGCAGGTCCACAGGAGAGATTTCAGGGACGACCACTGCCAGGGACAGACAGATGGACAGTATGGTCATGCTGGTGTGTGGCCAGGCTTGATGCAGACCCCAAGCTCCCACAGCCCTGGAGCTCAGCAGAGCTCCAGGAATCCCCCTGCTGCTCCTGGCCCTTTCACTGAAAGCACTGAGTAACCCCAGCCTGGCCCCTGCACTTCTGTCAGGTCTGTCCTGGCTGGGGGAGGGTCCCCACCACCAGAGAGCATGGCAGAGCACACGTGGGGACAGAGAGGAGCCCACAGAATGCACCAGCCCTGGCTGCTCACCAAAGGTCTCCGAGATGGGCAGAAAGATGGGCGAGTTGTCGTTTACATCAGTGATGAGGATCCTCAGGGTTTCTGCAAATGCCTCAAAAGCAGAGCTCTGGTCACCAACAGAACAGCCCTGCATCACCCTCCTCTGCTTCCCCTGGGAATCCTGTCCTCCCAGCAGGCTCAGGTCCTTATGGCAGGGACCAAAAGAACTGGGAACACCCTCCCGCCATCACCAAAATGCCCAGCTCCCACCCTGCACCCCACAGTTCCTCCTGGGAGGTGGGAGGAGGCAGGTCCCCCCTCCCTCCGTGCCCTATGGCAGTGGAAGAAGAGAGGCACGGGTGCCCTACCGTTGTGGCTGTAGCGGTTGCCCTTCTCAGTGTACTGGTCTTCAGCTCGCAGTGTGAGCACCACTCTGTCGCACAGCTCGTAGTCAATGTCCGAGCTGTTCACCAGCACCGAGCCGTTGGTTGCCAGCATGAACCAGTCAGAGCACACCTCCCCAGCATGGCTGACCCCCTTGAAGCAGGCAACCTCCAGCTCCTCAAAGACCAGTGAGTGGTTGGTGTCTGGGTCGAAGGCGAGCATTGTGCAGACCAGACCCTGCTGTGTGCCATTCTCGCTCACATTCGCTTCCTTCGGCGAGTCAGGCAGGAAGGTGGGGGGCTCATCATTGATGTCTAGGACATGGACCACCACTGAGACATTGACAGCGTCCCCCACATGGTTTGCGGCTGTGTTCTCTGCCAGCACCACCAAGGAGAACAACTTCTGCTGCAGGGTGTCATAGTCCAGGGACGTGTCCACAGACAGGTGTCCACTGTAGTGCCCTGGCCCCAGCTGGAATGAGTGGATCAAGAAGTTGCTGGAGCCACTGACCCTCTGAAGTAAGAAGGAAATGCGGGAATTGATCTCCATCTGGTCAGCATCTGTGGCCTCCACCTTACCCACAGGGGACCCTATAGGTGGAGATAGACACTCAGTGGCCAGTGGGCACTGACTCCAGGACACCACTAGTCCCATAAGCCTGGCCACAAAAATTCTACCTGAAGAGCCTTCAAGCACTGAGAAATTATAGGACTGGTTGAGGAATATGGGTGCATTGTCGTTCACATCCTGCAGGAGACAAAGCCCATGGTTGTAGCCACTCAAGGAAACAGAGTGCCTCACAGAAGGCTGGGAACAGGAGTGTGGACAGCTTCCTGCCTGCAGGCAGGAGGCATGCAAGCCCTCTCCCATCTCACAGCATCACCTATTCCCTTGCCACAGACAGGGATCCCACATCCCCTTCCTTCCCATCCATCCATCCATCCATGCCAGCTCCACATCCCAGTGTGTCTCCACTTGTGCCCAGGACTCACCCCTACAGTGATGGTGACATTCACCAAGGTGCTGAGCTGTGGCATGCCGTGGTCGTGCACCTCCACTGTCACCACTATCTGCCCCCGCTCATCTTCCAAGGCCTCACGGTCCAGCGGCTCCTTGCTGTGCATCTCACCTGTGTCCGTGTTGATGGTAAAGTTGTCACTGAATGGTCCTGGCAAGATCTTGAAGCCCAGTTTGCTGTTGGGGTTGCCAGGCTCATCATTGTCAATGGCCTGAAAAAGTCAGAGGTTGGAACAGGGCTGTCAAGCACCTCGGGGACAGTCCCTGCTCCTCTCTGACAGCTCCCCACAGTCCCCTCCACCTCCATCAGTGCATACCTGGATCTGCGTTCTGACATTCTGCCCCTCTTCCACTGAGATGAAGTAGGAGCCGGTGATGATGGGTGCCATGTCATTCTCATCTAGCACAGTGATCTCCAGCACCGTGGTGCCCACCATGTCACCCTCATCCTTGGCCTGGAGGTTGGCATAGTAGATGGAACGAGTCTCCCGGTCCAGCAAGCTCCCGTTTTGAACCAGCACTGCCCCAGTTGTGGCATTCACCGCGAAGATTTTACGGCTACAGCACACAGGGAGCCATCACTGGGGCTCAGGCCTGAAGGCCCCTCACCAGGACAACGCCCCAGTCATGGCTGGCTGTGCCCCTACGTACATGCTCTCTGGGAGCAGCTGGTAGGTGATCTGGCCCAGGACACCACTGTCCGGATCGTAGGCCTAAAAGAGAGAAGGAAGCGTCTGTTCAATCTGCCTCAGCCTCCAGAGCAGTGATGAGTCTGGGGCACCAGCTGCTTGCAGTGAGCACCCAAAAACGTGGCCCTGATGGGATGGGGTTCCACACCTTGTATGCTCACTGGCACCGTCTCCTCCCTGTGTGCATGGAGAGAGCGGTGCCCTCAACGCAAGCTGCACTTGCAGTGCCAAGTGTGCCCAGGTCCCTGCTTTGGGGATGTAAGTTGTGCCCACTCCCTGCCCAGCACCTGACCGTGATGTTTGGGGAGATGATGGTGCCATCAGGGCTGTTCTCCATCACGCTCAGGTTGTAGGTGCTCTGGGGAAACTCAGGGATGTGGTCGTTGCTGTCAATGAGGTCGATGGTCACAGTAGCCAAGGAGCAGCAGTCTGTGGGGTTCCCTGTGTCATTAGCAATGATCTGCAGAGCAGAGAAAGGGACAGTGTCTCATATGGGTCCCCAGACATGAGGAAGAGACTTGTCTCACTCCAGCCCAGCTCCTCTGAACCAAACAAGCTTCCAGGGCAAAGCCATATTCTGCTTTGGCTTTTGAAACCTGCAGAAGGGCTGTGTCCCTGCTGTGCCCTGGCATATGCAGGACAGTCCCCATGAAGAGCTCCTATGAGTCCCACCTGCACCACCATGACATGGCTTATCTCATAGTCCACAGAGGATGGGTCTTGCACCAGGAGTTGAGCCTGCCCTGTGCCTACAATCTTTGTGGGGGAGACAGTGAAGGCGTTGGCATTTGGTCCTTGCAGGTACAGCTCATAATTGCTGTTGATGCCCTGCCAGGGAGATACACACAGGAATGAGGGTGGGTGGTGTAGCAAGGACAGACACCTGTACCCCAGCCCACTGGACAGGATCCCACCTTGTCTGGATCATGGGTGACAATACTGAGGTTGGACACAGGCAGTCTGGAGGAAGAGTGCTCTATGATGGTGCCTCTGAAACTGTTCTGGGCAGGAGCGGAGAAGTTGCAGCTGAGGAGGGAGCAATTGTAGAACTGAGGCTTGTTGTCATTGACATCGGCCACCATGACTGTCACTACGACGCTGGTCTGGGCCACCTTGCCGTGGATGTCCAGGTTCTTCTCACGTGCCTGGGCAAGAGGAAAGACTGGGTCGGAAAGGTCCATGAAGAGAGAGGATAGATTTTCCCTTTCTGCCTTCTACTCACCATGACTTCCAGCAGCACCTCCTCACCTGGCAGCTGCTCACGGTCCAGGAGCCCGTTCACAGTGATGGTGCCCGTCGTGGCATTGATAGCAAAGGGGACGTTGGCATCTACGGCAAGGGGACAGCAGGAATCAGGTGCAGCCACCGGGAAACAGAGGCCTGTCCCTCTCTCTGCCAGCAGGGCAGGTTGGCAGCACCTGGCAGCCTAGAACAAGTCCCTTTGGTGCCCTTTGCTGTCTGATCGCTGCCCCTGCCCATCCCACTCTGCCACTGCTCACTCCCATGTCCATCCCACCCTGCCCCATCACTCACTGGTGATATTGTAGGAGATTTCATCATTCACCCCTGTGTCTCTGTCCATGGCAGTGACGGTCAGCACGGTGGTGCCCTGCAGGGACATGGCCACCAGGGCAGGACTTGTGATGTCTCCAGCCACCCCCATGCCCAGTGGCCCAGACACCCTGGGGCATTAGAGCTCCCAGGGAAGGTCAGGGGTAGGGACATGCCACTACGACAGACAGGCTCCTTACCAGGGCACAGTTCTCAGGCACAGAGCCAGAGTAGGTCTCACTGAGGAACCGCGGGTCCAGGTTGGGCATATCATTGATGGTCAGGGACAGGTAGGTCGAGCTCTGCTGGAAGGTCAAATTGTTGTGCAGCATCCCACCGCCATCCTGGGGAGCAGAGCACCTGTTAGTCCCATGGCTCCCTTACATGGAAGCTCCTCACCCCTGGCCTGGCTGGCCCCCACCTTGGCAAGGATCCTTAGCTGGTAGAAGGTATTCTTAGCATAGTCCAGTGAGCCATTGAGCACCACACTCCCGTTGGGCAGGATGTAGAAGAGATGGTGATTCTTCATGTTGTCTGGAATCACCTGAACAGGGGAACATCACCCCGTGTCACCAAGGCAGAGAGCAGAGGGTCCCCAGCAGAGATGGAGGCTCAACTCCCACCCTTCTGCCAGGCTTGGCCCATGGGCTGTGGGGACCCTCCCACACCTGGCTCATCCCCAGCTTGCAACCGTTCAGTATCTTGAACACCTTGCCCAGCAGGTGCAGAGCCAGCCCTTCTGCCCCTACACATACACCTGCTCCCCAGAGCCAGGGGGCTGCCCCTGGATGGGTCCCCCAACACCTTCTGTCCCACAGGGGTGGCTTGGGGTGGGTTTGGGGTATGGCATGCTCTATTCAGAAATGCACTGAGCTCACCTCCTGGATGCTGTAGCTGACTTTGGAGGCGTTCCCAGTGTCACTGTCGTTGGCAAACACGTTGTAGATGATACTGCCGAGTGTCATGTTCTGGGCACAAAGAGGCGTGGTGGTGGCGGCTTTGCCCAGGAGAGCAGGGGGGTAGTGCTGAGCCTGTCCCATCAGCCCTGCTCTGGGATGCTCTGGGCCTGCAGGGCTCCAGGAGCTGCCCATAGGCCACTCAGGGATGAGCTGCTGCCCTTGCTCATGTTGGGTAGAGAGGCCAGATCCTCCCTGCCACCCTCCCCAGGGCTCTCTGGAAGCAGGGGCTGCACCCCAGCCCTGAGGCTGCTGGAGGGAGCCCGAGCTCAGCCCCACACCCTGATCCAGCCTTACCCTGTCCTGAGCTGAGCAGCAGATCAGACACTCCCTGGTCAGAGACTCATCATGAGGGCAGAGTCCCAGTCCCAAGCCAGTGTCCCAGACTGGCACAGAGGTGCTTATTGGGAGTTGCCTTGGCATAGAGCACTCCCAGGTCAGCCATGTTGGCTGCACCATCACCCCACGCCCAGGTACAGTGTCACCAGGCGTCCATGTGTACATTCACCCCATTGCTTGCACATTTGTTGTCCCACCGCTGGCACACCCATGCCACAGCGCCCCTTCCCTGCCGCCCATGGCGGGGCAGGATGTCCCAGGGAGGTACCTCAGGAATGGACTTTTCATACGGCAGGTGTTGGAAGATCGGGGCATTGTCGTTACGGTCCTCCACGATGATGGTGAGCTTTTTTGAGACCTACCGGGTGTCAGGGAGGGTGTGAGATGGGTGTGGGAGATGGTGCCTGGCAGTTCTGGCACCCCATGCCCACCCCAGCTCATAAGCCAGCCAGCATCACCCACCCCTGGGCAAAGCCCACCTTCAGCCCTCATCCACAGCCCCGCTGATTCCCTGCTTCCCTCCCCATCCCCAACGCCTGCTGCTGCCACCCAGCCCATTCCCTGGTACTCACTGGATCGTTCCACCCATCGTACACCCTGATGGTGATGGTGAGCCTGGCCTGGAACTGGAGGAACACAAAGCAGGGCTTAGTCAGGGCCAGGCAAAGCATGACCCTTTGATGGTTGAGTCCCAGTGCCATCCACCCACCACCCCTGGGTGGGGTGCTCATCCCAAATGGTCTACCCCCTAACTGGGCTTTGGGGTGAGGGAGTGACCCACAGTATTGCTGTGAGCAGCAGTCCCACAGGACTCGGGGCTCTGCCCTCCATCCCTGTCACCCCAGACCTCCCAGCTCAGGCAGGGACATCTAGCCTGGTCTCCGCCCTCACCTCACGGTCCAGGGAGTTCTTCAGTGTCACGATGCCTGTCTGGGCATTGACAGAGAAGTAGAAGGAATCTGGGTCGCTGATGCTGTAGCTGAGCTGGTCCCCATCTATGTCAACAGCTGTCAGCTGGAAAGCTTGTTGGCCTGGGGACATGGACAGCATCAGCCCCTGCCTGCAGCCACCCGGCTGCTCCTCCTGCACCCCAGGGCCTCCCTGAGGCTGCTCCACTCACCCAGCTCCAGGTCCTCAGGCACATAGACGAAGGTTATGTTGAAGAAGGGGGCTGTGTTGCCTGAAACTGCACGGAGGAGGTGTGCTGAGCACCAACTCTGTGCTGTGCTCTGCCTGCACCCTGCACCCCCCCGCCTGGCAGCACCCACCTAGCTCCAGACCCAGCTCCTGGACACGGCTTGGGTCTCCAGTGGAGGCAAGAGAACCCACCACCTCTCACATTCCTCATGATCATCCCACACCTCCCACCTCCAGACCACATTTGTCCTCCAGCTGCAGCACCCATACTGGATGCTCTCCCCCCTTCCCAACCCCCTACCCTCTCTGCCTTGCCCTGGGGCAGCAGGGTTGCCATTGGGCCCTCAAGGTGCCAATGGGGTAAGCAGCTGTTCTGGGGGTCCCAGCTGCCCTCAGGGAATTCAGAACAAGTATTGGGAGCTGAAAGCATCTCCAATGCCTCCCACCCACTTGTGCCAGACACGAAGCAAAGTCCTCACCTGCTGTCAGAAGGAAGGGGAGCAGCACCAGCGAGTGCCATGCCATGCTGCCAGAGAGCCTGTGGTCACACACCAGAGAACAAACGCCGGGGGCTGACAGATGCCTGCTCCCATCAGACACCCCAAATCCCTCCTGGGAAGCTGCACCCGGGGCAGGAGGGGCTCTGGTGTGAACAGTCCCCTCTGCTGAGCCAGGCTGCTGAGCCAACACCAGGCTCTATACCACAGCCTTGTGCACAGGCTCCTTGGGGACACAGCAGGGAGAAAAGGTTTGGCCTCTGGGTGCTGGAGACCTTGGGGGGTGTCTGGGGACCCCAGGAGCCTCTCCTGGGCATGGATGGAGGCCCCATCACTCAGGCTCAACAGGGCCACCGCAAGCAGCACTTGGAGCTCAAGACCAATATCTGTGACACCACCGTGGTGCCCCCTCCACATACCATGGCCTGTGGGCAGCCCCACAGCCAATAGACGCCCCCACCCCCCCTCCCTGCGACTGACCATGGTTCCTGTGGGGCCTTGGGCCGACGTCCCTTACCTGCGGCCACCTCGCTGGGGATGCTGCCGGGCAGGCTGCGCTGCACTGCACTCACACCCTGACACTGGCAGAGACCTTTGCCTCCTGCAGTAAACAAGTTCATCAATTATTAACAGCAATTAAGGGGTGAGAAATCCCTCTCTCATTTTCCTTATTCCTTGTGCTTGTCCCCAAAATCCTGCTCAGCCACCATGCTTGCTCCCCAACTCCAGTCCCCCAGTTCCCTACACTAGATGCTGTCCCCCAAGATTCAGCCACCCCAACCTGCACTCATGAGACTCCAGCTCCCAGGAGAGATGTAGAGCCTGAAGGGATGAAGAGGGATCCCAAACCACCCCAGGGAACTGGAGAGAGTCTGGGGAAATGCCTCACATCCCTTGGGTTGAGGACACTGGGGTCCCACCAGGACAGGGGTTGGGCACTAACCCAGTGGTGTGGCTGTCAGGGCAGGTGCCTAGGGCCCTCTGCACCCCCCTGCCACCCCCTCCCCTCCCCAGGGGCTTGGCCCAGCCTCCCTGACCTACTTTGGATCCGCTGGGGACAAGGGCGGATTGTGCAGCTCCACTCAGGCAGAAGAGAACTGGGAGGGGGGTGGGGGGCACCATCAGCCCTGGACCTGTGGGTCCCCTGCCTCTGTGGCCTTGGGTCCCTTTCCCCCTCTTCCCTAGGGGCCCTGCAGGTCTCTGTGCCTGGGAAGCTCTGGACACCCACCCTGCTCCGAGGTCCCCATCTCACGCCACACCTGTGTCAAAGAGCCCCCAGAGAAGGGGCTACAGGCACCCAGGCTGGAATCCCCCCTGCAAGCCCCTCCAGGGGGTACAGGATCCCCCCAGGCCCTGCAAAGGCTGCACCGGGACACCCCCCCCGACACCCACCCCGTGGGCTGCCTGCGAGCACTCCTGATGCCCCCGGGGCTAGCCCGGGATGACCCCCCTGGGACGCCCGAGGATGGTGCCTTTGCAAAGTGTCGCCGTCTGTCCCGGGACACCGCCCAGGCTTCACCCGGGACACCTTCCCCGGGACACCCGCGGCTGCGCTGCCACTCGCAGCATTACGGCCCCAGCGCCCCCGCCGCGCGCTTTTCGGCGGCGCCGCCCTTGGGCGCAGTACGGCGGAAGGGGGGGGCGGAAGGGGGGGGGCGGACGCGCCCATCGGTGCGGCGCGGGGGGGGGCGCGGCCGCTTCCATCGGGGCGGCGGGCGCGGGGGTGCCATGAGGCGGGGCTGAGGCCGGGCCGAGGCCGGAGCGGGAGCGGCAGCGGCACAGGGACCGGGACGGACACCGAGCCCGGCGGGCCCGGCCGCCGCGCCATGCGAGCGGGCTGAGCGGCGGGCAGTGCCGGGGCAGGCACCGAGCGGCCCGCGAGCGCCGGGGGAGCGCCTCCGGTAGGTACGGGGCGCGGCGCCCGCGGGCCTGGGCTGCGTGAGGCAGGGCCCGTGCACCGGAAAAAGGCGGGGGGCAGGGCCCGGGGCTTGGGAAAGGAGGTAGGAAGAGCCGGTGCAGCGGGGTGGGGAGGCCGACCCCGGTGCAGCCGGGAGGGTAGCAGGCAGGGCCCGCTGCGAGGGGGGCGGATGCGCGGGCCAGCGGAGCCTGATGCGAAGGGCGAAGCAGCGAGTGGGGCACGGTGCGCGGCGGCGGGCGGGCCGGCCGGATCCGGTCCACGGTGGCTTGGAGGAGGCGGATGGCCGGGGCGGGCAGGGGCCGAGCGCAGGGCCCGGTGCGCGGGGGCGGTGGCCGCACGGGGCAGCGGGGCTCGGGGGAGGTGGCCGTAAAATGCAGCAGGGCCCGGTGCACCGGCAGCCGCGCGCCGGTGGGAGGAGCCCCCCGTTCTTGAGGGGAGAGAGGGACTGCCTGGGGCACCGGGGAGGGCGGTGGAGCCGGCGCCTTGCCACCCCTCCGGGCCCCCCCTGGCAGAGTAGGGGCTGCCCCGACCGTAGCCGCTTCTCGGGGCGGGTGGGGGTTCCGCCTCCCCGGCGGGGCGTGAGTCGGTGGTTCCTGCCGGGGCTGGTTCGGCGTCCCCGGCTCACTGGAAGCCCCGGGGTGCTCCTTCCGCCGTTGGCAGTGCTCCCGGGCCCTTCTGGCTGCCCCGGGGCTGGTAAGCGTGTTGCCGGCTCGGGGCAGGTGGGAGGGGAAGCGGCAAAACTCCTCCGAAAGTTGTACGGGGAACGAGTTGTAGGAAACGACTAAGCCCCAAATGACAAGGCGGTGGCACCCGGGGCCGCGGGACAGGCCGTGCCACCGACCCCGCGGTGGGCGTGGTGGCAGCATGGGCTGCCCGGGGACCTGTGGTGGCCCTGTCCCGTAAGGGACGTGTGGGACTGGGCTGTGGGCAGCTGGGGTGTGCTCCAGGGCTGGCTTTCCTGGGATGGAGCCGAGCCCCACGGGCAGCCTTTGGCCAGGTGGGTGCTGTCCCTCCACCCGGGACTCCCCTGCTTCACACAAGCAGCATTGGCACCTCAGCCGCAAGCTCTGCGTGGACCCCGTACTTGGGCACAGCTGACCATGTTTGTCTGCGCCGCTGGAGCTTGTTCCCCTGCTCGCCTCCTCATCATCCTGTGTCACTGCCTCACTCGGTCCCTCTGCCTCCTGCACCCATTTCTGTTCTGCTGCTGGCTCTGACTTCCCGGGACCCTCAGTCCCCCTGCGTGTAGCTGTGGAGCCCAGCCCGGGGGAGATGCACAGGGCTGAGCCCGGGGGGGGCAGGTTGGCCCCTGAGGCTGGGAGCCCCGGGAGGAGGAGCGGGCACCAGCCTCGCTGGCTGTCGGAGGGGAGCAGGCTGCGTCTGATGTCACTGCGGTGCATGGTGGGTAATTATGCACGTTGCAATGAAAATAATAAGGCCGGCTCCATAGCAGTGTCTAAAAATACTGCTAATGCGGAGAGCCCGCCGGGTGCCTCTGTTTGTCACCTTTGGGTGTTTGCTTTGAGACCGGCCAGGTGGAGGGGGCCACTCTCTGTGGTGTTACACCCCTCGGGCTGCAGGTTTGGTTTAGCAGGTGGAAGGTGTCCCCTCCACACCCCTCCACGCCCTGCTGCTCAGGCAGTGGTGCCAGTGGAGCCAGGGAGGGTGTTGGAGTGGGAAGTGAGGCAGGAGCCACCTGGGTGCCTTTGGGAGGTTCTGGTGTCACACCCCCCTCCATACAGCAGTACAAGGAGTTGTGCTGGGTTGGTGGGGCTTTTGTGTCTCCCAGCGTTACTTGGAGCCAAGCACTCTGACTTGTGGCTATTCCTACGTCCCAGCAATGTTCCCTGACGTCCGCTGGCAGGTAGCAGCGTGCTGGCCAACCCACAGGTGGATTGCTGGAGATTGGGTTCAGGCCCAGGCAGTGCAGTGTGTCCGTCACCAGAACTGTGCAGCCAGAGCAGAGCTGGCCGGGGCTGCCGCCTTGGCATGTCCTGGCACTGGCAGGTTAGGGACTGTGGCATCCTGCTGCTTTCCGTCTGAGCAAAGGCTGCAGGGAGGTATGCGTGTCTAGAGTGGAGGGAAATGGGTGCTGGGTGCTGACCCAGGGTGCTGATCTCCACTCCCTGGGCAGGGAGGAGCTCTGCCCATTGTCTGTCTGTGCAGCTCTCACTGTGCTGGGGTCCCTTCGTCTGCTGACAGGAGCTGGTAGCTCCCTGCTGCAGTGGAGAGGGGGGCTCACAGAGGTGGCCAAAGCCATCTGGAGCCCTGGCTGCTCCAGCCACCAACCAGGAGTGCTGGGGAGGGGAAGGTGGCATGTGGCAGGGCAGCAGCAGAGGGCTGGGAATGGCAGAAAACAGGGAGTCTTTGTAATTGGGTCTCTGCAAAGAGTCTCTTCTGCTCCGTGCAGCTGCTCTTGGTTCCCAGTTAGTGCTTGTGAAGGGCCTTGGCTCCAGCCTTTGGCCACAAGAGCTGATCCTTGTCCCTCTTCACCTTGGAGTGAGCCGAGAGGTGTCATCCTGCCTCTGTGCTGGGCTGCCTCGCCTTTAGGGTGATGGCTGCATTTTTGGGGCCCCGTGCTGAGCTCTCCCTTCAGTGGAGGGGGAGCTTTGCTGCTGCCTCTGCTCTTGCCTGGTACTAAATCTGACCTCTGAAGCCATGTATGGCAGGGACATTCCCTTGAGCGGTGAAACTCGCCATTCCTACCTGCTGCGCTGCGTGGCTCCCCTTTGGTGAGCAAGGAACAAAGAATGGAGAGAAGAGACTTTGCGAATCCTCATTGATTTGCACCGTGGAAGCTGCCCACTGTGTGTGCCTGCCTGCCTGGGACCAGGGCTCTGTGAGGGGAATTGATCAAGCTGTAAAATCCAGAGCCAGCTAATGAAATAGGGACTATAGATTTTTATTTTAAATGGAAGACAGTTTAGGGGAGATTTAATTATCCTTGGTTTATGGACCTGGTAGAGGAATGAAGTAACTGCCAGCAGGTAGGGCCCAGGCTTCAACTTGCAGGTGTGTGCAGAGCTGGCAAAGTCCTGCTGCCCCGGGACAGCAGCAGGGAGTGAAGTCAGCTGGAGTAAAGCAGGATGGGGTGAAGTCCTGCTTGTCCTGCCAGGTGTACCTGCTTCTCTGGTGGGAGTATCTGTACTGAAATAGCAGCGGGGCTGGCCCTGGGGAGGTGGGCTCCCATCCTGAACAGGGACTGGTGTAAGAGCTCTCCTTGTCCCTGGGACTTGATGTGGGCCTGTCCTTGCACTGGTGGATGTGGGAGAGTTCTTGAGCCCTGTGCTTACTGGGCTGTCTCCCTCCAGGTGTGGTTTCCCTGTGGCCGCGGGCACCGAGCTCTCGCTGAAGCCTGTGTACCTGTGCAGAGCGTGTGGGGTTTGTAAATGAGAGCTGCAGAGCGCTGGGATTTGCTGGGCTTAGCTGTGTGTCGGACACAAGCTGTAACGCTGTCACTACAGCCACTCCTACTGTGTGCATCCACTTCACTGTCACGTGAGGCTGGCCGCGGGGCACGGCTGGGGATGTGGTGGCTGGGCAGCGAGCGGCACAAAGCTGGCTTTCGTCAGAGAAGTGTGGAGCTTTTGGATGCTTTTGGTTTTTTCATCTCTGAATCAAGGAGCCGGTGCGTGGCATTTTCCCACTGTCTCTTGGCTCCCTGCTCGGGGCGAGCTGGAGAAACATGGTTTGTCACCTGCCTTGTGCAGGTGAATGGTTGGCCAAAGGGTTTGTGTACCCACCAGGCAGGCACAGCCCATAGAGTGCCAGTCTGATGGGTCCAGAGGCTGCTGAAATGTCTGAGGAAGCTGCTGGTGCTGGATAGCCCTCGCAGAGGCCCTCTGACATCGGTGTAGTAGGAACTCATGAGACACAGGCCCGAAGCTGAGGCCACAGAGCTGCATGAGGATGTCACATGGCTCCCTGGAACAGGTCAGTTCTGGAGGGGAGCAGCATGGATCCATGCTGTCAGCTTACAAGGGTGCTGGGAGAAGCCAGACTGACAACCCTCCAGGCAGCAGAGCTACCCCAGGATACTTATCCTTTCCTTCACCTTTACACCTTCAAGTCTTCAGCCTTTCATGGCAAGAGTAATTTCTTGGAAGGCACGAGCAGCCTACAGCGTCTGTGTCCAATCTGGGATATCAGGGGTTTGTGGAGCAGAGTGGTTTGGGAGGGCTCCCTGTGTCGCTGCATGCATGGCAGAGGGCAAGATGAGCCATGTCCTCAGCAAGCAACACTTGTCAGAGGCCTTGGGAGTATTATTTTGAAGCTGGAGCTGATCCCTGGAGACCTGGCCTCACTGGCTGTGGAGCGAGAGCTGTGGGCTCTCCTTGGCTACCCTGGAAAGCAGGATGAGGGATTTCAGTTTGACCATGCAGAGCGGACTACTGGCCTGTGATGCTGTGTGTTAGGAGCTGCTGCTTCTTAGGTGAGCTGGTGTCATGTTGACCCAGGGCTCCCGCTCCTCTCGCTGTCACCCTTGGGAAGGGAGGGCCTGTGCTCTGGTCCTTCCTCCCCCCAGCCCGGCAGCGCTGAGCCGCGGTCTCCTCCGGCAGGTTGTCTTTTCCCTGCTGAGCTGCTGGGGCTCCCTGACTGCGTTTGCATTTTAAGCCGAGTGTCTTCGCTGCTTTTCTCTCCCTGCCTGCGCTTTGGGAAAGCGGTGAACAATAAAAATCTGCCGTCGAGAGCTGTAGCAGAGGTCAGCCAGCTCCTGTGCCCCAGGCTGCTCTGTTGTCACCGCACAGTTGTGCTTTGTGCACAGGGGCTGTTAGCTTGGAAGTCATGTTTTTGCTCTTAAAACCATCCCCAAGGCACTGGTGTGGGGTTCTCTGCGAGTGATGTACTGGGGAGGTATTGCAGCAAGCCTCATTTGTGCTGAAGGCAGCGGTCACTGCCTCGTTTGGTGCATCTTGTAAGCAGCCTCTTGGCAAATTTTAAATCAAGGACAAAAGAGGGTAAGTGGTTGCTGAAAATTACTAATTTCTCTGAGCAACTTTCTGAAAAATGGCCTTTACAGGTTGTCAGTGTCCCTGCAGGCTTCTTAAAATGCAAAACAAAACACCCAACCCAACTTCCTGACTGTCACCGGCGCTTTCAAGAGAAGCTTGGTTTTGGTGAGCGGTGACAAAATTGCTCTTTGCCATCCAGCAGCTTCTGGCTCTGCCCATGTCCTTTCTCTGGAGCCGGCCACCAGCTGCTGCCTGGGCCCAGCCAGTGGAGCAGTGGGGAAGGTGTCTGGAGCCCAGCACCTCCTACTCTCATCCGCTCGCTTGGCAGATGCTGTTCACACTGTCCGCAGCTTCTAGAGAGCGGGCTGGACTCAAGGAATGCTCACGGAGAGGTGGCAGTTGAGCTGTGGACTCCCAGGGATGATAGGTGGGGATGGGGAGGGGGCTGGATCCCTGCTCCCTGGGCTGGCTCGGCCCAAGGAGAGATTGGGTCTGTTTTAGGTGAGAGCTGTCTGAAAGAACTAAAAGGTGAAGGGCAGGGGAGTGTGGAGTCCTGAACTGTGGTGTCTTGTGGTAGGAAGGAAGGGGAGGAACGGGGAGGCTGCCCCAGCAGCAGGTTGGGGACAGATGTGGTGGCATTGGCTCTTCTCCCCACACCCATGTGTAACTGAGCTGTGGAACTGGCTGCTGCAGGATGCCAGGACAGACAGAGGTGAGCGTGGTTCAACTACTTCTGTGCCAGGAGAGAAGAGCACACCCAGGAGAGAAGATCACACCACCTATTGCTTGATGCTGCTGAGCTTCAGAGGTATATGAGCTGGACCTGGCTGCTGCACCAGCAGCCTTCTGGTCATGCTATTCAGGTCGTGCCGGTGTTTCTAGGGCAAATGAAGGAAGGTGGAGATATCTCTGCAGATTATTTACCCTGTCCTGAGGAAATGAAGGCTTGTGCAAGCTTACTGTTTATTTGTGAGTCTTCTCTCTGCTTTGAACTTGCTGGATGGTGTCAGTTGTGGTAGGTGTCAGGTGTGGTAGTTGTCTCAAAGGTCTTGGTTTGCTTCTGCCTCTTGGGGAGGAAGATGCTGCTAGTTCTGCCTCTGCAGTGCAGCTCAGCCTTGCTATTAGACATCAGAGAATCCACGTGGGAGAGATCGACAGGAAACCAGGCGTTATCAGTTCCGCTGCCTGTGCAGCTACTCGCTCCTCATGTCAGCATCCTCCACGTGTGTGTGGCTGGAGGCGTTTGACGGGAGTGCTGTCAGTCTGGGGGTGGGAGTGGGTGTCGTGTGATCGCGGCAGAGGCGTCCTGCCTCCGCTGCCAGCCAACTCGGCTGCACCGGGCTGCGTGGAGCAGGGAGGGAGCTTCTCAACCCCACATCTCCCCAGTGGAGAGGAACTTCACCCTGAGGTAACTGCTGATGTTGGGGTGTCCCATGTCCCCTGATGCTTGCGTTCGGCCTTGGGCAGGGTGGGAACACTTCTGCTCTGCCCTCTTGCAGCCCAGAGGTTTCTGGGTGCTTGGTGCTGGTTTCTTCACAGTTATTTTCCAGGCACTGGGGAGGGGAAAGAAGGATCTGGGGTCTCTTCCCCAAGTCCAAGGAGAGGAAGAGGCCAGGCTGAGTATGGAGGGGAGCTGTTGGTACACTGGGTGTTGGGGAGAGGATGGGGCAGAGCATATCTCCGGTGGGAGACGTGCTCACACCACTTGAATCACCCTGGCTAATCCTGTGACAGACCTGACCTATATATGGGGCAAGGGAGGCGGCACGTCTGTGGCAGCAGATGGTGTCTTAGCCTGGGCTCGGGGAGGCTTCGGTTCTGCTGGCCGCTGGCTCTAGTGAGTGAAAGGATGGGCTGCCCATTGGCTGTGGAGCAGCCAGCTTCAGCCTGAGCAGCCCCTGCAGGTACAGAGATTTCTAAGGCTGCTGCCTGGCACAGGGGGTCCCGCTCACCTGGGGTGTCACTAGTCTTGATGACTAGGCTGGTGATCCCTTGTCCTAGGCCAGAAGCACTGACCAGTGTTGCTGCCTGTGGCTGTAGCACCAGAGGGGTGTTGCTTGGGCTCCTCACATGGTTCTTCCAGGCAGAGGTCCCAGCCCTGGGGAGGTGATGTTGGTGGCTGTGTGCATGTGGCTGTGTTCCTGAGATGGTGTGGGGCAGGCATGGGCTGAGCCACTTCCATGTGCTCTAACCCTGTGTCTGGACGCGAGGTGCCCCGACCTTGCAGGAGCTGTCTGGGTAGGCTCAGCATGGCTGGACCCGGCTCTGCCACATGAACCGTCCGGGCAGGCTGGGCAGAGAGCAGAAGCAGCACCTCCCTGGTGAGCTGTGCTCCATTGATGGCTTCTCTCGATGTCATCCTGGGGACATCGATAGCCACTGAGCGCAGGGGAGCTGGTGATGCTGGAGCGGGTCAGGAGGGAGTGTTTGCACAGATACCCACCATCTGTGGCCTCTGCCTGCTGCCAGTGCTCTGTCCAGGATCAGACCGTGTCCTGGCAGACTTGTGCAGGTGCAGTGCTGTCTCCATCTGCAAACAGTTGCAAGGGCAAAGGGTGGATGGAGTGCTGCTCTCTTTGCTCTATTCCCTGGCTCCTGAAGCAAAGAAGCTGTAGGGGAGCAGAGCTTGAGGGTGATCGTTCAGGTCTGGGCTGACTATTCAGTCCTTTGGCTGTTTCCTTCTGGGGTGCTTGTCTGAGCACATGGGGCTGACTCGTCTTAGGTCTGCCCATGCCCTGCCACACTGCTTTCCTGGCCTGTGTGCCACCTACTATGGGGACAGAAACAGTTGGCTGTGGTGCTGTTGACAGTTGTGGCAGAGGGAACTTGCTCCAGGATGCTCCATGTCCTGGAGGTTCCTCGAGGCTGGTGCGGTTCCTCCTGCGCATCTGGATTCAGGTTGAGGAGGCGAGAGCCGGCAAGCTGGCCTTGAGAGGGGCCTGGAGTGAGCAGGGCATGGGGCTGGGATCGGGCAAAATTGAATCCAACTGCTCCTTGCAATGAGCCGCCTCCTGAATTGTTAAATTGTGGCCACCGATCTGAGGTTTTCTTTAAAAGGGGTGATGCTACAAATTAATTAGCTTCCTTTTGGTTGTTAGCACTTTAAAGCCCAGCTGTCAGGGGAGGGCTGGTTTATAGGCATTACATCAGGGCTGTCGGCTGGCTCACTTGCCTACCTGGGACTTTCTAAGCATGCATTGTAACCCGGGGAAGTTTGGCTTGGATGCAGCATCTGGCTTTCGGCAGAGCTGCTGCGACGCGCTGCCCTGAGCTCAAGGGTCTGACTGACGCTGAGCGGTGCTGCCCGGGGTGCGTGGGGAGCCAGTGGCACGGTCTCTCAGTGTATGGCTCCTAGCATTAGCAGGGGGTGCTCCAAGAAGTATTTGCCCCTGGGTTAATCGAGGGGAGAGAAGGAAAGGGGCCTTTCTGATGCCTGGAAACTTGAACTGGGTAGAGATGCCCTGGGAGAGCCGCGTGTGCCCGGCAGGCTGTCGGTGCGGCTCAGGGGTCCGTGTGCTGAGCAGGAGGGGAGCAGCTTCTCCAGCAGCCCAGCCCAGTGCAGGAGGGTGGCGGGGTAGCCGAGCCCCCGCCTTCACCTTCCCCCTTGCCCAGGATTCTCCGCCCGCCTGGCAGCAAGGGCATGGCGGCACCACGCGAGCCGGCCGGGGATGCCCGGGGCTCACGGAGCTGCCGGCCTCAGCGTGGGCCGGGACTGGCAGCGGCGGGCACAGCCGCCGGTAAGGTGCCACCTCGGACCCGTGACGCCCGTCGCAGCGGCCGGTGCCGGTGCCGAGCCCCTCGAGGGCAGCGGGCCGTCCGGTGCCCGGTGCTCCCGGCCGCAGCTGGCTGGGGGCAGCTGGGGCTGTGTCGCTCCGGCCGGGCCGGGCCGGGGCTGGGCCGTTGCCAGGGCCCCTCTCCGTGGAGACCGTTGCTAGGACACCGCCCCGGGGGGGCCCAGCGCTGCCCCGCGTGGCGGGCCGGCCCCGCGCCTCCAAGATGGCTGCGGAGCGTGACACGCCTGGTCACGTGGGGCGCGCCGCGCCGCCCCCCCTCCCTCCCCCCCCCCCCCCCCCTCCACCCTCCCCCCCCTCCCCCCCCCTTCCCGCCGCCAGCCGGGCGCGCCCCCGGGGCCTCCCGAGTGTTGTGACTCGGTCCGGTGCGTCCCGCTGCCGCCGGCGGTTCTTAAAGGGGCAGGCACCCCCTGCGCCCCTCCCCCCCGGCCCGGCGGCGGCTGTTCCGGCCCGCCGCGGCGGTCCCGCCGCCTCGCGCCGCGGAAAACAAAGGCACCGGAAACAGCGGCGGCGGGGAGGGGGCCGGCCCGGCGGGGGGCGGGAGGCGGGAGAGAGGGAGGGGAGGGCCGGCGGCGGGCGGGGGGGGGCAGGCCCGGGCCCGGCGTCGGCGAACAAAGAGCGGCGGGAGGGGGCGGGGGCGCCGCAGCGGCACCGGAGCGGCGGCCCAGGCCATCGGTGCAGGTAGGTGCGAGGGGAGGGAGGGGGGCGAGCGGGGCGGGGGCTGACCCCCGGACCCCCGGCGGCACCTGCCCCGGGCGGCGGCGGCGGGGCCCGGCGGCCGCCTTTGTTATTGCTTTTGTTTGGCGCCGAGCACATGGCCCCGGAGCGGCCGCTCTTAAAGCCACAGCTCCGCGCCCGGCCCCGTACCGGCGGGTCTCGGCTGCTGCGGCCGTGCTCCCGCGGCGGAGGGATGCAGGCTGGGGTGCCTTGCTGGGGGGATGCAGGCTGGGGTGTCCCGTCGAGCGGCTGCGTCCGTCGAGGGGCTCCGGGACGCCTCGCCGTGTGCCGCCGGACCGTAGACCCCGGGAGCTGGGCTGGGATTTGGGGTCGGGGGCGGCGGGGCGGCCGTCCGAAGGGGCTATCGTTGCAGCGGCGCCAGCGGTGACCCCGCTCCCGGAGGGAGTTGGCGGCACTCGCGTGGGAACGGCGGGGAAGGGGCTGCGGGGGGAGACCGGGGTACCGGGACGGAGTCGGCGACGGGTGGCACCGGAGTGGCAGGACGCCTGGGGAGGCGATGGCGGGGCGGGCGTCTCCCCCGGCAGCCCCGGAGCCTGGCTCTGCCCGAGCAGATGGCACCGGGCGTGAGCGCTGGCGCGCTGCTAACTTTGTTCTCGGCAGGGCCCGGGAGCCGCCTCGGCCCCCGCCTCACCGAGGGGCTGCGGATCCCGGGGTCCCCTTTGCTCCGGGGCTATCTTGGCCTCCACGGAGTCGCGGTGACCCTGCCCGCGGTGGCCGCTGGCTCTCAGCCATAGGTGCGAGGGAGGGAACCGGGTGTGCCTGCATGGGACGGGAGGATGAGTGACTTGGCCGGGGGTGGTGCTGGTTGTGGCAGGACCGGAGAGGCTGTGCCAGCCCCGTGACCCTCGGCCACCACTATCCCGGCGAGTCGGGGACGTTCCGCCTGAGAGAGATGTGTCCTGGGGGTGCTGGGAGCCCGGGCAGCCGCCCTGCTCCAGGGTCCCACAGGCAGGCAAGCCCCTGCGTGGCTTCCGCGTCCCTCTGCGGAGGCACTGCGTGTCCCCAAGCCCAGCGCTGCCCTTTCTGGTCTGGGAGATGAAGGGCCTTTGCACCACGTGTGCTCTGAGAGCGAGAATGTGGGACTGGGAGCAGCAGCGTCTCGGGGAGGGCTCCTGGGGCCGCTGCTGCTCCCTGGCCTGCTGGCCGGGCACCTGGGCAGAGTCAGAATAAAACCTCCACGGGGCAAGCCTCCGTCCTTGAGTGCGGCTCCTTCTCTGGCGGCAGCTGCAGACTGGCTCCATGGGGGGCTCAGCCTCTGGCTTTTGGTGGCTTTTTTTCCTTTCCCCCCAAAAAAACAGAGACAGAAATATGCTTTCAGCTTCCAAAATGGTACAGTGGATGGGTGAGAGGTTAAGAAGAGACCCGTGCGTGGCCCAGGGCTCACCCTGGTGACTTCCAGTTGTGGTTGGTGTCACCCAGGTGTGACATCTCCCAGCTGGGGTGAGACAGCCCTCCCCCTCCAGCCTATTCCTGGGTCTGAGCAGCGTTCCTTGGACTCAGGGTACCCTTCCTGGCCCTAGTCTGCCTCTGCTGTGGGCTCTGAGGAGGAGGAGAGGTAGGGCTGAAGAAGGAGCTGCTTTGTGAGGGCATAGCACCAGCCGGTAGGCGAGGTGGATTTAGGGACATGAAGGGTGCAGAGCCAAGGCCATGGTTGCTCCTACTCGCTGGCCATGGCTGTGGAGGCCAAGGGAGGCTGGCAGAGGGGCCTGCTGGGCAGCAGGAGGGTGCCTGGGGAAGGCTCTCTGAGGGGGCTGGACACACGTCGGACCATCGGGAAGCCCTTTTGGGCCAAGGGAACCAGAGCTGGGGGAAGCACAGTCCCGCGTGCAGATGTCTCCTCTGTGCAGTGACAAACTTCCCTGGGGCTGGGTGGCCAAACCGTGTGGTGGGAGGGGGGCTCTGGCATGGGGACACCAACCAGGCTGGGTGAAGGAGGGGAGGTTGGGTGTTCCCACTGGCTGTGGGGATGGATGGGGAGCAGAGCTGCCTTCCCGGCTTCAGCCACAGCCCGTGCCTGTCCCTCCCCTCCATGGGGATGTGTGGTAGTGCCCTGTGTGCAGCAGGGAGTTGATGTGCATGGACCGAGCCAGAGCAGGACCATGAGCCCCAGTGTGCCCTGACAGCACCTTGTGCCTGTCACTAAGGCAGCAGTGTCAGCCCAGAGCAGGACGTGCAGGAGCCCAGCAAGAGAGAGCAGCCCCTTAGAGCAGCACTGGAGCCCACCATGGCCAAGGACGCAGTGGGAACTCCCCCGTGCCATGGCTCAGGCCCCCCATGGCTGGCAAGCAGCCTGGTACGCAGCCGCAGCCATGGGGACCCTTTGCCACTTGCTTTTCTCTGTGCCAAAAACAAGTGCTTCTCTCTCACTTGGTGTCTCTGCCTTGCATGAGGGTGGCTCTGGCCATACACTGAAGGGACAGTAACTGTGAGGGGAAGGATGGACTCTTCCTGGCCTTCCCTCAGGGCCACATCCAGCCCCAGGAGATGGAGTGGGTGCAGATCTAGGTCCTGGAGCATCAAGAGCTCCAGTCACTGGTGTTACTGTCCCTGCTGGGAGGGAGAAGCAGGCTGAGCCATGTGGGTACAGTGGCGCTGGGGTGGCTCAGGGTCACTTGTGTGGGTGGCAGAGCTGGGCACGGGAAGGGTGACCTTGCTCCCAGTGTAGAGGGGGTTTGGGCAAGAGCCAGGCTGGCTGTAACCCCCCTGCCCCAGCATGCCCGTGGGGCAGCTACTGGTGCAGCCTCGCTCTGAGGCTCTCCTCCCTTCCCTCTCCCAAAGTATGTGGTGGTGGAGAGGGGGGTGGCGGCCTGGGTTGGTGCTGCCCAGGCCTGGGGGGCAGGGATGATTTGAGTCTCCTGCAGCCTGGCACAGCCCGGGGGGTTGGGGTGCCATGACCCGCTGTCCTCACAGGATCCAAGGTGCTGGTGTCTCACCCTGCCTGGAGCCTGAGGTCCCGTGTGCCCATCCGCCTCCCGACGTCACCAATGCGACCATGGGAACTGGCAGTGAATAGGCGGCCACCCTCTGCCCCTTTTAACCAGCGCCGTTTCTCGGGGGGACCCTGCAGCAGCCCCGACCACCTCCGGCGAAGGTACGGGGCGCAGGGCGGCACGGAGCCCTGTCACCCATGGCGTGGGGGGACACGGGGCCAGTTCTGTGGTCCTGCTGGAGCAAGCCACTGGCTCCTGGGGAGCTTGGGGGGAGATCGCAGCAGGGAAGCCCATCCACCTGGCCTGGAAAAGGGGTCCTTTGGGAGCAGGGCTCCCTTGTTCTGGGGTGGCACACGCAGGTTAAGCAGAGGAGACAGTTCTGGAGCTTCCCAGCCAAACCAGGAGCCTGGCCTGGCACAATGCTCTGAGTATCTCACCCTTGGAGCTGAGCTGGCACTGACCCGCCTGCGGCTGCCCTACCTGGGGCTGTGGTGCCCCTGGCCCGGGGGGTCACTCCTGCTCTGTTTCTCTCTCGCGGTGGCCCCGCAGCCCCCCTGCCAGGCGTCAGTGGGGACGACGCGACCGACCTCTGGCAACCCTGCTGGGCCAGGATGAGCCCCAGCTGCACCCTGCCTTCCCCCAGCAGCCGCACATCCCTGTAGATGAGCCCCGCGCCTACGCTCTCCCCAGCACGCCGCCACGAATGCTTCACCCGGCCGCTCACCCACCCCACCAGAACCCATTCATGGTGGATCTGCATGACCAGGTAAGTGCTGCGGCCCCCATCCTAAGGGTGACCTTCTGGTGGCCTCCTGGCTGGTATCTGGCTCAGCAGTCCCAAGACACGTCCCTGGGTCCCCTCTGGCCTGTCGTTTGTTGCCGGCAGCACCCAGCCCTGAAGCTGCTGGTGCTTGTGTTCCAAGCACTTAAACCCTGGGGTCCCCCTGCCAGCTTGGGTGTGCCCAGAGTGGTCCCTGCTCCCAGGAGCTGGGGACACTCCCCTCATAGGGTTGTTCATGTCACAGCAGTCACCGTCGCCCAGTTGGAGGCTGTGCCAGCCTGTCTGCAGGGAGCAAAGACAGGACCCTTTGAAGCCAGCCTGCACCCAGCCCCGCTCCTCTGGTCGCACCAGTGGGACGGAGATGCCAGGCAGTTGTGTGCTAGAGCCGCGTGCTCAGCACCCTGCTGTCACCCTGTCAGGATGGGGACAGCTCAGCCAAGGCTGTACCCTGACTGTGCCCTCGGTGCCTCATTCTCAGGTGCACCAGGGACCCGTCCCTCTCTCCTACACGGTTACCACCGTCACGACACAAGGCTTCCCCATCCACGCCGGACAGCACATCCCTGGGTGCAGCACCCAGCAGCTCCCAGCATGCTCAGTGATGTTCAGTGGACAGCACTACCCGCTCTGCTGCCTCCCACCCCCGGTGAGTCACAGTGGGGGACAGCCACAGGGGACACCTGGGGACAGCTTGGTGTGTGGGTACCTGCAGGTCACATGGGTACCCAAGCCCACCAGAGTACAAGTGTCTGGGGGTGCGGGGGTCTGTTGGAGCCCACAGGGAGGGGCAGGGGTGTAGCTAAGCCCACTGTGGGTGTCTGACCAATGTTTTTCTGTCTCTCCTCTGCAGCTGATCCAGGCATGCGCCATGCAACAGCTCCCCGTCTCCTACCAGACGTTTCCCCCCATCATCTCCAGCGACCATTACATCCTGCATCCTCCTCCGCCACCAGTGCCCCCCCACCAACCGCCCCACATGGCCCCCCTGGGGCAGTTTGTACCTCTCCAAGCCCAGCACCCACGCATGGTAAGTTGGGGTGGGGGTACGGGCTGGGGACACAATGTGCCCTGTGACCCAGCAGAAAACACCTTGGGGTCTTGCCCTTCTGCAGCCCCTCTGGGTCTGAGCTGGGGGTATCGGGTGGGATGCCCAGAGTGCCTCTGTCCTGGTAACGTCAGGAGGGGTGTAATTTGGGACACCCCTCCCAGGCTAACTGTTTCCCCCACAGCCTCTGCAGCGGATAGACAATGATGTGGACCTGCGAGGGGAGCAGCACCCCATCACGGGCTTCACGTACCCTCCATCCCACCACGCTCCCACTCTGTCCCCCTCCGTGCCGCTGCATTACCTCCCCCATGACCCGCTGCACCAAGAACTGCCATTTGGCGTGGTGAGTCCCTGTCTTTTGGAGGGGTGGGGGGATGCTGAGGGGCTGGCACATCTCTGAGCATCCCGTCTCTCCCCGCAGCCATACCCCCACATGATGCCCCGGCGGCTGAACACCCAGCGGTACCGGCTGCAGCAGGCGCTGCCTCCCCCGCCGCCCCCTCCACCGCCTCCCCCTTACTACCCGAGCTTCCTGCCCTATTTCCTGTGAGTACTGGGGCAGGATTAGGTGGGACACATGGGGCAGGGGTGGCACCACAGGTGGGGGCACAGCGGCGTGGCTTTGGCAGAGGGGGAGAGGTTGGGCTTTGCAGCCTTGCACTGACCAACCTGCCCTTTCCCCCAGCTCAATGCTTCCCGTGTCGCCGACGGCCGTGGGGCCCACGATCAGCCTAGACCTGGATGTGGATGATGTGGAGATGGAGAATTACGAGGTGTGTTGTCTGCTTCCTTACGGGGTGACAGGCTGGGGGAGCGGAGGGGGTTTGGGGACTGCTCTGCCTGGGCCAGGAGGGCCTGGAGGGCTGCTGTGCTGGGGCAGGAGCTGCACTGAGCTGGCCTCTGCGTTTCCCTCCAGGCACTGCTAAACCTGGCTGAGCGTCTCGGGGAGGCCAAGCCGCGGGGACTCACCAAAGCAGACATCGAGCACCTCCCGTCCTACCGCTTCAACCCGGAGAGCCACCAGTCTGAGCAGACCCTGTGAGTGAGCCTGGGGGGGCAGAGGAGGGGCACGGGCGTGTCTGGCAGAGGGCTGGAGGCTGTGGCCGTGCAGCAGGGGCCGTACTGATGGATGGATGGCTGCCTCCCCCAGGTGCGTTGTGTGCTTCAGCGACTTCGAGGCCCGACAGCTTCTCCGTGTCCTGCCCTGCAACCACGAGTTCCACGCCAAGTGTGTCGACAAATGGTTAAAGGTACTGCCCATGCCTGTGCCTGGTGGGAGCATGGTGGCATTTTGGGGTGCTGTGGGCACAGAGTGCTGCCTTTTGGGCAGCCTCGGAACCATGCAACCCCGGATGTGCTGGGAACGGGGGCTGAGAGCTGTGCCGGGCTGCAGCAGGCACACCCTGAGGTGCTTCCGTCCCTTGGCAGTGGGGCAGGGGGTGCTCCGGGGTGTGGCTGGTGCCACAGAGCACCCGCTCACTTGCCCCTGTCTCTCTGCCCGTAGGCGAACCGCACGTGCCCCATCTGCCGGGCGGATGCGTCGGAGGTGCAGCGGGAGGCGGACTGAGGCTGGTGGGTGCTGTGCCGCACAATTCACTAGAGGACGCCGGGCCAGGGGTGGGGGCCGCTGCCCGCTGCTGGGGCCTGACCCTGCGCTTACCCCCCCTCCCCAAAGCCTCTCCTCGGATGTGGTGAGCATTGAGCAGTCCGGGCTCCCGGCCAGCCCTCCTCTTCCCCGCCGGGGCACGGACTCGGCCAGACGCCTGCCCGCTGCGCTCTCGGGGCCCCGAATCGTGTTGTGCTGGAGGCAGGAGGCGCGTGGCCGTGCCCTCCGCGCTCCAAAGACGCTGTTGTTGCTCCGTCACTTTCCAGGTCTTTGTACTCCACTGGGGAATTCGTGTTTTTTCCCTTTGTGAGTTTTCTTTTTTTATAGTAGGGTTGGGTTTTTTTCCCCCCATTTCTTTTCCATCGTGATTTTGGTTTCTTGGCCGTTTGACCCAGTAGTGCAGGCGGCTCCTTCCCTTGGCGTCGTTCGTGGAGGATGTGGGGAGGAGAGAGGAGGGAGCACTGAGGGTTTGATGCCAGCGGCACCCCGAGCCAGAGCGCTAAGCCAGCCCCGTGGGCAGCTGGAGGAGGGGGTCAGTGAAGTGTGGCCAAGGTGGGACACCAGCAACCCTGCGGTGTGGCTGGAGCAGAAACGCCTCCGTCCCCGCTCCCGCACACAGGCCGGCGTGGTCTCTCTCCCACCTCGCTTGCCCTGGGAAGCCCCAGAGGGTTATGGCTGCCTGGGGTCTTTCCCCGATGGGAGGATGGTGCTGGTGCGGCCCCGGCCCCTCTCCCCCTTCATTCCCCTGTGCCCGGCCAGCGCAGCTCCCGGCTCCAGGCCACGTGGTGTCCCTCGAGGCAGCCGGGCTTTGGGGGGCACCCCGTCCCCATGGCCATGGGCGCACAGTGTCCCCGGTGTGCTGCCCTGCTCCTGCTGTTGTTTCTTTGTCCCGCTGCCATAAACCAGACTGGCCCCGTGCCCCTGTCCTGCAGGCTGGACGGTGTGGCGCGGTGCCCCGGCTGGTGGACACCGGGGGGGGTCGGTCGGGCTGTGGTGGGTGCCCCCGGCCGCCGGAGCGGGGTGGTTTTTATCCCCAACCTCGTGGTGTATTTTCAGTGCTACCCCTGGCTGGTGCAGGGGGTGGAGCTGTGAGCAGCCCCTGGCTGCCGGATACCCCACCTGGCCGGGCGGGCGGGCACCCCATGGGTGCGGGGGGGGGGGGCCCGGAGAGAAGCTGCCACCGCTGCCGCCACCGCCGCCCGGCTCCAGCAACCCCGCGTGGCCGTTGTTTTGCATGATTACTTAGCGAGGAGGGCGAGGAGGCGGCTGGGGGACGGGGGCGGAGCGAGGGCCGCCCTCCCCTCGCGGCACACGCGTTGCTGACGCCGGGGAGCCTCCGTGAGCGGACGCCAGCCCTATGTAAATGTTCACAAATATGCATGCATGTCTGACCAGCTTGGAACGTGGTCTTGGCTACGTCTAGCCGGCTGTGGGGTGAGGGGGGTGGGGAGAGGGGTTTTTGTGCTCAGCTGATACTGCCATGCACTGTACTGCACATGTCCGCAACGCCACAGCAGGACCGTGAGACTTTCAGGGCCGTCCCCGCGGGGTCTGCGCCCCTCCGGGCGGGAGGTGGCGGCACTGGGT
>JANVCC010000040.1:3751529-3803452 GCA_025345505.1 Todiramphus chloris collaris
TGATTGCTGACTGCGCTGTAGATACCACTGTTTACCAATGATTTCCTGTGGTGGGATAGTGGACTGTTTACTGTTCTATTATACCAGTCCCCGGGCCCTCCGGTGGGACCTCCGCGGCCCCCGCGGCTCCCCGGAAGGTGCTAGGACGTGTGTTCTGTGTTAGAAAGTTTTTATATATATATATATATATATAAATATATATATATAATTTTTTTTGCTCTGTTACTTGCACATTTTACAGTTACCTCATTTTTCCCATGTATGTATTTGAAGAAAGGCTAATATATAGAAAAAAAAAAAAGGTTCTTAAAGCTCTAAAAGTGTTTGTTTTTTTCCATTCCATTGGAATCATATTGGTTTTGTAGCATTTAACATAACTAGTATGTTGTATTATATATATGTGTATTATACTGATTGAAATTTTTAACAGATTTGTACTTTTTTTAAAATGAAAGTTGCTAGTTCTGCTTGACCAAGTAGTGCAATCATTATTTTTTTTAATGTTGTGGCTGATTTTGAGAGGGATATTCACTAATAAATGTATGATGTATACCAACTGGCTGTGCCCCACCTCTTGTCTCAGTGCGGGCAGGCGGGGGCTTGATGGGGGCCAGAGTGGCCCCACTGGGTCCTCTGGGGGGCACCGAGGCTGGGTCAATACCCTGCTCAGGGATGGGGGTCCCCCAGCCCCCCCTTTGCAGGTGGAGGGTACATGCAGCAGCTGGGAGAGCCCCAGGGTGGGGGGCTTGGAGAAGAGACTCGGGGAGCCTGAGGGTGGAAAGAAGAGCTCGCTGTGTCCTCTGCCCCAGAAGGGTCTGTGAGCCAGCAGCACCATGGAGCCCCTCGCTCCCACCTGGAGATCCTTCACAGCTTGCATGAGGTGGAAAGCCCTCCCAGATGCCATCCTGGGACAGTGCATCTTCCTGGGTGGCTCCAGCAACACACAGGGGGCTGCTTCCACCTCTCCAGCACACCCTGCACCCCCCTGTCTGGGTGGGAAACCAGGCTGGGCACTTCAAGTTGGGCAGAACAGCCACATCCATGCAATACATGACAAAGGGCAGGGGCTCCCCGCAGCCAAAAGCAAGGCTGCTGCTCCCCAAACCATGCTGCTTCAGGAGGCTCCATAGCAAGGGAGGAAGGGAACAGCTCTTCCTTTGGGAGGAAAATGAAGGATGCCTTCTCCCTGTTCAAAAAGCCATGCCAGGTGCTGGAGCCACCAAATGAAGAAGGCTGGTTTACTACAGCTTGTAGCCTTCAGAAATGGTGAGGGTGATTGAGGGTGATCTCCCTGCTGCCCTGTGCTTGATGCAGGCAAGGGAGCACAGCTACTGTCAGAACTGGTGCCTGGGAGGCAGAGAGGGAGCAGGCTTCTACTGCTCTCCCTTGGGGCAGGAGCAGATAGCTCTGCTCCACAGCCCTGACCAGGCCTCTGGCAGGGAACAGAGCCCACCTTCCAAGTCTGTTTTTCCATCTCTTAACTTGACCCCGAAGAACCAACCCAGCTCATGGAGCAAAGGAAGGGCTACCCCCCAACCCCCCTGCCCAACCTCACCCCAGAGCTCATGCCCCAGGCAGGTAGCACAGCAGCATCCCCAGCACTACCCTTCCCTGTGCACACCCAGCAGCTCTGCTGGCACAAAACCTATCACTTCAAGGCCAGCAGTGACTGACTGCAGAGCCACAGCAAGTGGAACGTGCTCCCCGGCGCTGGGTTGGGGCAGAGGCAGAAAGCAGCGGCACAGACATGCTAGAGGCAGAGTTTATTACACTACGCAGGCTAAGAACCCTGGGCAAGACCCCACACGGGTAAGAATTGAACCAGCTCTTTATCAAAAAGTTAATACTATAGTCAACCCCATTCTCCTTTGGTCATTACAAAGCAAGAGAAATATTAAAAGGAAGATATTTATACACAGAGGGAAGCTGAAGAGGTTCTGTCCAGCCCTTCCCTCCCACCCCACTCCCAGCACATTCAGGTGCCTGGTCTTCGGGCCCTCAGGAGCAGCAGAGTATCAAATCTTCAAGAGATGTCAGGTCGTTGGGGTTTTATTATTATCGTCATCAATAAAAGCAATAGTTACTGAGAGCTGCCATTCCTGTTCCTCCCCAGGGAGGGCGGAGGGGCAACACCAGCTGCCCTCCCTCTCTGCCCTCCAAGTGTAGGGGATGGCGGTGTACACGGGTGTGTGAGGACGTGCACACGCCTCCTCCTGCCTGTGCACACGCACAGCACAGCTGGCACAGGCGATGTGGTCTCTGATCCCTCGTTTGTATGCAGTCTTTTAAAAAAAATATTGTATTATAATAATAATATGAATTTCTCTTTCCATTTTGCGTCTTCTGGAAAAGTGTCAATCGTCCGTGAGGTCCTGCACAAAGAGGACTTCCGTGTGGCTGAGTCCGGCCTCCTGCAGCGTGGGTGGGTTGGGCCACTCCTCTGTAGGGAGGCAGGGCAGGACACGGCGAGGGAAGTTGGCCTCAATCTGGAACTTTTCAGGGCTTTCTTTCAAGGAGAACAAGAAGTCGTGGATCACCTGGGAAAGAAGCACAGAAATAACTGCCAGCTGGGGGAGCAATGGCACAGCCAGGCTGCATCCATGGCACCTCACAGCTTAGGGGGGAGTTACCAAATTTGCACCATCACGGTACTGTAGACCCAAGACAGCCATATTCTTAGCATGCATGACATGGGAGTTGTCAGAGTACCCAGGGACACTGTTGGTGGCTCTTCCTACACAACTGGTTAATAGGGAGCAACAAAAGCCTCAGCTTTTCAGGAGAAGGAAAAAAAAAATCCATTTTTTCTTTTCTCTCTTCTATGCTGGTGGGACCAGGTCCCATGACACCCTCCCTACCCAGGAACAACTCTGGCTGCTAAGGCTCTTGGCAAAGGTCACCGTTTGGCAAAGTCCAATGGAACCAAAGCTTTGCTGAGCCACCTGGACAATCTCCTGACCCTCCGTTAGTCTGGGACTCCCAACAGCTTTTCCCCAAGCTCACCGTCAATGATTGTGTGAAGTGGAATCGCCGCTCCACTCTGGAATCATTAGGCAGCTTGAAAATGATCTTAACACTCTCTGGGTCATCGGGATGTGGCTCGGGAGGAAGGCATTCCGATTTCCGCTCCTTCTCCTCCTGCAGCGTCTGCAAAGCAAGGAGGGAGCAGGAGCAACGGGCATGCACTGACCTGACATCTGCTTGTCCCTTCCAGCACGGCTGCTCCGGGAGGCTCAGAGGATATCTGAGCAGCTCCAATGCAATGAGAAAGCCCCGTTGCAGGGCCTGCTCCACCCCACAGGCACAGCAGCCTCCCCAGCAGGCAGTTTGCTCTCACCTGTCGCCGCCTCTCCTCTGCTAGCTTTTGCTGCTGCACTTCCTCTTCCTTCTTCTTCTTCCTCTCCCGTTCCTCCTTCTTCTTGCGCTCCTTTTCCTGGTCTGCACGTAGGGATGCCAGATATGCCTCGTCCTGCTGCTGCCTCAGAACTTGAGTTTGGTTCCTCTCTTCCCTGCAAACATGGGCAGGGAGCAGTCAGGGCTCACAGGCCCTAAAGGGAAGGCACAGCAGGGGAGTGGCAGACCCAAGGGCACAGATACAGCCTCCAGCTTGGAGCACACACATCAGGTAACGCTTTACTTTGAGTACCACAAGCTCCTCAAAGGCAACCCACCGGAGTCGCCATAGTCCCCAGCACACAAACTGCTTCCCTAGGTTGAGTGGAAGTGAGGTGAGCACAGAAGACTGCTCACCCACTGCAGCCTGTGTGGACAGACAGCACATAAGCAGTGCCCAGGATTTCTGCCTCATACTTGAGACTCTTCCAGTTTTATCTCCTTCAGGTAATTCCTTGCACATTTCAGAAATCAGAGGCATCAAAGCATGTTACTGGGTCCCCACCAGAGACTGTAGGACAGGGGAGGGGCATACAGAAGGTGTCATCCTACTTCAGACACAGCCTGCAAATCCCTACGGAGCTATCAGGGACTGGAGCCCGTGCTTGTGAGGCACTACCAGAAACACCACCAGAATCCAGGCCAGGCAGCAGCCCTCGCTCACCAGCGGGCTGCAGACAGCGGCTCTCCTCCTGCCTACAATGCCTTTGCTCCCACTTGGCTCCAGCTGGCTACTGTCCAGGCTTTACCCACGAAGCTCCAGCACACTAAGGGTGTGCTGCAACTGCAGAAAAACGCAGAGCACTCACACCCACCTTCCAGTAGTGGGCCTATGGGGACAACACATTTCCCCTCCCTGGCTATATGGTGGCCTGCATTTATGGCCCAAGGATCCCACTGGGAAGAAGAGAGCCCGTGGGCTGTTACAGAACAGGTGGTGCTGATCTACCTGCCTACACATGGTGTTTGGAGGGAGGAAAAGAGCAGAGCCTGCCACCTCTGCATTACTGGAGCCCAGGTCCTGTCATACCTTTCCAGGCGTTCGGACACCAGGTATGTCTGGTTGGCATCCATGATGAACATCAGTTGATTAATGAGGTCATCAGCCTGGATGAGGCCTTCTAGCCGCCCAACTACTGTCATTCTGCGATCCTTCAGCATAATCACAGCCAGGAACGGGTACGTGTTCTCTCGCAGAGCCTGGGAGACTGGGAAACAGGCACCAGCATCACCATAACTGCCCCATCCAGAAGGGTCAGCAAGGGTACAGCACAAACGCTTTCCATCACCAGGATTCCAGGAAAGCAGCTTCCACAGCCACTCTCTCTTCCAAGGCAGAAAAGGCCTCAGGCTCCATTTTATTAAACTAAACTTTATAAACCAGCAAAGGGAGGAAGTAGCTTGAAGAATAGAGATTGAGGGGGGAAAAAACCCCATCTTTCAAGTAACCAAAAATGTTCTGTAGTTCGAATAGGAAGTAAATTGCTCTGTCCCTTCAGAATGGGACAAAAAGACCTGGGTTTAAACTGCAGGAAGGGAAACACTGCTAAGATGATTAAGGATGGCTGGACTCTGGAATATACTGTCATGGTAAAGATGGCAGAGTATCCTTCCTGGACATTTCCAAACAGAAATGGGTTGTTTCTGCCAGAGGCAGGCTCTGTCTTGAGGCCAGGAATGAAGCAGATCAGGGGCTTTTAGGTTACAGTTCCCCTACAGCTGCTGACTCTCTCCTCAAAACACACACAGCTCATCACACAACCCAGAGCCATCACCACCAATGGAGCCCTGCACACAACCAGAGCACTCCGTGGGTTAAATGGACAGTCAGCACCCCTTCCAGCTCTGCTTCCTAGGCTGTCACTCCAAAGCACTCCAGCAATGAAACAGCAGTAAGTACAAGAATGTCTCCTTAGCCATTCTTTAAAGGTGTCAATTGCCGGTAGTTAAACTATGAAGCCAAGAATAACCCAGATTTGGTCTCAGAGCTCCCAGCCTCTCCTACCATGAAACAGGCAGGGTCAAAAGTGACACAGGAAACATGAACAGAACTCTGGGAAGAGGCTCCATTCGCCTACCAAAACACTGTTAGGCCAGGTATCAACAGCTCTGGAAAGACAGTACTTCTGTCTGGTTAAGAACCTCACTGTGGACTCTCAAGGAGACAAGAGAGGCAGGGTGTGGAGAAGACAACTGCCTCAGAAAGGGAAAGAATGCACCTAACAAGTCACTCCTGGCCTCAGGCATTAATACAAGCCAGTGTTAAGGACACAGCCAGTGAGATCCTTGTTTCTGCACTCAGTTTAATCCTCAGCACACCAACTCCC
The DNA here is from genome assembly GCA_025345505.1 of Todiramphus chloris collaris. Taxonomy (NCBI): domain Eukaryota; kingdom Metazoa; phylum Chordata; class Aves; order Coraciiformes; family Alcedinidae; genus Todiramphus; species Todiramphus chloris. The sequence goes on from JANVCC010000040.1 coordinate 3,757,250, forward strand.
ACTAACAAGACACTGAAAGCAGCTCAGAATGACTGCAGCAAAGAGCAAACGACTAGGGACTGCCCAGAAACACACGGAACAGTGGAGGTTAAGAGCAGAAGGTATTTCCTTCTGTCCTGGTTCCACCTGAGAAAGGGTTAATTTTCTTCCTAGTAGCTGGTGTAGTGCTGTGTTTTGGATTTAGCATGAGAATAATGCTGATAACACACTGATGTTTTAGTTGTTGCTTATCCTAAGTTCAGGATTTTTCAGTTTTCTGTGCTCTGCCAGTGAGCAGGAGCACAAGAAGCTGGAGGGGAGCACAGCCAGAACAACTGGCCCAAACTGGCCACAGACCATCGTGCACAGCATATACACTGGGGGAGCTGGCATGGGGGAGTGGGTGCTGATCAGTCTGCAGGTGGTGAGCAATTCCATTGTGTATCACTTGTCTTACTGGGGTTTTCTTTCTCTGCCTTGTTTGTTTGTTGTTTTTCTTCTTTCATTTTTGTCCTTTTCATTATCATTGTATTTTTTATTATTGTTATTACAGTTATTAAAATATTCTTACCTCAAGCCACAAATTTTACCAACCCCGCCCCATTCTGCTCCCCATCCCACTGCAGGCAGGAGTAGGGAGTGAGCAGCTGCATGGTGCTCGGTTGCTGGCTGGGGATAAAGCACAGCACCCTGGCATACAAACAGGCCCTCTGAGATACTGCACAGAAACCATCACACGTTTCCCCATGCAATCTTGAAATGTCTCATCTGCTCACACAAAAACCAACAGTGTGTTTCAAACAGATACATTTGTCAAAGGGCATTTGCCTTGTTCCAGAGATGGGAGGGGACAGGTAAAGCCCAGGAGAGACAGACTCACCTCTGTATCCCTCTGGTTTATTGGTTGAGCAAGCCCAGAAGAGCATTCTAGTGTTTATGAGGGTGATCACCTCCGGTACACACAGCGTATTGCTAGGGGATGAGAAGAGATCGTGTGAACGAAACCGTGTTTAACGCGCAAAGGTAATTATTTGGAAAACTCTCCTACCTACCGGCAGAATTCATCTGTGTCTTGGTGGTCATCTCCATGAAGATAAACCAACAGGAAGCGCAGCTCCCTCTTGGCATCATTCAGTGCCTTGGCATAAAAGCAGAGGAGGTAAAGTTACAGGGTCTCTAGGCGAGGGGGAAGCAGCACCCACAAGACTTGCATGACACAGCCCAGCAACATGTAGCCAGGCCACTGCTCTGCCACTAGTGTGGTTTTAATGAAGCAGCAGTGGAAGATGAACCACCTGTCAGACCTTCTAAACCCTCATCTGAGGGGGCGACAGTGGGGTTCTGCCACTCTCCTTTCAGGATGTTACTTTGGGGAATACTGAACTCGGAGTGAAGCCAGGTAGGCAACTGCACAGACTGACACCCCGCACTGCCCCCCAGACTCCGCTGCAGTGAAGAGCCTTCCTCCACCCTGAAAACACACAGCAGCCAAGGCTGATCTTTCCACTCTCACAGGCCCAGGGGACAACCTTAGGACCACATCAAATGACCACTACTAAAAAAAAAATCTCAATAACGCTGCAGGTCCCAACAAAACAAAACCAAACCAAACAAAGCTGGCCCCAACAACAAGAACTTTTTGAATCTGCAGTGTTCGGATTCCACCCACTCAAAAGTATTTCAGAACAAGACCACAGAATAAGTGCACAATGGGCTCCCTGTTTTATCAGTGTTGAGTTTTGGTAGCCCAACCATTCCGTGGTTATTTCAGTTTGGATTCCAAGCAAGACAGAGGGGCCTAGGAGAGCTGCGGAGGTGGTGAGCTCCATCGCTGTGCAGCATGGAGCAGATACAGGCTCCACATTCTTCTCTGGCACTGGGGAAGCAGTTCTGATCCAAGCGTCTGCTGTGACACACTGCAGGAGGCCCTGCCCTTGGCCAGGCTGAGAGAAGCTGCAGAAGAGGCAGTACCCATTGGGGTGTCCCTCCTTTACAGAGGGCACCATCAGCCCAGATCTAACAGATGGAACTCTCACCTACCACAATTTCTTCAGGAGCTCCCTCTCTGTTTTGAGGTCCCGCACCAAGTTCTGGAATTGCATTGTAACACAAGCCCAGGCAGTCAATCCCAGTTTGGTGAACAGAAGGACAGACTCTGGCATATCACATCAGTTTATAAAAACAAAGGCAGGACTACAAAGAATAGCTCTTGGCTACAGAGCCACACAGACGGTTGAGGAACAGTCAGAGCAGCTTTGCTTTCCAACTTTGCAGGCTTGGCATATCATCAAGCCTGGCAGACACTGGTTTTTGTATCCACTTGTTCACTAGCTCTGTTACCCTGTCAGAGAGTTTGGGGACAAATGCTGGGCTTTTAGATGAAGTGATTTTGTCATGTAGGCCCTGATACCATCTGGTAAAATCCCCGCTCCATCTCCCCAGGATCTGTGCCCCGACACGCGACACTGACCTGGCTGTAAGTTCCCTGGTAGAAGACAGGGTGTATCCTCCCATATTTTTCCTCAAACATATGAATAAATGAAATAATGTCACCCACTGGGTCAGTGACCCGGCTACGAGGATCAGGGCGTATAAAACGCAGAGCAAACCTAGGAAGGAAGCAAAGGACACTGCAAACTCGGCTTGCTGACTTTATGAAGAACAGATTTGCTTTTCCACAGATAGTCACTGGGATTCATAAGGATGAATAAAATAAATAAATAATTCACAGCCGAGCTCCTTGAACATTTATAATCACAACCTAAACTGCCACCTGCTCCGAACTGATACCATTGCTACACCCACCCCCCTCCCCACCCCCAGTCAAATATTATCTCATGCCAGGCATCGGCAAGTATCTGAATTCTGTATGATTAGCAGTTTTGACTTCCTCTGAAGCACCAGGCATAAGCCACGCCAACAGCATGAGGTTTGAGGGATTTAGTCAAAGATGGACTGTTAAAAGCACACGGTTTTGTCCAGATAACTTTGAAAATTTATTTTCTTCTATTCCAAAACTAACAATTCCGGAGGTCAAAGAGCTGCAGAAAGAGAACATTACACTGGGAATCCCACGAAGACAGAAGAAAAAGTCATTTCTCTGAGGCTGAAAAAGCTTAACTTCAAGGTGGATATCAATGTTGTTGAATTCTATTGATGCATGGAAGTTACACTGAACTTTGCATAAGTCTTTAAGGGGGGGAAAAGTAGCAGTGTAACAGGGGAAATTGCCAAAACAATGCAAATGGCCAGACTGCTGTGTATTTACCACCTCTCCACATTCCCTTTTCTCTCTATCAATACTGTAAGGAGGCAGGATGAAGTAGCCCTTCAGGGCACTAACAGGAGAAGAGGCAACAGACACCAACAGACAAAAAGCAGAGGTGTTTTGCCAAGTAACATAGAGGGATTAGGGCAGGTTAACCTGCAGCCCAGACCAAGGGGACATGATTCTGATCAAGCTGTTTGTCCAAGAACACCAGTCTGGCACTGATTACATCCCCTCTGCATGGCACTCAAACTGTAAAGGTGCGTGGACTTAGAACTCCAATTAATTTACAGAGCTGCAAGATGCTCTTTTTTCTCTGCAATAAGATTTATTTTGTATTAAACAGTGTAGGAACTTCACAAGGCTACAGATAAAGCCAGCTGAGCAGATAAATGGAAAATCTGCCAATAGACTTAAAGATCCAAGTGACAGAGGTACAGCCACATCTACACCGGAGTGTGCCTTGACGCAGTCAACGCATGAGTCAGCACAAAGCAGCACTTACCTAAATATATCAAGTAATGTGTAATAGGTAAATCGGAATGGAAGCATTATAAAGTAGTAACCCCATCCTAACAGGCCCTGCAATTACAAACAAATAATTAGAACAGTCTCCACTCCAGGAACAGGCCTGCTAGAGTAAAGCTTCTACCAGTATCAAGCATGCACAGGAGTAGTGGTGCTCCAACCACTGCAAAAAAGCTCAAATATTTCATGGCTTCCGACACGTCAAATCAAACCTAAGTGACTAGCATGGTTAATTCAAAATTCAACATGATGCATGTGAAAAGGGCATCACTGACTATTCAGCCAATGCCTTTGCTCTGTGCTAGTTTTCTGAACTGTACAAAGGGATTAACAACACTGAGTCTCACAGACGCATTTGTTTGTGACACACTGATGCAAGTAATTGATACTGTACTCAAGTTAACATACATTTTAGGGTGTCTCTTAAAAAGAAAAATAAATTGTCACTCTGCCATAAGGAGGGGACAGTCCTTTGTTCCAATTGAACTAATCAAAAAAGCTTTACTATGCCAGAGCAAGGCATTCTATCACACAAAGGTTTTCTCATATTGTGAATCACACCATGGAGAAAATCTCCACAGCAGTAACAGGGGCTGAAGGAACAGCCCTGTGTTTTGTTTTCAGAGATAAAATATTTAGAAGAGAGATAACAGCACATAAAGAAAACAATTCCTTTCCCTGCTTGCAAGTTCTGTTTTTCACAAAGAAGCAGGACAAAATCCAGTGTAAGATAACTTGCCCTTGGCTGTGGCCTTGAGACGACGTAGCTGTAGATCCTGTGGTCGGCTGTATTGACCTGCAACGGCCGCGATGGGGGAGGATTAAAGACACTTGGGACACCCTCTTGCTCATTCAGTCGGTCCTGTACAGCTGCCTTTGACACAAGAAAGAGCAAAGGCTGGTTTCAGACACTTAAGGATGGCAGAAAATATCTTTTTTATACTTTGAACACTAACAGTAGGTATTATTTGTCCACAGCCCCAGCAGACAGGGAGAACACAGCTGGTTACAAACCATAAGCACCGACACTGCTTTCTGTACAGAAAGCCTCCTCCACAGCAGCCCATGCACACGCACTACAGGAAGTCCCACAGCGTGCCACTCCAGTGATTGTTCACAGCTACAACAACTCTGCTGTGTATGTCCAAAATCAGTTCTCCAGATGTATCAAGACACTGTCAAAGAGCTACTAGGGTAAATTCAGGGCTTGGCAGATTAAATCTTACTGGTAGGCTCTCCCCTCCCTCCTTGCAGAGTACTCCGTTTAATCCAGGTACTTAGAAACTGCCACAAATCTTATTTGCAGTGGTACCTCTATGTTCCAGTTGTGCTGCTCCAGCGTGTGACGACATTGGTCCATGGACTCTATGCCAGTCAGGTCCTAAAGGAGAATAAAAGCAGATGAGTGCCAGGGAAATGCTGTATTTTTACTGTTCTTTGTAACACAGACAGGAGTTACTGCAACACATGACCCTATTGCCTCAGCTTAAGAGCAGAGCAACCTGAGCCAACCCAAATCCATAAACACACAGGAGGCCTCAAACAAGCCTTTGGACTCTTCCAGCATGAGCCAATTCTCAGCAGTGCTGAAGGTCTGTTGCTAAAACTGCACTCAGCCCAGCCGACAGTCTAACAATGTCACCCATGAATTTCAACTCTGAAAGGATAAGCCAGGCTGATGCCCTTAAGCACCACCTCAAAGCAACAACTTAAGAGACAGGCAAAGCATTTCTGAAAACCCAAGAGGACCCTTACTACCCTCACTGCAAGCAGAGACAGACTAAAATCAAATGGGCCAGGCACCAGTGTTTTCCAGCATTATGGGGGATTCTATATAAAAAAACACAAAACAGAAAATCCAGTTCAACACAGACAGGACCCGAAACAGCAAACGTAGTCCAAACACACTGGCAGACCTCAAAGCAACTGGGCTCTCACATCAGTGTTTGGGGAGGTGGATTTTAACCCCTTGCCAATCAGAACTTCTGTGCAAGAGACCAAACAACAGTATTTGTTATTACAGGGAGCTACGTCAGCACCCCCTGAATGAAGGGAAAGCTTTGTCCACGTGAACATTCCTGTCACTGTGCCACAGAAACACATCTCTCCCCACATCACTCGCTGGAAGGTGGCTGAACAGATGTTTCGGGGCCGTACACCGCACCTATCACCACAGGGCTGAGGCACTTTCACAGGAAAGCATAAAGCCACAAATATGGTGCTGCTATCCTTCTAACAATCCTTAGTCAGTGAAAGATCATTACATGTGACATCAGTAACAGTGCTGGCAATTTCGCAGAAAACTTACTTTAAAATTAAAAGAAAAAAGGTTTTTATATAACTGAGCTATAGTGAGTCAAGAAAAAGGTTTATAACTTTGGAAACAATTGCTTTGCTTCTGCAATCTTGTTTCCGAGCTATGCCAATAATTGCCACAAGCAGTGTAACAAATTCAACATAAAAATGTGCTGGTGATACAAGACTCTTGAAATATGACAACATCCCCAGCAAGGTCATTCTTGACAGGGGAAGGCTACAGATTCTTCATGCTTCGTGCCCTCACCTGCTAGATTTCTCCCCAGACTCATCCCTGGCCGGCTGGGGTAACACTCCAGAGAGTGCCAGTCCCTCAAACGCACGCAGGCCGCTCTCCCCCTGGACTGCTGCACACTGACGGGCAGAGCCTGCTGACCTGCACAGCTCGTGAGAGCACAACTCCGCAACAGCCTCTCCTGTCCTCTGCCTGCCAGCCCCACACACTTGTCCCTGCAGCATCCGAGCTCTGGGCTGTGTAGGAGGGTGTCAGAGAGCAGGGAACTTTTGCTCCCTGTGTCTGTCATACAGCAGAGCGGAGCTTTTCTGCAGGAGGCAGCTGATGATTGCAAACACAGAGCAGTGATTTGATATGAGCCCTGGGGCCCAGTTCCTGTTACACCTTGTGATCCAATCCATTGTCAGCAATCCCATCTAATTCTGCTCATCATCCCCCATCATTTCTTGCTTCATTTAAAAGCCCCTCATGCAGTCTTGACAAGCTGACCATTTAAGAATGCACTGAACTATGGTGTTTTTTTTTTTCCTTGAGGATGGTGCATCTGTTCCCTTCCCTGCCCCCATTCATACATTCCACATGCTATTTCCACTCAAGTCACACTGTGGACAAATGCTCTATTCAATCCCTGGGCTCTGTTCAAACTTCTGAGCATTTCTTGGCTTCTTTCTCATGAAGTCCCCACAGATCTCCACCTTCTCACTAGACTACTGGGCAAAAATCATTGTTTCATTCTTCTGTACAGAACTGGCCTGTTCAAAGCACTGCTGACATCAACTGTGTGAATGCAGTCCCTCTGAAAAAAGCACTTCAAGGCACTGCCCAGCAGTGCATAAATATTTATTCAAAAGTAAGTTTGCAGCAAGCCCTGCAGAGGGGAATTTTGTCAAAGAAAGGAAGCTTAGCTGTTGCAGCCAGAACACCTCCATTTATCACTCAGTTTCACGATGTAGTGTTTTAGCTTCTTTAAATATGCACTTCAATTAGTAAAATTTAGGTTTTGTATTCTGATTTTTTTAAACTCCAAACTCACAGAGAAGGCACATCATTGTCCTTTTCGAGATACCTTGAAAGGCATCTGCAACCTTGTAATTTCATTTTGCAATGGAGTCACAATGTATTGCAAAGCCTTGGAAATCTCATCACTGTTCCTTAGCACCCTGGAAATTCTGCTGATGTTTGCAAAATTTACAAGATCCAGAAGCTCATTCACACCTTTGTCTCTAAGTGTCTGGGTTATTGCTCAGCACTAATAACAGAGCTTCATGACTGAACATCCTCTCCTTTTTAAATTAAGTAAAATGCTTTAGCTGTTTTAGGCCAGAAAGCAGCACCGAAGTAACAGCCACACAGAACTATCAACAAGTACTTAATGAGCACTGAATCACTGCAGCATTTGCAAGATCCACTGAGCTCCGGAGACACAGGCCAGCTACGTTCCCCCTTCCCACCCATCATTACAGCAACGGGCACACTGCTGGGCAGATCTCAGTCTTCTACAACAGCACTTCTCCAGGGAGGTGAATGAATCTTTACATTTTTTCCTTATCTTAAGACAATTGCTCTCAACACTAAATAGAAGTGACAAACCCACCGAGCCTGGTGCTCCCACCACCCTTCTGATCGAAGAAGCTGCACAATTAAACATAGCAGGAAAAATAAGTTGCCTGTGCAAAGGCATCTTTTAGAACTGAACACCTTCCCGAGCGTTGCTTTGATGTGCTCCAGAAGACAGACACTCCAGTTCCAGGATGTTCTGGAAGACACCTGCAGATTCAGAATGACTGGCAGTCAACGTACAAAGCGCAGGAAGACAGTTCAACTGTCAGTTTAGACAGCACTCCCTGGTAAACACTGATACTGTGCATCACCACTCCCAACATCCACTTCTACTGTTATCTCAGTACCTTCTACAGGCCAGTGCTTCACCTTAGTCACAGAAGCAGATTAGAAACTTGAAACACCACATTATTTCCACTACAGCAGTTGTAGTGTTCCCGGCGAATCTCATGGCAAGCTACAAACCGTGCTGTTCATTCACCAGACAAATGTGCTCTTAAGGGTCTTTAAGGCTGAGGGAACAAACGGTATCTTCACATCAATCACTGACTGCTAAGTTTCCTACTCATCAGCCACCTCAAAGAGAGTGTGTCTTACACAGAGTAACTAATAAAAAGACAAGACCCCGTGTAGTTAAAGTTAATGCCATTAGAGTAGTGCCCTCAAACCTTCAAATACTTGTAGATCCAAGCTCAGGACAGTGGGTAATATTTAGAAACAATATTAACTACCACAACTGCCAGGAAGGTTCAACACCGCCCTCTCAAACACTGCTCAGAACAGAGTGCTATCCTAACACATACTGAAGCTGCTGGATATAATTATTTGCATGTCTCACCTTTGAGACTGCTCAGAACACTAAAATCTTCTCAATACTGACGTAGCAGACAGTACAATTCCACCCTTCAAAAGCAGGAGGAATACCCCTGAGTGGACAAAGGTTGTAAACTGGACTTACGAAACTGTTCTCTCTGCAGATACGCTCGTATGTTGAAACAGCAAGAGATGCAAATCCACAGAACTGGAACTGGCAGTGCTCTTAATTCCCAACCCACTGCCAAATTCCAGAGAATTATGTTTCCAAGGGTAAAGAACATCTGACTTCAATCTGAAAAAACCCTTTACCGAGTTTCTCTTTGCATATTACAGCAAATGCCTTCATGAGGGTTTTGATCAATACGCAATACATCACGTAGGAAAGATGCCTGCAGTTTGTCTCCTCCTTTCTCTTTAAACCAGAGATGTTTCAGCCCCAAGCACTCTGTTTTCTCAGCTGAAGTTAGAGATAGCATTGTGAGAGAGAACTTTTTCCTTTGTTAATAACACTCCAATGCTTCACATTAGCATAATATAACGTTAGAGATCAGCCCCAGTGTAATGGGCACAGATCAATAACAAGATACTACAAAAGCTGCTCTGCTGTTTCTCCCATCTCCAAAATGGATCTGTATCTCCACAGCTTTAAGCTGTTCACATCAAATTTCTCCCTACAGATGTCAAGACAGCCAAGTCTTGACAAATGAAAAATGTAGATGCTTTTATTCCTTTACATTAGCCCATGCTTTGGCAGTAAATGGGAGGCTGAAAGCGTGCAAGAGTGCTGTGCTGCTCTTATTTCAAGTTTATCCCAATTATCTCTCCACATTTGTGCTTTTGTTTCATGCCATTAACCTGCTGTAGCAGGGTGGAAAGTAACTGTCCTATTCCAGCCCTGCTCATAGGGAGAGTTGCTGCTTCTACCGCTCTGCAGCAGAGCTGCTTATGTGAGCACTGCCAAAGCTCACTGTGGAACATCACCGGAATGAACACAAAACGCATTTAAACTGTGACCCCAACAGCCTGGGCCACAAAGAGCACAGCAGGCACTCACCTCTCTGCCTCGGAAGGAGCAATTTTCAGCAGTAGGATATAATCCGTGTAGGACAACATCTTCAGCCAGAACAGCTGTGTGCTGGGTGAATGGCAGTCTCCCCCTCCTGCTCAGTGCTTCCTTCTGGCTCTCCATTTAACTGTAACACTACTGGGGGCCTTCTGCTATTGCTTACCTCATCTTTGCCATCCCCACTCCCTTCTTTCCTTGTCTGCTCTCCTGCTTTATTGGCATTCATAAACTCATGGAATGGTTTGGGTAGGAAGGGACTTTAAAGATCATCTAGTTCCAACCCCCCTGCCACAGGCAGGGACACACTCTGCTAGATCAGGCTGCCCAAAGCCCCATCCAGCCTGGCCTTGAACACTGACAGGGATGGGGCATCCACAGCTTCTCTAGGCAACCTGTTCCAGTGTCTCATCACCCTCACAGTGAAGAATTTCTTCCATACATCTAATATAAAACTCCCCTCTTTCAGTTTGAAATCATTGGCATATCACCTTCTGTGGAAGTACAATGCTCTGCCACCACAGAATATTGTACAAATTCCTTAACGACAGTGCACCATAACCAAATAGTGAAGTTATCTCTAAAAACATTTTAAGTGTTCCGTGTGAAGACAGCAGGAATCCCTGGAAGGTTTGCAAGCTCACTGTAGCAATATTTTGCAGCAACAGCAACGTACAAAGGATTTTAGTGAGGCTTGGCCATCCTCTCCAAACAGCCAACACTATTTAACAGAGGCCAGCAAAAGGAAACAAGAAGATAAACCTTTTCCAGGCAGACCAATTTACTCTCTCTCATTTCAGTGACAAGAAGTGCACGGCCAAGCCCCTTTTGGCCAGGTGTAAAGTACCAAAGGAGAAAGAATCACCAGTGAAGCCTGTCATTAGCACAATCTTGGTGAAAAGCTAACCCCACATACCCCAGGGGACAGAAGAATCAGAGGATCCTGGTGTTGAAGCCTTCTGGACTACAGCTTTCACATCAGGCTCTGGACAGTAGCTGTCTTAACTGAAAATTTTCCTCCCTTTATAGTCTAAGGAGCATTTTCCTCCACTTCAAACCAGGGCTCAACAGGAAGCTGGACTAAAACATGAACCCCTCCTCCTGACTCCTTCTCCTTCCCCTCCAGCCCCGCTGTCCATGGCAACACCAGGTAGCATTAGGAAACAGGATTCTTTAGTTTCACAGCTGCCCACGGGGTTTTGAAAATAGCAACAGGGACACTGATGGGTGCAGCTGGTCCTATCTGTCCACATGCACCACATTCACAACCACTACAATATCTTACAGCAGGAGAATGGGAGCTGAGGTTGCACATGCATGTGTTCAGCATAAGGCAATGGCTTAAACCTCATATACTTACCAGGGAAATGGTAGCATTGGGAAAGCAATTGTTAATGCTGCTTTGCCTCCGCCATCTGTAAATTAAGATTGCCCAAACAGCTTAATTTGCAGTCGAGATTTAGAGGAGATATATGTGACAAAAGTTTCCTCACAGCTATAACCATGGAAGAACACTGCAGCACATGAAATGCTTCAGGAGGCTGCTGAATCCCCAAGCTCAGAGGTAAAGGCTTGTCAAGTCTGCCTGGAAAGATGAGGGACCCTTTAAGCCCTGTAATTCTACAGTTAAACCACACCAAAAAAATTCAGATTCTTCAAAAAAAGAATGAATGCACAACAAAATCAGACAAAACACTCCTGAAAGTAAATACTGTATCTGCAAAATAACTCTGCAGTCCAAGGCACACCACATGATGCTCTACAATCCAGAAACAAAGACACCTGAAGATCATTTTCATTAGCCAGTGTATTCAAATACTTCTCACAGAACAACCCAAAGTATTTCAATTCCACAGCACTGTTCTTCTCTCCAATAAACCACAACTGCTTTTTTTTTGCTGTTTTTTTTTAATTATTCAGATGCTGCACAGCCCTGAGGCCTTAGCACACTAAAGGTTAAGTGACCAAGCCCACGTTATGCATCAGACAGCAAGATTAGATCATTACAATCCTCAGTGGCCTCCCCCCAGGAGGCATTACCAAACCATGGAGCTTAGAAACATTTTTCTGAGAAACCACATTCCACAGAAATCAACTGGCTCACCCTCCCGAGACACCAGGAAAGGCTCTCCCATTCACCACTAACGGCAAGAAAGGGAATTTTTTAGACTACCTAATTAACATGGCCGGGCCTTACAAGGAGTTTTTCCCGAATGGGGTTATAATGGGGTTTATTCAGCAGTCACTTCCTGCCTCTCCAATTCGCGATGACAGAACACCATTCCTAACGAAGCACTCGGGTCACGCATAGCGCTGTCCGGCCGCTCAGCGAGGCCTCTGCTCGGGGGAGCCTGAAGCCCAGGGAGCCCCAGCCCCACACAGGAGCTTCCTTCTCCCCCGCCAGGAACAAGACCGCGGGGCTTTCTCCTCTGGCCACCCACACAGGCCCAGCTCGGCACCCCCGCACCGCCGGGCCCGCTCCAGGTGGGGCCTGCCCCGGCTCTGAGGGAGCCCCACATCGCCGCCCCGGCACAGGCCGGCAGGACCCCAACGCCAGCGGGGCGAGCCCAGCCCTGCGCGTTCCGTGCCCGCGCACCGCCTCCTCCGCTCCCGCCGGCCGGGGCGAGCCCCCCTCGACGCGGCACCTGGAACTGCAGCAGCTTCTCGGTTTGCTCCGCCGTCAGCTCCCGCTCCTCAGGCGCCGCCATTTTGCTGCCGCCTCTGACCCGCCGCTCCGTCACTCTCCGGAACTGACGTTTCACACCCGCACTTCCGCCCCGGCTACAGGGCGCGCGCGAGCGCGAGGCGCCGTTAATGGAGCCGATGGCCGTTTATCGGCCACAACCGGAAATGCTCGAGAGCTTTCCGGAGAAAGCCGAAGTGCTCTCGGGCCTATCCAGAAATGCCCGAATCGCATCAGCGGGGCTCGCCGCTCTCGGGTGTTCCCGGCGGGCGCGCGGAGAGTCCCGAAGTGTGCAGAAAGCCCCTCGGACGTCCCCGGAGCTGGGCGGAGGAGCTGCCTTGGGCTGTGGGGGCGGGTCCCGCGGGGGGGGAGCCCGGAGCCTAAGGGGCTGGGTGGGCCGGGGCCCCTGGGGAGCCGGTTGGACTCTTGTCACCGGGGGCTGACCTGCCCGGGCACTGCCGGTTTGCCCGTCCACCGGCGGCGGCTCCACCCAAGATGGCGGCCGCCAGTCAAGATGGTGGCTGTGAGGGGCCGCGTGCTCCCACCCCGGCGGCTACGAGTGCGCGCGCGGGAGAGGACGGCGCCCCGCGAGGGCGGCCCTGCGAGCCCGGGGGGCGGCAGCCGAGCGGCCCCACCTCGCCATGCCCGAGGCGAGGCCCGGCCCGCGGCGGTGAGCGGCCCGCGGCTCGGCCTGGCGCCGCGCCGGGAAGCGGGAGAAGCGGAGCGCGCCCTGGGGCTCCGCCCCCGTCGCTGATGTCAGCGCGGCCGCCCCGCCCGCCGCCGCCTCCGCCGCAGTGACAGCTCCGCCCGGGCCCGGTCGAGACCAGCCCAGCCGAGTCGCGCAGCCGGAGCGGGAGCGGGGCGGGCGGGCCGGCCATGGCCGACGACTTCGGCTTCTTCTCCTCGTCCGAGGGGGCCGGCGCCGAGGAGGACCCGGCCGCTGCCTTCCTGGCCCAGCAGGAGAGTGAGATCGCGGGCATCGAGAACGACGAGGGCTTCGGGCCGACCGACGGCGAATCGGCCGCCGCCCCGGCCGGGCAGGCGGCCCCGCCGGAACCGGGTGAGAGCCGCTCTGCGCTGGGCGGGCGCGGCCGGAGGCCCGCCTGGCTGCGCGCCCGGTGGGCACGGAGGGGGCTGCCGGCCCCGCGGGGGTGAAGGAGGATTGTGCCTCCTCTTGCCCCGAGAGCGGGGAGGGGCTCCCCACAGGCTGCACCCACCGCGGCACCGGTGTTCCCCTGGGATGCCAGCATCCCCGCTGGGTGATGGGGGCCATGCTGCACCCACAGCGGGCAGGCGGTGGGGTTCCCCAGCGGAGCAGGCCTGCATCCCAGCAAGGGCTATCTGGGGCCTGCACTTGGTCCCAAGGGCTTGTTCTTGGGGTTCCCTCTCGAACCTTGGGATATTGGGTGAATTCTGAGCTGGAACTTGCTGTGGGGTGATTTCTTCCCCGTGTGCTTAGGCTGGGTTCCCTGGGTTGGAGGGAGCCCCTGTCTCCATGTCTCCATGCCCCCCATGCAAGGGCAATGTGAGAGGTATCCCAACAGAGCTGAGGAGCAATGACAGCCCTGTCACTGTCCCCACAGACAGGAGAGCCCTTCAGGGTGCAAAATGGAAGGCATTTCCACCAGGGATGTTTTGGTCCCAGGCTCTGCAGGTCGAAGTTGCTAATCCAGATCTCTTGTTTCCAGTCTGTGGGGGCTCAGGGTTCCGCTGTCCACATGGACATAGGGATGCTGCTGTCCCACAGTACTCTAGCTCCTTCCCCTAACCCAGCCCTACAAGACCTCCTTGTGCTGGCTGTGGAGAAGTGGTTTCGGCTCTGCTCACAGCTCTGGGCCCAGGGAGGTGTCGACAGCCACAGTGATAAATGCAGTCAGACAGGCTGGAGCTGGGTGTAACCAAAGCTGCACCAGAGGGGTGAGCACTGTGGGGACAGCACTTGCCTGAGCTGTGCCTCATCTGTGTGGCTGCTGGTGTTTGCACCTAGCCATCTGGTAGAAACCCTGTGGTCCTCACTAGGGAGAATCTCCTTCAAAGCCCCTTCTCTCCCAGCAGGGGAGGTGCCTGCATGGGGTTAGCTTTGTGGCACTGGTGTGCAGCTCTTGGTGTTCTTTGGGGGCAGATGGGGCTGTCCCCCAGCTGTGGGTGTCAGTGGTGCCTCATTACCAGCCCTAATCTTGCAACTCAACTCAAGGGCATTGCCCCAGGTGGGCTCTCAAGGACCTTGGCATGCATGCCTGCCCTCCTCTCCTGACAGAGCACACTGCAGTGTTTCCTTCCCTTCGCAGCCCTGCGCTGCTGGGCACTCCACCGGCAGCTCTGGGTCAGCTGCGTGCATCCATTGGCAGCCTCTGTCTGGTTGTTTACAGGCTGGGGTTGGTCAGGTTGTCTTTCTACAGCTGGAGCACCTGCCTGTGTCCAGCCTTGTGCCTGAAACTGTTTCCCTAATCTTCAGATAAGATAAAACACCAGTGAAAACACCATAAAGACAAAATACTGGGAGAGACTTGTCTGGGAGAGTGAGCTGTGCTGGCTGAATCCCGCCAAGGATTGGTTGGTTCACATGTGGGGATGTTGTGGATGCGTATGCTGGCCTGGAAATAGCACAAACTCCCAGAAAGTGATTTGCTGCAGTTTCATGATCACCAGCCCCTCTGGGATCACCTACAGCCGCTGTAGTTGTCTCTCTCTCTTTTCCTTTTCCTGTAGCTGGTTTCCAGAATGGAGGAGCCACTGTCAATGGAGATGTCTTTCAGGTGAGCACCGACCCTTGCCCCAGCCCAGTGGTGATAAGGGGGGTTAGGGATTGGAACTCAGATGCTCTGTCCCCAGGATTGACTGGAGTTTGCTATCCAGCTGCAGAACAGCTGTGGTGTTTCTGGACAGGTCTGTGAGTCCTGGCTTCTCTATTCTTACCCCTCTTGGAGGAGAAGGTTAATCCCACTGGCTGTGACTTGCCCCACATCTGTTTTCAGGTGGCCTGGTCCCTAAGAGCAGGTGACAAAAGCTCCACTTCCCACAGAAGGTCCCTCTCTCCAGCTTGGGTAACTCCTGGAGGCCTCCAGGGCAGTCAGACCATCTCTTGGCAGAGGTCAGAGCCAAGGACAGGGCTGCTGTGGGACGCTCACTTTGCTGACTTGGCAGCATTTCCCATTAAAACCACTTGCCCCATGGCCAAGGCTGGTTTGCAGGGGCCAGTCTCCTGGGTCTCAGCACCCTCTGGGAGCCTGAATCCCAGCTCTGCTGGTTGCAGGAGGAGCCGTGCCAGCATCTGACGAGCCCTTTACCCCACTTGGTGCCCGGCAGTGTGACATGTGCATTGCCCGTGCCTAGCTTATGGGATGATAATCACAGCAGACGTGAGACAGACTTAATTAGATTGGGGATCCCGGAGGAAAGCCGTAATCCCGTTGCTGAGCACTGTCAGGCTGGGCATCCCGGGCAGTGGAAGCTGTTGGGAGCGGTGCTGGGCCTGGCAGGGGCTGTGCGGGCAGCTTGGCTCAGCTCAGAGCAGCAGGGGAGGCCCTCTCCTGTGGGCTGGCCCAGGCCGAGAGCGGTGTCTCCCCCGGGCCCTGCCTCTCTCCTGGGCTTTCTCCATCTGTTGTGGCCGAGCCTCTAATGATGCTCGGTCCTGGGGCTGCCTTGGCTTGAATCTTGGCTTCTGTGAGTGCTGGGAGTTGGAGTCCTGCCCCGCTGCCAGCCCTGCTAGATGGCTGGGCTGTGGGAAGAGCTGGTGCTGATGGTGGGATGTTTCTGTCCTACAGGAGTCCAACGGCCCCACGGATGCCTATGCAGCCATAGCCAAGGCTGACCGGCTGACCCAGGAACCTGAGAGCATCCGCAAGTGGAGGGAGGAGCAGAAGAAGCGCCTGGAGGAGCTGGGTGAGACCCAAGGCCATGCGTGGGTGGTGTGGGCCATGGTGGCTTTTGGAAGCTGTGGCCCTTTGGGTCCCTCACCTGGTGGTGACCCTGCTGCAACCCAGAGAGGTGTTCTGCCCCAAACCATGTAGGTGCTCTGCCAAAGATCTGCTGTCTTTAGGGCAGTGAGGCTTTTCAGACAGCACCTGTGGGGACAGGGTTCAGGTCTGGGGGGCTGCAGCTCTCCTGCCTGCCAAGAGGCTGCCCAGCAGGTCCAGTGGATGCCAGTCTGGCTGATGGGGTCTGTCTCACTCTGGCCTTAGATGCAGCATCGAAGGTGACTGAGCAGGAATGGCGTGAGAAGGCCAAGAAGGACCTTGAGGAGTGGAACCTGCGTCAGAATGAACAGATGGAGAAAAACCGGGCAAACAACAGGTACATTGGAGTCAGCGTGGCCACGAGGGCTGTAATGGGAGCATTGTGCAGCCAGATCTGCCTTCTCTCTGTGTCTGGGGGTGTCTCTTTCCCCACCATGGAGCCCAGCCCTGCAGGGATGGAGCTTTGCCAGTCAGGGCTTTGAGTGGCTCTGGTGTCTGTGCAGAGCTGCCCTGGCTGGGACCATGCTGGGATCACCCTGGGATCTCAGTACCTCCTGCCCCCCATGTGGGCCTTGCACCGGGGCAGGGTTGGGGCACTGTCTGTGCAGGTTTTCCTGGTGCCGTGCAGGCTGTGGCGAGTGGGTCAGGCTCTGCGGGAGGTCGCTAACCCCCTCTCTGTTTCTCTCTTTCTAACCCTCTGCCTGCCTGTCTGCTCTGCGCTCTCTCTCTGTCTGGGGCTAGGATCGCTGACAAAGCCTTTTACCAGCAGCCGGACGCCGATGTGATTGGCTATGTGTATGTGCCTCTTACAGACCATATCCTGCCCCACAGGCTCTGGGGGGCCTGGCCCCAGCACTGGCTGCCCAGCCAAGGGGAGGGGGGATGCTGGGCGGTACTGGGCCCTGGTAAGGTCTCAGAGGGAGGGTGATGTAGCTGAGCATCTCCAGATGGTGGAGTTTCAGGGGTCAAGTGGAGCTCCTGGAAATGGCTCTGTGGGGTCTTGTGCCTTTTGGGGGATGGCTCTGGGAGTGGAGCATTCTCAGGAGCAGACAGACACCCCAGTGCCCATGGATGAAGGATGTATTGGGTGAGTGCAGCCAACACCAGCCTTGAGCATTGTGTGTCTCTGGATCCCAGAGGACACTGAGCTCATCAGCCGGAGCAAGGGTGCAGGAAGCAGGGACACAAGGGGTTCCCAGATAGAGGGGAGGGTCTCCTTGGAAAGGATTCTGCCAGTGACAACCCTCAATGTCTCTGCAGGGCCTCGGAGGAAGCATTCCTGAAGGAGTCCAAGGAGGAGACCCCGGGATCCGAGTGGGAGAAAGTGGCCCAGCTCTGCGATTTCAACCCTAAGAGCAGCAAGCAGAGCAAGGATGTCTCGCGGATGCGCTCGGTGCTCATCTCCCTTAAACAGACGCCCCTGTCCCGCTAGCTGCCGCCTGGCACAGCCCGGAGCGCAGCAGGGCACGGCCGGGCTCACCGAGCCGGGTGGCTTTGTGGGGCCAGCCCAGGAGGGGCCTCACCCTGCCTGCCCCTGTTCCCTGGCGTGTGCCTCGGCTGTGAGTCACTGGTTGTAACTCCCCCCATGGTTTTCCTTGCTTAAAAGGTGCATTGGTCTCTTTTTACACTTATTTATTACTGTGGCATTTCCCCGGGAAGCGACATTGGGTGGCAGAGCTGAGTTAGTGGGGGAGCCCCTGCGGGAGGTTGTGCCCAGGAGCCTGGCTGAGTGAGAGGGGAGAACCCCCCCACGCTGTGTTCTGCACCTCACCCCTATGCTGGGAATAAACCTGCCCGTGGCTACCCTGGTGCTGAGCTGCGATGGGCACGGCAGCCCTGTGGCGCAGCCCCAAGATGGTGACCCTGGCAGGACCCCGGCTGCGTCTGCCTCTCCTGCAGGGTTTAGAGTGGAGCTGGTGCGGGGCTCTGCAGGGGGAGCAACAGCCCCGGCTCAGCTCTGTGCCGCAAGGTCCTGCGGGGAGCACGGCTGCAGCGCGGTGCTGCTGGGCCTGCGGGGGCTGAGGAACGCAAATGCAGGCACCCAGGCTGGGCCGGGACTGCCAGCAGTTGCCCCAATCCCAGCAGAACTCTCCCCAGCATGGCTGTGCACCCCAGAAACTTGGTGGGGCTCTGAGCAGCAGTTGCAGTGTCCGTGTCCCATCTGTCCTGCAGGGCTGCTGGGGCCAGGCAGCACGGTGGTGCAGGGCACTGGGAAGGGGCCGTGGGGTGAGTGTGCAGGATGTTTTCTGTCCCTCCCCCAAGACCACCAGCAGCTGGGAGTGTGGGGTGCCAGGGTTCGGGAGCCCTTGGCTCTGCTCCTTCCACTCTACTAGGATGGGAGATGGAGGCTGTGTGGTTGCAGGGAAGGAGGTAGGAAGGTCTAGCTGCAGTGGGGCAGCTCAAGCCCCCAGTTCCCCAACCCAGAGGCTCAGAGCAGGATTGGGCAGAGTTGTGGTGCTGGGGCTCACGCTGACCCTGGAGAACCCACACATCTGTCTGTGGCTTCTTTCTGGCCCTTGCTAGATTTGCACCCTAAGGCAGCATGGTGAGGCCTCAGTCCCCCTCCCTGCCCCGCAAAGCGCACGTTATCCAGCCCCAACATCGGATTTCTCTCAGCCCCTCCAGCTCAGAGGCCCATCCCTGTAAACCTGCAGAATTCCTGGCTAGCCAGAGAGGGATGGGCCTGTGTGCACCCTGCTGGGGGGCAGCCTGGAGCTTGTGCCCTGGGTCCAGCCTGCCAGGGCCTACAGATGGGCTTGCAGCAGCAGGCTGTGGGGGACGTGTTGCAGAGCCCAGAAAACATTTGCTTGACCCTCACTGCAGAGTCCTGCTCAGATGAAAAGCAAGTATGCAGAGCTCTCCTGCTCTGCAGTGATGGCTCCGTGAGTCAAGGTCATCTGCCCTCCTGCTGCAGCCCTCCTGGCGTGAACAGGCACCCCTGCCTCTGTCTCAGTAGTGGTCTGGGAAGGAAAATGAGAGTAGGGAGTCAGTTGGTGTTGAGTGCTGGGATCGTGCCCCCCCTGTCCATAGGGCTGGTTGCTCCTACTCTGTCCCGCTGTGCTCCAGCATGTGTAGCAGCTCTGCTGCAGGGAGGGATGGATTCTGATGCAGGGTCTCGGGAGTCGGCTGCCTGCCTCTGCCTTTCACTGTGGAGCAGCGGGGAATGCCTCTGGCTTTTTCCCAGGGGCAGGAAGCCCCCCTGCGCCCTGTCCCTCCAGCCCCCACGGGCAGCCAAGCCCCTGTGTCCCCCAGCTGCTGTGCCCGCCGTGTCACGCACGGACAGCCAGCTCCTGGGGAGCCATGCCCACAGCTGTTCCACATCCCCTCGGCTTTGGTATCTGTGACTGTTCAAATTACCTGTTACAATAAACCACCATCTCCAATCCTACAGGGCACTGTTGTCTTTCCACTTCAGCAATGCACACATGTGTGTTCAGGGGAACCCACAGCATGAAGCCTCCTGCAGAAAGGACAAGGCTGGAGAACCGCTTCCTGTGGGGAAACAGGAGTGAGGGGAAGGGCCAGAGGGTTTGTGCTGGACTGGGGCAGGTGTGTCAGCACAGAGCAGAGGGTTCCACTCTGCTCCCAGGGACCTGTCAGCTCCTGCTTGTCCAGACAGGCCAAGCTGCTCCCCAGCCTGCTGCGCCTGTCTCCAGGCTGCCAAGCTCGCACATCTCCCCGCTGGCTGCCTCACACACCCCTGCCCAGAGCTGCCTGGGCTGGAGGTGCCAGCGAGGCAGACAAAGGCATCTGCTTCTGGGAAAGACATGCTGAGTGGGCAGGCAACCACACCCCCGCAGCAGGCACAGCCCCAGCTGCCCAGGGCCGAGGCGGATCTTGCCCTGCTCAGCGCTGGCTTGTCCCCCACCCTCGCCTTTCAGAAGTCCGCTCTGGTGGGCCAGAGCCTTCCCTCTCTCCTTGCCCAGGTCCACAAACACAATTCCCTGGGCAGAACAAACCAAGTGCTCGTTCACGGGCATAAGTGGGTTTGCCCCTCACCCTGTCCCGCAGAGCTGCTTGTAAGGGCAAAGTGGCCCAGCCGGCTGCAAAGCCTCCACAGGCCAGGGAGGGCCGGGTGGCAGGCACCGCAGGCAGACACCGGGAAAGCATTGCCTGGGGACCCTCCGGCACCTCCTGGCGAGGAGGCGGTTCTGTAGCAGGGCCAGTGCTGCCTGCACCCTCTCCCCTGCTCTGCCTGCAGGCAGGTACCAGCTGCCACAGCCAACAGAGCCCTCGGCCCCATGTCCTCCCAGCTCTGCACCTTGACTCAAGACAGCAAAGACCTCGCTGCTTGCCAAACACCCCGGTATGACCTGAGCGATCCAAGGCCAACAGTGGCGTTTGGAGCCGCCTGTGACAATGTTTCTCAGCTCTGGGAACAGGGCACTTGCTCAGCAGCCAGTTCCAGCCCATGGGAAGCAACGAGCTGCACAAAACCCAGCTCCCCAGTACAAGCGGCCAAAGCAGC
The DNA here is from genome assembly GCA_025345505.1 of Todiramphus chloris collaris. Lineage (NCBI taxonomy): Eukaryota > Metazoa > Chordata > Aves > Coraciiformes > Alcedinidae > Todiramphus > Todiramphus chloris. Next base: position 3,778,122 of record JANVCC010000040.1, read on the forward strand.
AGCACTTCCCAGAGCATAGCCAGCTCCTGCTTGTCCTTGCTTGGCCAGGCCCTGTTTTGGAAATGCGACTTCCCAAGTTGTTCTGACAGGGAGTTACACCTCTGGTGACCTGCTTGCATCATCACAGCTTTGAGGCAGCCGTATCTGTTCCCTTTCCTTCTTGCACTTTTACTCTTCTGGCTTCTCAATGCTCTGCAATCCAGTATCAGTCAGAATCTCACTGCAATTCACTTTATTACTGATCAGTTGCAACCAAACAGATCACACATTCTCCCCAGACAACTCACCTGCTGGGTATGAACTTTGTCCTGCCAGGACAAGCCGTAAGCAGAGCTGTTCCTTCCTATGCAAGCACCTCACTTCTCAAACACTGGTGCAGCGCCTGACTGAAGCCACACCCCGGTGCAGACCATGACCCACAGGACACAATTTTAACAGACTATGACAGCACCAAACAGGGATAAGAGGTTTGATGGGTGTGGAGAGCCTTAGTAAGACACAACCTCCAGTGTTGCAGGAGGATGAGCTCTCAGGGAATCAAAAAACACCATGGCCCAAATTTCAGGTTAATCATAGATGTGTATTAGCTTTGTTTCCAGCGCTCTGGAACGCAGAGCCTCTCTGACACTGGCTCCACCAAGACACCACAATTGTCTCTCAGAAAACTCCAGCTGCAGCCAGAATCCCCCCTGCCAGCTGGGGTATGGGCTGGTGGGTGCGCAGCCGCAGCTTCTCTCTTGTCTGATTTCACTTTCTAGATTTCATGGCTGTGACCACCATGCCTCCCAGGAGGGCTGCGAAGGTGAAGCCCTGGGCCAGGACTCGTGCCCGCATCATCAGCTGAGAGTGGCGGGTGTTGCCTCTCTTGAAGCTGATCAGTCCATAGGTCAGGATGCCAACAGTGCAGAGGCAGCCTGCAGAGAAGGAGAGAAGGAGAAGGGCAGGATGGAGGGATGGCTCAGTGGAGGGGCAGGGACTTTGAGGACCAGCTTGTGCCTCCCCCCACATCCTCCCCCACCTGAGCATTGCTGGCTTGTTAGACCACAACCGCAAGCGAGAGACAGGGCTCCCCCTGGGAGGGCAGCCCCCTGGGTCTAGGCTCAAGAGGGGCCGACCCGCTTCTCCCTGCCCTGCCCTGTCACCAGCCTCCATCGCCCCGGCCCCTCGCTCAGCGCCACCCCCCACGCTCCCCTCTCACCGAGGGGCACCAGGGGGTTCTCGCGGGTCTTGCGCACGAACTTGTCCGCGAATCCCTCCTCGCCGAACACCGGCACCGGGATGGGCTCCAGCGGCGGGGGGAGAGGAGGCGGAGGCCCAGCCGCCATGGCTGCTCCCAGCAGCGAAGGTGACCACCCGCGGCCCTCCCCGGCTGCCGTAGGCAGGAAGCGGCGAGACACTCCCGGCGGCCACTGCCAGAAGGGGAGGGGCGCTCGCAGGCCGGCCCCGCCGCGAGGCATGCTGGGAGCTGTAGTCCACAGCGGGCCTCCCAGCGGGCGGTGCTGCGGCGCGGGACTACAGCTCCCGCGGTGCTCCGCGGCCCCGCCCCGCCCCTCCCGTCACTCGGCGGCGGCAGCGGCAGGACCAGCAGCGTGCGGCCGCCATGCCGAAGGCGAAGGGGAAGAGCCGTCGGCAGAAGTACTCCTACAACCTCAACCGCAAGCGGCTGTACCGCAGCGCCCGCCGCCGCGCCGCCCCGCGCATCTCCTGGTGAGGGCCGCGGCCGTGCGCGCAGCGGAGGCGGGGGACGCGGGCCGGGGCCCGGAGCCCGGAGCTCCGGGGAGTGGGTGCCCCGGGGCGGGGGAACCTGCACCGCTCGGGGGACGTCTGTGGGGAGCGGGACGCGCACCCGCGCGGGGAGGGTGAGCGCAGCCCGTGATGCCGGTGCCTGTCCCCGCGCAGCTCGCACATCCGCCATGCCTGGGACCCTACCAAGTCGGTGGCGCAGAACCTGGCCGAGATGGGCCTGGCCGAGGATCCCAACAAGGCCGTCCCCATCCTCAGGAAGAAGCTGCTGGTAAGTACGGCCGCTAAGGAAGGGCAGGAAGGCTTGTCTGGGGCTGCTCCTTTCAGGAAGGTGGAAGTCAGACCTCCCCTAGAACACAGCAAAGGTCACAAAACTGCCCTGGACCTCTCTACAGTGAAGAAGGGCTGAGAGAGTTGGGGTTGTTCAGCCTGGAGAAGAGAAGGCCCTGGGGAGACTTTATTGTGGCCCCTCAGTACTTACAGGGGACCTGTAAGAAATAAAAGAATAATGTTTTTAGGAGGGCCAGTAGAACAGAACAAGGTGTAATGGTTTTAAACTAAAAGACAGGAGGTTTAGACTAGACAGAAGGAAGAAATTTTTTACACTGAGGGTGGTGAGACACGGGCCCAGGATGCCCAGAGAGGTGGTTGATGCCCCATCCCTGGAAACATTCCAGGTCAGGCTGGACAGGGCTCTGAGCAACCTGATCTAGCTGCAGATGTCCCTGCTCAGTGTAGGGGGGTTGGACTAGATGTCCTTTAAAGGTTCTTTCCAACCCAAAGCATTTTGTGATTCTGTGACATGCAGCCAGGCTGGAGAAAAGGAGCATGGAGAGCAGCCTGCCTTGAAGTGCAGATCAGGTAGCTCTGGATGAGTTTCTTGTATTTATTAATACGCTTTTCTTGCCAAGATCCTGGTGTGGGAATGAGATAGAGTGTCACAGGGAAATAATGGGCTTTGGAACAAGTACAAATTGCATCAGTCAATCTCCTGGGACTTGCGAGAGAGAGGTGGGTTTGGCAACGCTGCAGCCAAGTTGCTCTTAATAACAAAGAAAGCCTCTTTGTGTGCAGCAGTGCCAGCCTGGCCTGCCTGTGCCAGTGGGCAATGCTTCCAGGGAACAGGTACCCTCACAAAACATCAAACTCACAAAAAAATAACAAGAGTGACCTTGTTTGCTGCTTGTCTCTGATCACACAGTATGGCTTGGGCAGCAGACGTACCTGTGGGCTAGCTTAGTGCTACAAATAAGGCTCTTTAAGCCAGCTGAGCTTTTCTGGACCTTGCAGCTGTTGTGCAAGCAGTTTGGAGTGTGGGGAGCAATGTATGGGGACACAGCCCTCTTCTAAATGAGCTTTTCTTGAGTTGCCTTCTCTCTCATTTAACACAGGGGATGGAAGTGGAAAGCGATGGACAGGGGCAAGGAAAGAAAATAGTGCGGAAGCCGTACGTGGTGAACGGTCAGTGCTGCCTCTGCCCTCCCCAGGGAGTGCTGCACCACCTCCCATTGCGTGTGGGGCTCTCTCCAGTCATCTCAGTGCTCTGCCAGGGGCAGGGAAGGGTGTTACCACTCATCCAGGCTGTGGGCATGTGGAAGAGCACCCCCTGACAGCAGGCACCTGGGGGATCCCAGCCAGGCCAGAGCTGAGCCAGGAGTTACGACAGCAGCTCTGCCATTTCCCTGTGTCTTCTGAATTTCCTTTTCCCTCCTGTGCTACCTTTTCTGAAGTATTTCTAGCTGCTGCCCCAAGAGGGCTCTTTTCACTCTGAAATGTGCTGGTGGCACCAGGGTGATAAGAAACTGTGGCTGCAGTACACCGGTGTGTTTAGTGGTGGGCTGGGCAGCTCCGAAGTCACGCTCTGCAGCCTGGGCAGAAAAGCTCTGCTCCTTGTGGTGTGAGCTGAGAGGAGCCACAGCGCAGGCCTGGATCCTACAGCCTGTGTGGAGGGCTGGTGTCTTGTTTATTTTCCTGCACAATCTGCTGGGAAGCAGCCCGGTGTGTGCAAGCAGCTGAGCTGTGCTGCAGGAGCCACCTCCTTTGTGCAGAACAGCCAGGGGAGGAGGCTGAGAACATCTGAGGTACTGCTTGCTTCCCTCTCCAGCTTCATGGTGTCTCTGTCCTCTGCCTAGAGATGGAATATGAGGCCAGCCTCCCCGAGAAGAAGTCAAACACACTCTCACGAGACCTCATTGACTATGTGCAGTACATGATACAGAACCATGGGGAGAACTACAAGGTAAGTAAGCCTGACTGTCTCAGAGCAAGGAGCACTCAGTGCAATTCACTCCTGGATCTTCTGCACAATGGGCGTCGCTAATCCTCTCTGTCCTGGATCTTGTTTTGCAGTCAGATGATGATTAAGGGGAAGCAGCACTTTGAGCCTTGGCCAGATCCCTGTCTGAGTCAGGCGGTGATCACAGACTGGGTTGGCCTTTGGAGCATGGCTGGGCTGATTTAGTGTTTACTCTTGGGGCCACTCCTCTGATTTGCTCTCTCCTTTGTCACAGGCAATGGCTCGAGATGAGAAAAACTACTACCAGGATACTCCCAAACAGATTAAAAGAAAAATCAACGTGTACAAGAATTTCTATCCTGAAGAATACAAGAATTTTGTTGCATCGCTCAAGCAGGAGAAGATGGATGTGCAGTGACTGCCCCTTTTTCTTGGGTTTGCCTGCAAGTGCAGGCTCGACATGACCATTTTCTGAACCCGGCAGGGACTGACAGACAGATGACAGGCACTCACAGTGCCTGCAAGTTGAGCTATGCGAAGCTTCTGGTGTTGGAGGAAGGACCTTCTTTAGACAAAGACAGTTATAACCATGGCTGTGGCTGGTGGTATTGGGACTGATTACGCTGTGCCACTGCCTCTCTGCGTGGCAGCCAACACTTCTCTTGCCTTGTTAAAATAAATTGGTCTTTCAGACTGGTGTGTCTTGCTCACGGGTGCTTGTTTGGTGCAGTCCTGCTTTGGAGAGCTCCTGGTGCTGCCCTGTGAGACATGAGCATTGGGCACTTGTCACCCTCTGCAGCAATGGGGCTGCTGGCCTGCGGGGTGTGGGCAGCACTTGGACCTTTGCTGATTTTCCTGTAGGCAGCTGAGGTTGGAGCGAGGCCACGTGCTGCCTCCCTCCCCATGAGCAACCTTCCTGCCTGGGGCTCGGGAGGCTGGGCTGGGGAGACCCTGCCAAGGAGCTGGAGATCAGAGCTGTGATCAACCTCTTTTATTAATAAAAGGAAGGAGCAACTGTACAAAAGGTTTTGCAGTGGAGACCGGCCAGCATGTACTCCCTTTCCCTGATGTGCTTCCAGCTTCCACAACGTGCTCCAGGACCCAGCACCCTGTGTCCTGACCTAGCAGGCTCCTGCCTGCAGACAGGACTTCCTGCGGGACATGAGCATGGCTCCTTCCCCCTCTCCCTGGGGCAGTTGAGAGGGTGACCAGACAGGGGGGCAAATGTCTGCTGAGTGCAGCTCCTGCTGAAGAGCCTGTCTTTACCCCTGCTCACGGTGAAAGGGCAGTGCAGGGCTGCCCAATACCTGCCATCATCTCTCCTAAACAGGGCTTTAAATAGTTGGGGGAATTGAGAGTTGTGCTTAGCCGCAGGGAAGGACAGCCTGAGCTGGTTATTCCCACTGGTTTGCACTGTACTGGTGCCAGCAGAAACTCCTCATGTTTTCAAGGAAGGAGACCCCACCTCCAGGGATGACCTGTCCATGCTGGTGGGTGGGAATACTCCTTAGCTTGTTCAGCCCCATTCATTTAATCTCCTGCAGGGCTGCCATGAAGGTGTAGGGTCCTGCCCTGTGCTGCACATTCCTGCTCAGTAGGAGGTAAGAGCTGTCCTTGTGCCTCCATCCCAAGAAAGATTTTGTCCTGGAACTGGAGAAGGCAGCTGCACTCTCACAGTGGCAGAGAGCAAAGCCTGCTGCTCATGTTCTCTGAGGGCAGCTGTAATGCAGCTCAACCCAAACCTTGCAGGATGCTGTGAATGCCCCAGGACTGGCAGCCTGCTACCAGTGAATCTTAGTTCAAGTGGCACCCATCTGGCCACCTTCATCCTAGTGCCATGGACCACAAAGAGGAGCTGTGCTGGGGGTGGGAGTCTGTCTGCCCCCCACGCAGGCTCAGGGCTGGGAGAGCAGCGTGACCAGCAGGTTCTTCACATGGAGGACACTGGTGGCAGTGCCCAGGCTGGCCCAGGTTGCGCTGGTGGGCAGGAGGAAGAGTTGTCCTTGCCTGCTGAGTGTGTGCAGGTCCAGCTCCTCCCACAACTCTGCTGTGCTCAGGGCATCGCTCTTGTCCTGCAAGTGAGAGAGGCAGCTGCTCAGGCAAGGAGCAGTGCCTGGAGCCATGCTGCTGGCTGGCGGGAGCCCCATCCTCCCTGGGTGGTCCTGGCAGGGATCAGCACAGGCAGAGCTGCCTTGCTCTTCCCTTGAAGTCGCTTTGGCCCAAGGTAAAGGGAAGCAGCACCGGGTGTGCACTTGGTCTCCTGCCAGGGGGATGTATTTGCCCTTGGGGATTTTGCCTGCTACTGCCTGGGTTCCTGAAGCTCCTTAGCTGGGGTGCTGGTAACAGCAGCTGTGTCTCCTGACGAGGATGGGAGGAGACAGGCCCCAAGAAATCCAATTTCGCAAGAGACAGTGGATTTGAGTATCAGGATTTTCCCTCAGGGCCCTTGGGAGGGCCAGTTTTGCTGGAAACAGCATTGGGACATCTGCAGGGATGGATGGATGGATGGATGGATGGATGGATGGATGGATGGATACCCACCTGCTTGTTTGCCAGGACAACCAGAGGCAGCCGAGGCTCTGCAGACAGCAGTGCGTGCAGCTCCTGGCGTGCCGTCAGCAGGCGCGACCTGTCCACTGAATCCACCACGAAGACCAGCACGTGGGCCTGACTCAGGTAGTGGTGCCAGTATGCTCGCAGGTTCTGGCTGCCTCCCACTGCAGGAAACGGGCAGGATCAGGCATCGAGTGTGGGGATGAGCTGTATGGTGACCTCCCCAGAGCACCCCAGGGAACAAGACCTCCCATCGCCCAGGAGGCTCCCACCGCCCCGGGTGGTCTGCACCCCCAGCATGGTGCTGGCAGGTGGGGGCACTCTCCAGGCCGTGCAGGCTCAGCCCCGAGGGACGCAGTGGGGCCAGGCCAGTCTTACCCTCCAGCAGGTCCATCTCCAGCCCCTCGATGCAGAGCTGGGCAGAGTTGAAGCCGTGGGTGGGTGGGATGTATTCCCTGGCTGTCTGGCTGCAGATGTAGTGCAGGACGCTGCTCTTCCCTGCCCCATCCAGCCCCAGCACCAGCACCTGCCTCCAGTCTAGCTGTGGGGCACAGGAGGGGGTGGGGGATGAGGCCAGTCCTGATACCCCCTGGCCCTGTACTCAGGCAGTTGGTTGAGGGACCGTCCCAGAGCAAGGGGTCTCACCATGCCCCCCAGCCCTTGTGTCTGAAGCCTGGTGGGCAGCAGGAGTGGTTCAGACTGGGAACCCCTTCCCCAGAAGGATGGGCAGCAGGATGGGCTGCAGGAGGGTCCCCGGAGGCCGTCATCCTGTGGTATATGCCAGGGAAACAAGCCTGACCAGCTCCGGGGAATCCTGGTGTGAGGACCTGGGGAGATTCTGACCCTGTCCCACGTGCCCCCAGCCCCACTTGCTCAGAGAGATCCCGCTGGCGATCCCAGCCTGCAGACCAGTGGGGCGGTCCCGACTCCCGGCCCCTGCCTCAGCCGGAGGGTCTCGGGGATGCGAGGAACCGGAGGGATCCCGACCCCCCGCCCCGTCCCGGCCCCTTTGTGCTCGGGGAGATCCCAGCATAGGGGATCCTGGTATCTATCTATATATATATATATCCGCGAGATCCTGACCCTGTGCCCTTCCCGCCCCGCAGGGGGCCGAGGGTCCCGCAGAGGGGTCCCCCCGCCCCTTTACCGTGTGGTCGGGGGGAGCTCGTTCCCGCAGCTCCTGCAGTTCCCGCTCCCACCAGCCGGCCCAGTCGGTGCCGGTGCCGCGGAAGTAGAGCTTCCAGGCGATGAACAGAAGGGAGCCAAGGGCGGCCACGGCGGCGCCCAGGGCCAGCGTCAGCTCCCGAAGGGCGCGGGACGGAGCCATGCGGCACCGGCACCGGCAGCGCGCGGCCGCCGCTCAGTTGCTCCCCACCAGCTGTGCCCGCGGGCGGGACGCCAGCGCCAGATGTGCCCATCTCTGACGTCACCACCGCGCTTAAAGGAGCCGCTCTGACCGCGGGGGAGGTGGGGAGAGGGGCGGTGCGGAGAGGGAGAAATTATGAGAAGAATGGACGATGGGGACAGAGAAATGGAGGGACGGGGAGATGAGGGTGCGGTGGGGATGGAGGGACGGTGAGGAGAAGAGACGATGGCGAGAGGGAGGCAGGCAGGCAGCAAGGCGTCCCCCGGCAGCGCGCTGAGGCGTGAGCCGCCACCAGGCCCTACACCTGCCTGGCAGCCTGGCACGCAGCACAACAGGCTGTCGACCGGACTGGTTTGTCCTTAATCCCCCCCGGTGGCGCAACGCAGCTCTTCCCCTTCCCCGTGCCAGGCTGCACTGGGAGCGGCTGCGGGGCCGCTGGCTCCAGTAAAGGAGCCACTGTGCCCGGCTCCCAGCCCCGCTGCCGGGGCGGGGGTGGGCTTGGGCACTCTGCTGGGGGCCGGCACGTTTTCTTGGCAGGGCCTGTGCCTGTTCGGGCAGGAGCAGGCGGCGGCTTGTGCCAGGGCGGGCAGAGCCAGGCAGCACCCGGGCGGCAGGCCCGCCCCACGGTAGAGGTGTCTGGCGGGGCTGGGATCCGCGCTGTGCCCGCACCAAACCCCGCGCCGCGGGAACCGCCCGCCCCGCTGGCCACGCCCACTGCCCGCGCCCTTTCACCACCACCCGCCCCCGCCGCCTGGCCCCGCCCTCTCCACCCGAACTACACCTCCCTGCGCGCCCCGCGCGCCGCCGCCAGCTCTCGCGAGCCCCGCGCTGTTATAATCGCGCTCGCGGAGGGGCTGCCCCTCGTGCCTCGCCCCCCGGCGGCCGCCCGGTCATGGAGCCGCCCGTCCCGCCGCCCCCCGCCGCGCCGCGTTAGCCTCGGCCGAGCCGCCGCCATGAGCTCGCGGCAGCCGGACGCTCCCGGTAAGGCCTCGCCCGCCCCCGCGCTCCCCGCCGGCCCGGGTTGGCGGCGGCGCTGAGCGCTGCGCTCTCTGTTCGCAGCGCTGGAGCAGGGTGGCGGGGCCCGCCCGGGGAAGATGTCGCTGCCCATCGGCGTGCCGCGGCGGGCCTTCAGCTACGATGACGGCCTGGAGGACACGGCGCCCATGACTCCGCCGCCCGCAGACCTGGGCGCCAACGTCCTCTGGAAGCAGCCGGTCATCCCCGAGCGCAAGTACCAGGAGCTCTCGAAGGTACGGGCCGGCCGGTTGCCGCGGTGGCCCGGGCCCGGCCGTGCCGCCCGTGTGCCGCTGTCGCCCGTCCGGGCGCTGCGTCAGCTGCCGCAGCGGGGAGCTGCTGGGGACGCGGGCTGGCGCTGCTGCCCGGCCCTGGTGTGGGATGTACTGGGGACACGGGCTGGCGCTGCTGCCCGGCCCTGGTGTGGGATGTGCGGTTGAGATCGGTGTGTGCGGGGGGTCTGCCCGCTTATGGTGGCAGAACTGCAGGCTGTAACCAGATGTACCTCAACCAGAGCCGGAGGACTGACTGAGGTTGCCTGTGAGTTCTTCAGTGTGCGGGTGGTGAGACTGGAACAGCTTGCCCAGGGAAGCTGTGGATACCTCAGCCATGGAAGTGTTCAGGACCAGGCTGGACAGGGCTTTGAGCAACCCGGAGTAGTGGGAGGTGTCTGCCGGCAGCAGGAGGGCTGGACCTTTCAAGGTCCTGTCCAAGACAAAGTACTTCATGAAATAGCTATGAGGACCCTTGGAGTGCAGGGCTAGCTCTTTTAAATTTAGAGGCCGTTTTCTATGCTTCAATCGAAGTTAAATGATGAATTGATGTAAATTACTCTTCATCCCTTTAAGCTTTTAACTCAATTAACATCCCTTTAACACCTACTTCTCACCTTATTTTAAAACAAATGTCTTTCTTGTGGAAAGAAGCCTGAAGTTCTGGGTTTGCACAAAAAGCAAACTGTGCAGTCAAGAAACAACAGCTCCTGTGTTAGGAGGAGGAAGTCTGTGTTTCACAGGAATTCTTGTATTTTAACAGTCATTGTCAGGTTCTTTGTTGCTAGGGTCTTGTGATCAGTAGCAGAGCTATGCCTGCTAGAACTGGTGTAAGGAGTGAGGGAGAAAACAGGAGCTGAACACCAGCCTCTCACCTGTGTGGCTGCTGTTCTGTAAATAGTTTGTGTTTCTGAGCTGTTTGTGGGAGGCAGCTCTTGCCCAGTTGACCTTGAAGTCCAGTTTGCAGTTAGGAGAATGGAAGCAGGTATGTTCTGTTTTTTTCCCGTTGACTTTTTTGTACTTAGGCTAACAGCTTGATGGCTTGGACCCTGGTAGGTTTTCAAATGTTGGATGCAGGTTGCTTCTTCATTTATTCAGTTAGAAGGTCCAAGCTTTAACTGTTGCAGGGCTGTAGTGAGAAGAGCGTGTGGGTTTCTCCCATGGGATGATGGCTGACTGCAAGAACAGCTGGGCCTTGTCTCATTTGAGTAGTGCTGTGTCCTGGTAAGGTGCTGAGGTTCTTTCTCATCCTGAACTGTACCCTGCTTCTTCCCCGCAGGTTGAGGAAGGGGATGCTCACATGGATGCACCTGTCATAACTCCTTCATCATCCACTGAAAGTGTGAACAAGGTACCTGTGGTGAAGGCCAAGGCCACTCATATCATCATGAACTCTCTTATTACAAGTAAGAACTCACCTCTAATGTGGTGGCTGATGGGATGTGGGCACACAAGTGTTCTCTGGCTTGGTGATGACTAAGGGCAACTACCAGAGTTCCTGGACACCTCGTGAGTTCAGACCAACTCTGCTCTTGAGCTGCATGAGTGTTTTTGAAGGATGCTTCTAGAAGTAAACAAGGAACTAGGGAATATGCCATGCTTACTGCTTCAGTGTTTCCAGGTGCTGGAGGTGGGTGGTGAGGGAGGGCTGCAGGACACACTGCCTGCTGATAGGACACTGCAGGCCACGCCACCTTCTTACTGGAGTGCAGAGGTGGCTGCTGCTGCTACTCTGTTTGCTTATTAACTTGTTTCTGAGTGATGGCTAAAGCTCTAAAATTAACCCGAGTGGTGTGGAGAGCTGACATACTGTGCTAATGGGCTACTTGCTGACATTTATGTTCGTTAACAGCAGCATCTGTCTTGATAACAGTAATGCTTAAAAAAACCAAACATCATAAATCATGATGCTTTAAATTGAAATTGGGTCAGTTGTGTTTGCAGAGAAGATGGACCCATTTGCAACAAGAGGAATTATTCTTGTGTTAATCTATCCCTGCTGCCTCTTTTTAGCAGCTGGGTCTGAGCTTCATCTTTTCCTCCAAGCAGAGTTTCCAAGGGCTTCTAGCTTTTCAGACCAGCATTTTGGAATAGGTGTGCATTTGCACTTATTTCAGTCTTTTCTCAAAAATAACAAACGCATCAGAAAGTAACATCCATGTATATGGACTTCTGGAAAGCAGCTCCTATTCTGGTCTCATGATAAAAAGCTAATCTACCTAAAATCACGATGGCCTGGAACTCTTCTTGTGCAATAAGAAGTCGGGAGCCCCATCCTACACTTCCCAGGAAGAACATTCAGTCATAAACTGAGAATAAACAAAGGTCCTCTAGATTTCTCATGTGTTTGCAGGGATAGTGCACTGTATAACTTTAACATGAGATGTGTTCTTTGTTTTGAAGACAACATGGGGCTTTTCCAGTAGCTCTTTGTGCTCTTTTTACTTCTTTCTTAGCTCCACTAGAGTGTGAACATCTTTGGGCGGTGGTGGGGGGTGCTTATGTTTTTCAGAACTGAAGTTGATATCAGTGCATTAGATGCTGGCTCTGTCTGGAATAGATTATTTTACCTAATCTAAAAATCACTGGGATTTTTTACCACTGGTTCTGCAAGGCTGTGATTATCAGACTAGCTACTGTGGGCAGTCTTTTGGAACACTTCATTTTATTTTTTTTTCATTGATTAAAAAATGCTCCCTTGACTCTAGAGGCTGACTTCATGTCCAGTTCACTTGGGCCTCCTAGATTTAGGAAGTTGCAGTTAGGAGTGATGCAGCCTCTTGGGTGAGATGGGTTTAGTTACAGGCGTTGCATTTGTAATACATTTGGGACAAATTACTGCTCATTAATCTCAAGTCAGACTATCTCCTTAGCTTCATCTTGCTGCCTCCGTCAACTTGTCACAATGTGTAAGTAAGAATGATGGAAAAAAGGGTCGTGCATTTGGTTGCTTATTTGTTTGCAAGAGCTGCTTGTGGTGGCATTTCTGTGTGAATGTGTGCTCTTTTCTATTCCAGAGCAGACTCAGGAGAGCATTCAGCGCTTTGAGCAGCAGGCAGGGCTGAGAGATGCTGGCTACACTCCTCACAAAGGCCTCACTACGGAGGAGACCAAGTATCACCGAGTAGCTGAGGCAGTCCACGTAAGGTTTATTTTGCATTGGCTTTGTGTGGGTTGCGTAATAGCTTAAAACCTCTGCTGACATAAGGAGAGTCCCAGCAACATGCTGCAAAAGTTAAGCTGCTTCCTCTGAAGGCTTTTAGCTTGGTGGGTAGGAAAGGTTATGTATTTTAAAGTTAGTCTTACCTTTTATAATTCTGAAACACACTTTTCTCCAAAATCTGTCCTATTCCACAGTCATGTCGGACTGCTACGGTTGTGTTTCCAAGTGGGGATGTCCCTACACAGAATCTAGTTTCTTGTGTACCTTTGAGTGGTGTCCTGTAGCTGTCCCAAGAGAACTTGCAAACTCTGCATTTCTGATGTGGAAGTTACTATGAGGTTGGGCTTGCCTCTTACTGGAAATAAAGACAAAGGTCTTGAATCAACATGTTTCTGATGAGCTCAGTTGTCCACGGTAATAACTATTAAGTGATCTCTCCAAGCGGACTCCCACAAGGTCAAAGTTTCAGTAGCAGTGTTGGTGAGTTGTGTTAACGTGGCTTGGATAGCCACAGGAAATCTTCTCAGAAGGTGCCTGCGTAGTTGGTGTTTGAAATATAACTGCCCTTCAAGTGACTTCTTCAAAGTTGAACTTGTACTGACTTGTAATAACCTGGTTCACACCACATACAGTTCATGTTTAGTTCATGACCGGGACTGCTCTCCAAATGCAGTTCACACTAGTGTTCTAGAACGGGGTTTCCATCCTGCTGTGCGTGGGTTACTTCTCAAGGTCTAGTACTCGCACACCTTGTACCTTCTGTACGAGGTCTGCTGTCATGTTCAGTAGAGAGCCTGGGGGACTGCAAGCTTTGTTGCTCTGAAAAGCGATGGAGATAAATGGTTGCTGGTGTGTTTACAATTGTTACTGGGTGGCTGAACTGGTGTGTGAGCTGCCTCTGCTACATTGCAGCCTCCTTGTGAGCACTAGTACAGAAGCAGTGTGTTACTGTTGGGTGGTGACTCTGAATCGTAGAGTGAGCTGTGTTATTCTACTTCCTCTAGCCTGGAGATGTCTTGAGCATAGTGGATTTCCAAAATGCTTATCTGTTGTGGAAAGAAGCTGAAGGGGTGTATGCAAATATTGTAATACTGGGTTTAACTTCAGGTGAAGTGACATTTAAATCCTTTATCACCTGTGATAGAAGCTCTTGTCCAGTTCTGACAATAAAACTATCTGTTCCTTATGTCTTATACTTAAGCTCTCTTGCTTCTGTGTTTCTTTTTCCTCTCCTAACAGAAGCTGAAAATGCAGAGTGGAGAGATGACAAAAGATGACAGACAGACTTCTTCTGCGCAGTCCACTCCAAGCAGCACTCCCCATTCCTCTCCCAAGCATAAAACCAGGTACTCTGTTCTGGCAGACCACTACCTCCTTTAGATTCGTGCAGGCTGCTGAGGTGGGAGCTGCTACAAATGACCTTATCCACTGAGGTACTGTCTGAGGGGTGAAATTCAGAGCCTGCTGTGGATTGGTGTTGGATAGATCTACACGATGAAAGCTTGTGGAACTTGAGCGTGTATATCTTCATGTTGGGTGCTAACAAACCTCTTAAGATCATTTAAGTTGTCCCAATAACTACACAAAGTTCCTGTCACAGTGGGGCCACTTGAAGTATTTATTCTTGTGTTTTATACATCTCAGTTATTTTTCCCTAGGGGTTGGTTTAGTCAGGGATCCTCTACTTCTATCACTGGCCCAGACTTTGCCATGGAAGCTGGTGGGGACAAATTGCCATCTGAAAGATGGAGCTTTTTTGGACCCAAAGCCATCCAGAAATCCACCAATGATCCAGGTATGTCCTCTAAAAATCTCCTGCCTGCAAGAGCTACAGGAGAACTGTCCCACAATAAACTTGCTATTTCTGGAGCCTTATCCTGCTTGCCTTGTTACTTTTTAGGCCCGCCTTTGTGAATGTGTGCTATTCATATTGCTTCTGTGCCTAGATATAAAGCAGCTAGGTAAGACCTATGCTGAGGATCTGAAAGTGGAAATAACTTGCTCTGAGCTGCAGTGGAAGGGCAGGGTGTGAAGGTGACAGCCTCTCACTCTGCTTTCTCTGTCTCGGGGAAGCAGAACTGGAAGTGCGAGCCACTGATGTGGAATAGGCTTTACGTGACGTGAGGCTGCTGGGTGTTGCATAGGCTTTCTGCAGTGTCAGGCATTGGTGGCACTGCTTGCTCCTGGCAGCAGGAGGAGGACTTGGTTATTTTTCCTAGCTCTTACTTGCTGTGGTGGTTTTTTACATCTTTTTTTCTCTTTCATCAGGAGGATTTACCATCCAATCCTATAAAGGTGCCCAGAAGCCAACCCCAATGGAGCTGATGCGTGCTCAGGCTACTAGGATGCCTGAGGATCCAGTCACCTTCAAGCCACCCAAAATGGACATTCCAGTCACAGAAGGGAGGAAACAATCTTCACGTTCCCATAATATCAAACCTCGAGATCTGAATGTGTTCACTCCCACTGGGTTCTAGGAAGAATGCTGCTGGTGTCCTTAGCAGGCTGCAGGCTGTCTTAGGCGCTGCTTCCCTATCCCATTGTGCTGCAGCAAAATAGGAAAGTCTCCCTTCCAGCTCTTCACCTCAGAAACAGAAAGCTGTGACTGTTCCAAAGACAGTCGTGGAAATACTCCTGCACTAGTACTAAACCAATGTAAACCATCCTGTCTGCTGTATCACACCAGTTTGGTCTGCTAGGCTGCACTAGATGTGCTTCCTGGTATCCACACCACAGTAAAACCTCCAACTGTATTTTGTGGGCTAGGACCGTGTGTGGTGAGCAAGCAGACCTGCTTCTCTACCTGTAGTCTGATTTTCTTGTTCTGCTCAATGCTGAAGTACCCTTGGGAGGACCATGGTTCTGTCTGACATAGAACACAAGCAGAAAATGATGAAAACAAGCAAGGACTGAAAACTGGACCATGAACTACCAGAAAGAAATTGTTCTGGGAATGTAGTGGGTCAGTTTTAAATGTGGCACTCCCTTAGAATCCAGTATGACCTTGTAGCTCAACACCTAGTACTACTTTGTTCTTGGAGTTCTTCTAGAGGAAGAGTGGAGCAGTGACTGCTCTAAGATGCTTTTACTAGAAAGGCAGAGAGCAGAATCTCCTGGAGCTTGGCAGTATTGCTTCTCTTCCAACTCGCATTCCTCCAAAAAGGTTGCAATAACCAGAGCTGGTGGGGGTTGGACCAAATAATCCTCTTTCTGCAAAACACTGTCCTGCCTTCTAGATAACAGGTTTGCAGATGTTCTAGTAGTCTGGGTGCTGCTTGATTTTTTTTTTCTAGCATCTTGTATGAATCATGTAGAAGTGTATTTGACACCAGGGGCACTTCTCAAATAGGTTTTTTGTTTCTTCAGCATTAAATGCATTTTGCAGGACTGGGGAGGGCTGAGGGCAGATCAAAGCTCAGTGTTCCCCCTGCTGTGATACAGCTGTATGTAATTCTTGTCTTAGTCAGAACCAGTTACTGGGAACAGCAAAGACTTGTTCATGAAAAGGGGAAGGAACATCTGGCTACCATCTGATCCCTTCAGCATTATAGGCAGCATTGCTCTGTAATCTTCACCTGTCTTGTGGCAAAGTCTCCTCTCTCCATCTCATGATTCTCTTGCAGAGCTCAGCCAGCAGCAGGCTTTGTGTAGTGGTGAGGTGGTGGTAGCAGCCTTGCACTTGGTACTGGAAACTTCTATTGCCAGGACATTATAGAGAGATTACTCAACAGATGGTAACCATTGAGCTCTGGGGTTTCTGCTGCCTTAAACTAAACATTCCTCCCAGAGGGTGAGGCAGGGCTGGCTCACTTGGCTATCTGCTGTCTCCTCTAAAGAAGCATGTTTTGTGGCTTTGCTTCTCAAGCTTCAACAGCACTGCCAATGATGTGTGGTGTTAAGTCTCCCACCCAACCAAGCAGTTTTCACTGTCACTCATTTGCACCTTGGCAATCAGTCTCATTTGACATTAATTTATTTGTTGTCTGTATTCATGTGTCTAATGTGTATGATTTTTTTGTTTGTTACAAGAAAATAAAATCCTTGTGAGTGGAGTCCTTTATGTTAGTGCTGATGCAGCATCTGTGGAAGATATGTGAAGCTCTCTGAGTGTGGGGTAAGGCTCTGGCAGCACTTGCATCAGGGAGTTGTGTAGATCTCCCTTTTGACAGGGAGTCTGGGTTCAAACACAGATTCAGTCCTGTCTTGGGGCTTGTGTATGTGAAGCTAAACATGGAATCTTTGTTTTCTTAGGCTACTCAAATGGTGATTGGTGTTCCTGAGGTTGCTTCTCTTGCAGCTTGTGTGCTGTTTGCACCAGCACTGTGGAGCTGGGCAGAGGCGTAGGAGCCAGGCTGGTATTTGCTTAGAGGTGCCCAGCTCCCAGTGGTGTGGTTGTCTCTGCTTTGCCTTCCTCTGGAGAGTTCTGATTTTAGTGCTGTTACAGCATTTGTAGCTTCCATGTGAGCATGTGGTTCTGGGCTGGGGATATCTGAGCTGAGCACTGGTGTTCCCTGTGCTCCTGGCGTTAGCAGAATTGGAAGTGATAAAATGAATCTTGAATCATCACCCAGGCACTCTGTTCTGAGCTGCTGCTGTGGGTTTGGCTACATGGGCTAATATTGTTTGGAAAGGCTGGGGTTCAAGCATTGCCTCTTGGTGTGATACTCTCATTCTACTTTTGTACTTTACCCTGACATCATTCTTGGGGATATGACCAACCTATCAGAAAACACCCCTAACTATGGACCTCTTACTGGAATGCTGCTTCCAGTCTAATGATAGACATGTGATCCTGTTAAAAGGACCTACCTGGAAAATCCACCCGAATGAGGGCAGTATCCAGAAAAGCAGCTTTCTAAAGCAGGGAGCACTTGGGAGCTTGCACTGTTGGGAACACTTCTGGCTACTACTTTAAAAAAACCCCTCACTTTTCTTTAGATTAGAGGGGCATTATCATGCAGCTGAATGGTTAGTTCTGCATCCGGCAGTTGGGAAGATGCTTCCTAAAGAACAAGGAGCAAACCTCTGAGCCCCAGGTCAGACACTCACACCATTCTGGGCTAACTGAAGCCAGGCTTCTGGATGAGGCCTTGCTATGCAGCAAGCACCAGGTCTTTGGTGTGTGCAGCACTAACACCAGCACTATTGTGTTCCTGGCTGTGCTGCCTGATGCTGCTGGTCTGTGTTGGGACCCTGCCAAGGGTTGCCTACCACAGTGTAAAAGGGTGGTGGGCAGCTACAGAAGTCCTTCTTTCACTCCTGATCTCTTGTAACTGTCTGAGGAGACTTTCTGTAGAAATGCTGTATTGCTCCCTGACCTCAGCTGCAATTTGGGTTGAGGGCAGTGTATTTATCTTAATATTCATCATGACCCGAATGCCTCCCTGCACTGCAGACACTTCAGTGTGGTCTGGAAGAGGTGCAGCCTTTCCAGCTGATGCTGCACTCCCATCCTCCCCCTTATCATGCTGATCACCTTGGGCAAAGTCATGTATTTGGAAGAGAAATGTTTCTTTCCTGAGGACAGACTAGCAATGGCTTGGGGATTTCTGCACTGCAAATACCCCTGCTGCAGCCCACACCTGCTTTTCTTAAGTGTTGTTACCTTTTCCTGTGTATTGAGCAGGTATTTTGGCATTTTACTTGCTGACAGACTTTATGGCTGTTAGTCTAATGCTATCCCGAGGTACAGCTGCCAAAGCTCTGCATTTCCTTTGGGCAGGGTTGGCACCAAGAGGGAAGAGTCAAGAAATATGAAAAATTATTTTTTAGAAGAAGTACCTTGTAAAATGAGGCAAATTTGATAGGAAATTTTGAGACCATGTAAACCTTTTTTTTTTTTCTCCAAAGAAATGTGTAAACAAAACCACATGACATATGACACTTGAGACAGCAGCATGAGATGGGGTCTTGATGGGATTTTACAGAGGAAATGTGAAGCTCTGTCCCCCTGCTCCAGGGGTTGTCTCCATCAGGTGTCTGAGACAATGAGGAACAACTCCCTAAACATGCACAATTTCTCTGTGATCTGCAAGGGAAAAGGCTGCTCCAGGCTGTGCTGCATTCGGCTGATGAAGTCCTCTATCTTCATCTCAAGATCCAGATGGCTGATGTCATCACTGACTGGGAGCTTGGGCGTGGCTTTCTGAATGATCAAGTCCATGCGGTCATTGAGTGAGCTCTGCAAGCGCTCTGCAAGAGGAACACACAGGGGGCTGCCTGACCTGGGCAGGGAGAGAGGCAGCGCAGTGTGCTGTTGGCAAAGCAAGTTGGGTGCTCTGCTCAACGTAACGTTGCTTTGCTCTAACTGCTGGGAGTAGTTACTAGCATGGATGGAGGCATGTAATCTTTCTAAGACTTGGTGGCCCCAAGTTTAAGAGTGAGAAGAGAGGGAAGGGTACTTTGGGTGTTCTACCACAGCCTCTTTATGAGATCACTTCTATTAGCTCAGAACAGGCTGCTTACCCAGTACTATGTTTTGATAACTCAGCAGCAGCAAATTCAAGTACTGCAGCATCTCATCCCATCTTTGCCATGTTGCTGTTTCATCCTATGACAGGAGACAGCATTTGATTATGAGAAGATGTTTTTCTGAGGGGAAAATAAGGCAAAGGAGAGGTTGGACTGAATACCTGGTATGGCAGCTGGAGAGAGGAGTGGCTCAGGAAGTACAGGATCTTGGCCAGAGACAAGGGCAAGGTTGTGGGCACATCACAACTATGCTGGAACAACAGCTCTAGCAGGTTGCAGCGTAGAAGCTGACTCTCTGTGGTGTTAAAGAAAGCTTCTCTGAAAGATAAAGGGGATTTATTCTGGGGAAGGCAGCACAGCCTGACCGGAAACAACTGCTCCAGCATGTTTCTGGTGTTCTGCTGGTGCTGATCTGTTGCAGGTGTAGGGTGACCGCAGGGGCTGCCCAGCAGTACAGTGAAAGGAAAAACAACAGATGTGATCAGGAGACCTTTGTTATGCAGCTCAGACACGGGCACGTTTGACCTGTGGCAAGGTGAGGTCAGTACAATCTCTGGAGCAAGCTTGGCTGCTTCACTTAACCTTGCCCAGCAGCCTATGCAGGGGTTACCCATTTCTGCTGACTTGCAGGGAGCACAGCCAGGCAAGCATGGAGTGGAGCCAGCAGCCAGCCAGGTCTAGGAGATGTGTCCTGGGAGGATCGTTAGCTTGGTTAGTCAGTTTGGCTTGATTAACTCGGAGTTCTGCTAAAAGGGCCCACAGGAGTTGCCTGCTGGGGCTGGCAAATGTGGGTTTGAAATGTCTGTGGGTCTAGTGGTCTTGTGTCTATGCTAGAGCCAGCCAGGCCCATGTGCCTTGGCTTCAGGTACTGCATTTCTTAGAGGTGCAAACAAAAGGAGGGTAGTGCAAAGCTGTAGGAACTGCAGCATATTTCTGATGAGCTACCAGTTGCACCTGGGAATCACTGATGTGTTTGCCAGTACTTGACCATACTGATGCAGAGCACTGCTTTTCAGATGTTCTTCACAGTTTTAAGGTCATTTAACAAGGGGGAGAATCAACT
The DNA here is from genome assembly GCA_025345505.1 of Todiramphus chloris collaris. Taxonomy (NCBI): domain Eukaryota; kingdom Metazoa; phylum Chordata; class Aves; order Coraciiformes; family Alcedinidae; genus Todiramphus; species Todiramphus chloris. The sequence goes on from JANVCC010000040.1 coordinate 3,798,003, forward strand.
GTTCTCTCACACCAGCTGGGTAGATGTGTTCAGCTGGTGAAGTATCTCCATCAGAGATAACAGCTATGCTGTTGCTGGCTGGGTCATAAATGAGCATGTCTTTCTATACCCTGTGGGACTTCATGCATCTGGTCTTGGATATAAATTGGGAATAAGACTATCACTCACATGGGCAGATGCTGCCTTGCGTGTTTGTCTCACCTTTGGCTCCTCAGGGGAATATTCAGTATAAATGGGAATATCACATCTGCAATCTTACAGGAGCTGCAGTTGGGAGACTTGTCCACTTCCACTGCGATGGACAACATCCGCTGGAGCAGGAGCATCACCCTGGATTAGAGAGACAGTGAGTACCAGGGGACACTACACCTCGGCTTCCAAAGGGGGTGGGGATGGCACCTAGCTCAGCCTCATGCCTTGCAGTGTAAGGTGCAGGGGAACGCAGGTGGTCAGATTTGGTGTCCTTTGATGGCTCCTGAATCTGATGCTCTTGGAAGCAGAGCTAATCCCCAGATGGGCCCTTGGAAGGAGTTTCAGGAGCTGTACTTGGTGTTGGTGGGGCAGCCTGAGCTGTGGCACGAGTGCTCCAGCCTTATGATATGTGCAAGAGTGGGATGCTTACTGTGCCAGTTTCCTACCAGGTGAGAAAGTCTCTTGCTCACCAAGTCTATCTCTGTTCCAAAGGAGGACTAGCAAAACTGGTCACAGGTATAGCCTGGCTTTCCTGACCTGATAGGGAAAGGGAATCCTGACACTGGATTCTCCCTACTTGGTCCCTGCAATAACACCAGCAGAGAGTCTGGGCCTTACTTCTGGGTGAAGAAAGATGGTAGAACCCCCTCTGCTTGGGCAGCGCTGGCCAGCTGTGGTGCAGAGGAGCTGTGTTCGGACTTTGCTTCTGCAGAAGAGGATGTTTCTTGTGTCTGCTCCTGGGACTGGCAGAACCCAAATCCTGTAACTGCTGCGACCAACCATTCGACCACCTCCCTAGGACAGAAATGGGAACTTCAGTGGGGATGGGCCTGGGTTTGCTCTCTTCTAACCTCTAGATCCACAAGGGGCTTAGGAAAGGACCCTGAGGATGAAGAATACATCCCATCCCTGTGGGCAGATTAGGGAGTAGCTTTGCTGAACAGCAGATTTTTATGCTTGCCAACAGGACTGCCTCCTGCTCAGTCCTGCCCTGAGCAATGCAAACCTGACCTCATATCTGGGTAAAGCCTGCTAGGTTGTGGCTGAAATGGCCTTGCATTACCTCTGGTCGTTTGCTTTTGTAAACCTGCTCTTATTCTTTGTACTTGGACCCTATGCTCCCCTCTGTCTTACAGCTTTCCTAGAGAGTCTGAAAGTCTGACCTGGAGCCTCAACGGGTGTTCCCTGAGCCCCTGCCTGTCAGCATCTGGTTAGAGAATGGGGGAGGCGGCGGCAGCATCCCTTACTTGACATTGTTGAAGCACTTGTCACATGAAAGCACTTTCTTGGCAATGGACTTCTGCAGCATGCGCAACCTCAGGTTCTGCTGGAAGTCGTCCTCTAGGGTCTGCACCACGTACTGCAGAAAGAGGAGCCGGCCAGGGGGCTTCTCCTGAGGACAGATGGAGATGGTATGAGCCTGACAGAGCCACATGGTGAGGAGCACCAGGGAATCTGGCTGTCTGGGGAATGGGCTGAGGTACATGGCTGAGAAGCAGCTCCAGGAAGGGTTGCTTGTCTCAGGCAATGCCCAAGGGGTGCTGCTGGATCTGTTCTACCATTGCACCAGGGCTGTGGCCCATGGAGGCTGTATGTATTGCTGTGCCTTCCTCAGATGAGACAACCTGCCTACATCTGTGCAGCAGGTTGGGGAGCACTGCAGATAAATGCTTGCTGCCTCCAGTGACTGCAATAAAACTGCAGGTTGGACTGGCCCGTTCTGTGGCACAGCACGGCCATCTGAAGCTCCAACGCTTACCCTCAGGCACCACATACTGAATGATCCCTGCCTGATGTGACGCACGTGGTGCCAAATACCTGGTCCTCCATGACGTATTTCAGCAGTGTCCAGTCCCATCCCACTGTGGCAGCGTTGGCTGGATGGAGCCTGCAAGGACAGCACTGTCTGTTTGTGCTGAACTGCCCGATTGTCTGCCTGGAGGAACAGCAGCTTCTGCCCCTTCCCAGCCCTACTTGCCCTCCCTTCTCTTCTCCAGCTTTGCTCCCCTGACCACATGCATTTTTTTGGAAGCACCTGACTGGGGCTGTACTCCATGGAGAGTCCCAGGATTCCTGGGCCTGTGGCCTCACAAAACATTGTGCTTTTCTGCAGGAACCCTGAGGGCAGTGGGGAAAGCCCTCCAGCCCATGGCCCCTGCTGCAGCCCAGGGATGCTGTTTCTCCCATGTCACAGCAGTGAGGAATGAGATCCGTGCTTCAGGAGCAAGGCAAACACTTCTCTGTCCTAGAGGGCTCCCTAGTGTCACACCCTGTCCCAAACCCACCCTCAGACAGCCAGGGGTGTGTCTGTGCTGATAACAGGAGAATCACTATGTGTTATAGGGGAAATCACTCCCTGTTCTGCCCGTGAGGACCATGGGGTACAACCTTTATGCTGGACAGGCCCCTGGGAGCACCCAGCCTGCCCCAGGGCATTGTGGCCAAGGAAACACATACATTTGGATCTTCATCAGCAGCATGTAGGTGTCCTTCAGCATCTCCCCTTGATGGGAGTTCAACAGGATCTGTCTGATCAGGTGGGAGACGATTTCTTTGGGAGGATAGTGCTGGCAGGAGACGAAGTCGCTCAGGAAATGCAAGGTGCCCTCCAGGAAGTTCTCTTCCATGGTGGTGCGCACCATGCTCAGCTTCCCGCTGGGGATGAGCTCAGGTTTCTGCTGTGTACAAGGCAAGGCAACAGGTGAAAGCCAGCTCACCCTAGCACAGAGGAACCCAGGTGTTGTGTGGGGCCCACCATGACAAGAACCACACTAACCAGAGATCCGAACCATCTAGCAAAGCTTCCCCCAAAAGGGGAAGTAGAGCAGGGGCTGCCCTCGCTCCATCTACTGCAGGGGCTGCTCTGAGCAGGCTCCATCTGGGCTTGGCAGTGGCTGGTCTGAACCCTCTTTACCTGCTGTGTTTCCCTGTTGGGTGCTATGCCTTGGAGGAAGAGGTGCTGGACTCCATTCCTCCTGAAATAGTGCAGTTTGTTGAGCCAGGCCTTGCTGTCAGCGTTGGTCCTCGCTGGGGTCACTTGCTGGACTGCTTCACATGGCAGCAAGTCATCTGCTTCTGGCAAAGGCCCTTGGTCCCTTGCTGGGGTTGTGGGGATGGCTGGGACAGGGCTCAGCCTCGGGGGGGTTTCCCTTTGCTGGAATTGGTCAGGAGTCTTTTCCTCTGAGTGACTGACTCTGCAGCTGCTGCTGCTGTCCAGGCTGGAGGGGGACAGGGACAGCAGGTCTGAGTCCAGCTGCATGCTGGCCAGGGAGCCCAAGTCACTGTTAAAAGTGGTAGTGCTGCAGTTCTGGGCTGGGCTGCAGGAGGAGCTGCGGTGGCTGAAGGCAGGAGAGGAGCACCCTTCTGCCGTGTCCGTGGTAGCACTGGGCTCTGTGGGACCACTGTGCCCGGGTGCTGCAGGGCTCAGCCCTGCCCTTGCCTCTGTTTCTTGCTTTGTGGTGCAGCAGAGCTGGGGATGGGATGTGTGTGCTGCTCGTGCAGCAGGTGCCTGCCCGGAGTCCTGGTTGGCCCAGCTGGTGGTGTGGGGAGGGCTGCACGTGTCCTCTGTCAGGTCAATGATGGTGAGGTTGCTCCATGGTGCCACATCCGTGCTTGTGTCCTCACAGGTGAGATCGATGATCTCCTGTGGGGACAGATGGGCCGGCACCATCAGTTACAGTGGTACCTGAGTGCCTTGGTCCTCCTCTGCCTGGGACCTCTGCTATGGTGGCACTGTCATCTCAGCCCAAGGGGGAAAAGGGGCTCATTGGCACCATCCCCGTAAGAGAAACCAGGAGCAAAGACTCCATTGCCTGGCAGAAGGGATGGGGCAGCTCCTCTTCCCCACTCCTGGCAGGGACAAACTCTGTGGGGCTCCTGAATGACAAATGGCTGTGTCCTCTGCTCCAAACACCTCTTGCCCTGGCCCAGAGTGAGCCTGACTGACTGCTCAGCTCCCTCCCAGGATGGGGAAATGTCAGACCTGATGGGGTGCCTGGTGAGGGCAAGGGGAGCCCAGCAAGTGTTCCTGTCTGCCCTCCCCAGGGGCTCCTGCATAGCATTGTCAGGACCAGTGCAGGTCCAAACCTTGTCACCTCCTCTGCAGCATGACCTTCCCTGCTGCATGTGGAACACAGCTACCTTCGCATCCATGGCACTAAGCCAGAGCTACAGCAACCCTGTGACTTTGGGGACTCTGATCCAGGGCTTGGTGGGTGATGCAGCACCTGCAGCTCTAAGGCCCTGCCTGTTGGAGGGGCAGCGGGAGCAGGCACGGCAAGGCAGCTGTGTCTGCTCCACCAGCAGGCAGGACCTGGCACCTCAGATCCTGCTTGCTCTTCGAAAAGCAGCCCCTCAGTGTCTCAAAGCAGGAGCATTGTTTTGTGGGCATTTTAAAGCCTTTGGTTTCTTTCCCCTGACTCAGACCTGCTGCCTGTCCCAAGGAGGAGCTGCATGGAGCCTGGGGAGATGGCAGAACCCAGCAGGTCTCACCTACTCTGGGCAGCCGGTGGAGCTGAGAAGGGCTGGAGACTGCCCTGGCTCTGGCCGGCCCTGCTGCACCGGACGCCATGGAGCTGCCTCTGTTGCAAAGGTGCCTCAGAATCGGGGCGCCGGCAGGGGGGGACGGGACACAGGCCGTTCCTCGCTGCCCAAGGCTGCGCCTCACCGGTGGCCGCTGCCGTAGACTGCGGCCATGCAGGCCCGTCCTCCTGCAGCGGGGTGGCTCAGGTGAGGGCAACGGCAGCCACCCCACCGCAGCCTGGGGCCGGACCTGCTCGGGCGCAGCCGAGGGGACCGAGACACTCTGTGCCTGGGGCTCGGGGTCTTCCGGGGGGACGCGGTCAAGGGGCTGAGACCCCCCGGAGGGTCACGTTTGGAGACCAGGCCCCTGCTGCTGGCTGGAGGTGGCCGAGGAGGCCTGAGCCCGGCTGGGGGAGGTCCTGGGGGAATGCGGCTGGGGCCGGGACTGCGCTGTGAGGGACGGTACCGAGGGACCGGGTTCCCCGGGAGCACACGACCGAGGCTCCGGCACCACCGGCCCCGGCGGCCCCCAAGGGTTTCTGTCCCTGCGCGGCTGCCGTCCTGGCCCGCGGCGGAAGGGCCGCCATCTTTGTGAGGGGCAGCAGCCCCGCTCCCGCCCCGTGTGCCGCCGACTCACCGCGGGGGGCGGCAGCGCGCGCAGCGGTTGGCGGCGGCGGCGCTGTGGCGGGTGCGGCGGCGAGGAAGGGCTGCCCTCAGAGTCCGAGTTGCTTATGAGG